>CM024606.1:31937972-32356965 GCA_014182555.1 Eucalyptus erythrocorys | reverse complement strand
AAACAAAAATCCCTAAATTTTTTTTTACGTTCTTCCCATTCCTTGTACCATCCTCTGCAAATTCAAACACCCAAATTCTTCGTCTATGGAGGCATGAATTCAAAAACAAGAAGAAAATCATATGTTTTTTCTTTGTTTGCGGAGACCCAAATCTTCTGTTTGACTTTTCTCTATTCGTGAATCACAAAGCTCGAGTAGGCCTACCTCACCTTCAACTGAGGTCCGTTTTTCCATCTTAGAATTCACTCACGTTAAACCGACAAAACGCAAACAAAGCTCGTGTACAAAGCCTGATTCTCCATCATCTTTTTCCAGGTTTGCCATTTATTTCAATTTGCATTCACGTTCAACTACGGTTAGTTTCGTTCAAATTGGTGTAGTTGATCCCTCGTTTGTTGAATAGAATGTGATTGTGGCTCATTGAAGCAACATGGCGACAAGGTATAGGCATGTGATGGAATATCACACGGATGGTAGTGGCGACAATGTTGGTATGAGAGATTTTTGTTTTATAGTGTTGTTTTTGCCTAATTTGATGGATTTTTGAGTGAATGTCTCCTTTTGTCGAAATCAATGTATATGAGTTAAGTCCAATATGAATTTTTAATTGGATATGCTGTGTTGTGATCCTATGTACTGGTGGTGGTATTCTCTTTTTTTGCAATTTTTTTTAATGCCTTTCTTTTGTTTCTTTCTTCTTTTTCTTCTTTTTTTGGTGAATGCTTTATCGTCAACAGCTAGAGCTCATGGCATGTCTTGCAATCTAAATGTTAGTTTTTGATGATTTTTGAGCTATAATACATTGACCATACCAAGGATAAACCACTAATAAAAGGTGTAGGTTTTTGATGATGCTCTTGCTATGGAGGCCCAATAAACATGACCTTTGAGGTAATTGACCATACTTAGGATAAGGTCCATCACCATAGCAGTAGCACTTTCGTGCCCACATGAGTCCTAATGTATATTACCAAATCATTAACACAAGAAACATTTTAAGTCGATAATGCACAACTTCTTTGTGACAAATGGTATATGATAAAATGGCAAAAGAATGCTTTAAGTGCTAAAAGTTGGCATAAAGGAACACTTAAGTGCAAAAACTTACGAAAGTGATACTTAAGTAATACTTTTTATGAAAATGGGGACAACTTGACTTGAGTGCCACATTCGGCGAGCCTCGCCGGAAATCTACGTGATATTTTTTTAATTAATTTTCTCGCTTACGTGACTTGTCGAAATGCCGAATCAACAAAACACACACAAAAACGCGTCATTTTGGTATAATTTAAATTTTAATATAATATAAAAATTAATTAAATTAAATTTAAAACAAAATAATAATAATAATATATATATTTATTTATTTAAAAAAACGGAGGAGGAGGAGAAGGAGGAAGGCAGTCGACAACTAAAGGGCCGAGCTCTCGTTGTCCGCCTCCCACCGTCGCCGAAAGGTGGGGGAGGGTTAGTCGGGGCCGCCGGCGGCGCGGGGGCTTGTATGCCCTCGCCGCTTGTCGGCTAGGTGCCGGGGCCCCGGCTTGGGGTCGCGGCCACGACGGACACTCCCCACCTCCCGGTGACGGAGGGAGGCGGCGGTGGTGGCGAGGGTCGAACCCTTAGTCACCGGTTGCCTCCCTCCTGCTCCTTCCCCCTCTCCTTCCATATTTTTTTAAAATTAATTAATTAGTTAATTTTTAAAATTTTATTTAATTAGTTATTATATTAAAATTTGAATTATACCAAAAAGACATCATTTGATACTGTTTAGCCACATTAGCATACAAAACGACGTCGTTTTGTGTGCGTATTTGGAAAATTGTCGCGTCAGTGTTTTGGCGGATTTTCTCACCGGTGGCAAGGCAGGCGAATCTGTGATAACATTAGAACAAAATTTACGTTCTTTTGTTCCCGAGAATAAAAAGAGTAAGCATAGCGTGATAACGGGTAAATTTTTTTTTGTTCGGGACTAAAAATTCGGCCAAGAAATCGTTTTGGAACAGAAACGAGAAGCAAAAAAGTTGCTTCTCGTTTCTGGCCAAGATCTCCCGGGAACAAAAGGGGGAAATAGAACCGGCTAACCCTAAAATTTTACCCCCCTTTCACGAAGCTTTCACCCCTTCCTCCGAAGAAACTCTCCGGTCGCCCCTCACCGATCTCGTCGCCACCGGTCTCGTTGCCGCCGGTCTCGTCGCTGCTGGTCCTGTCGTCGCCGGCCACGAGAAGGTAAGTTCTCCCTTCCATTCCCGTTTTGCTGTTATCTCTCCCTCGCCGCGCTTTTCTCTCTCGCTTTCGTGCCCCACTGAAGTTTCGTTTCTTCTTCTTCTTCTCTTTGTGTGGGGTTTAGGGAGGAAGCATTGTGGCCGGCGCACGTCGGGGCCTCCGTTTCTGACGATGCTGTGTGTGGGTGGGGGTCTCGTCCGCGCGAAGGAAGATGCCGCCGCGTGCTCTGATCCCGGGCCTTTTCTCTCTTCTCAACTTGTTTTTCTCTGCTCAGGTTCGATTTCGGTCTGTTTTCCCCTTCGATTGTGGCGATTCTACTTGATTTTAGCACTTTGGTGTGTCTCGGTCGCTGGAATCTACTAGTTCGAGTGTTTTCGACAACAACGCGTGAAGAATTGAGAAATGTAGCTTCAGTTTCATTTGTCGGTCTCGAGGAACTGGAGCTATCGATAGCAATAAGAAGATACAAGATTAGTTTTTCGCGATACTTTGAATAATGCTTTATGGTTTATTAAAAAAAAGAAAAACCTGTTAATACGAGCCGGTCAAATACTCTACCATGGAATATTCTCCGATATTGTATGGAATAGACTATCTGGATAGATGCCTCGGTTGTTGTTGATGACCATTACAGTGGGTTTTAGAGGCGAAGCTACTGAGAATGCGTTTTGACCGACACGGAATGAGTTGGAATGCTGTATTTGCCTTTACGTGAAGTATGTTGCCGACAAGAGAATACCTAAAGGAACCGATGGCTTGTTCCTTTGCTTTGACAGAATTTATCTGAGTAAAGGAACATACTCTGCTCATATGTTATGCTCATGAAAAAAAAGGTGCCCTCACTTTCGCCATCGACGTACGGACCGCTGGTGCTCTCGCTTCCCGTTCTTCTTAACAACAAATCTGCAATCTGGGGTTCCCTGCAATTCTTCTTTCCTCGTGGGTTTCTCTCCCTTTGCAGAATCGAAGTTGTGTGAAAAAGTTTGAAGTTTCAGCCTTTGCAGATCGAATTGTATTTTATTTAATAGGATCTCATGCTTTGAATAACAATCCTTCAAAGGACTTAATCACGCTAAGCTAGTGGGGCATTATTCCAATTGGTTGAAGTAGTTTTAGCAAGAGAGGAATCAGGGTGTGGACTAGGCTGCTCTGAGTAAGAATCTTGGGCTGTATTGATGAATAATGCAACCGTCAAATATAATTTTCATGTCTTAAGAGTTAGCAAGCATGTGTTATTAAGTTTTCTCATTTTAGGAATAACGGATTTGATGTTCTTTTTAAGGTGAATTTTAAACTTGATTTCATGTCTGCGTGGTTATTTTCTATATCTATTTGAAGTAGTTACTCCGATTCTTCTCAGTGCCCAAAACAATATATTGTGTACATTAGTGTTATATTTTGGCAAAGTTGACTATGGTGCACCAGGGCAGGCAGTCCCTTTCAGTCATATTTGTCATGAAGAAATTTTTGCTTTAGTCACAGGGTAGTCTTCCAGTCCAGGCTCCAATAGAAAATTACAGCTCAAGTGGGCATACCTTTATTATTTTCAAGATTGCTAGGTTGTAGCCTTGATAATTGAGATGCTTGAAAGTTTGAGATTTCACCTTTATCTATCGTCGCACCAAGTTAGTGGAGATCACATTTCAATAGATTCGCTTCTTTAAGTCTTCGAATATGCTGTAGTAACCTGCTGTAATGCTTGTACTAATTCAGCTTAAGAGTCCCTAATCCTAAAGGATATGTACAGCCAAGATTTGGTAAGGAAACTTACTACTATAGAAGGTAAATACGTAATGGGGCTGCTTGAATACATTATTTAACTACACTATCAGTTAAAAATGTGCTGTCATTTCATCATCTAGATCATTGAGATTCTTAGTCCTTTGTATTTCTCCATTTTTACTACAATCTAATTTCTTGTACGAGGTTCTTTGAATTGAAAGATTTAGAGGCAACGTATTTTTTTGTTCACAGTTCTCTGGGTTCTAGCAATTTCATGATAAGCTCTTCATGTTTTGATTGTTTTAAATTTGCTTTGACATTTATTATGTGATGAATAAAAGTTGGTGTCTTTTTTTTTTTGGTGTTTTGCTTCTTTTTGTAGGGTGGTTGTGTTTCAGAAGCGCACCTGAAGTTCGGATTTTGGTGTCGAAAAACAAGGAGATAAAGTAGCATTTTTTGACTCAAAGCAGGTATGATCATGAAAACTTTCACCCGCAATCAGACATGCAAAGTTTTAATTTTTGGAACTGTGTTGGTGGCTTATGTGAAAATGAGTTTGAATATGCGTGGGGCGGCCTCTTTTTACAACCTTTTTTAATTTCTGTCTGTTTCGCTCGCTCGAGGAGGCTGGTGGTTTTGAAATGATGGATGTGCTGAAAATGCATGACGAATGTGGGAGGGAGAAGCAGATGGTATGAAATCCAGCGGCCAAGATGTGCTAAGTGCAATAATCCCCTTAATGAAACTTCTGTCCCTCACGGTTATAGGACTTATTCTTGCACATCCAAGAAAGCAAATTATTCCAAGGGCAACGTTTAAGCTTCTTAGCAAACTTGTATTTGCTCTTTTCTTGCCATGCCTTATCTTCACCGAACTGGGTGAAAGCATGACACTTGAAAATATTATGCAATGGTGGTTCATCCCTGTCAATGTGTTGGTGACTACCATTGTTGGTTTCATTCTAGGTTACCTTAGTGGTCATTATATGTCGACCTCCCCTACAGCTCAATAGATTCACCATAATTATGACTGCATTTGGTAATACGGGAAATCTACCTCTTGCTGTGGTTGGATCTGTCTGTCATACTAAGGACAATCCATTTGGAGCTCATTGCCACTCAAGGGGGGTAGCTTACGTCTCATTTGCTCAGTGGGTTGCAGTAATCCTTGTTTATACTCTTGTTTACCACATGATGGAGCCTCCAATGGAGTTCCATGAGATTGTTGAGGAAGGGACAGAGATTGAGGAACAACCACCCCTTAATGATGCCAGCAGGCCTCTGCTTGTGGATGCTGAATGGCCGGGCATTGAGGATAAGGAAACTGAGCATTCAAAGACACCCTTCATTGCTAGGATTTTCAACAGCATATCTAGTGTCTCACAGGGCGCTCTCTCTGATATTGATCTCAGTGGTGAAACTGGTGGTCATAATAGTCCCCGGTCGATTAGGTGTTTGGCTGAGCCAAGAATGGTCAGGAGGATCAGAATTGTCGCAGAACAGACACCAATACAGCACATACTTCAACCCCCAACTATCGCTTCACTATTGGCAATTATTGTTGGGATGGTGCCTCAGATAAAAGCTTTTGTCTTTGGATATGATGCTTCTTTATCTTGTATCACTGATAGCTTAGAGATCTTAGCTGGGGCAATGGTTCCATCTGTGATGCTTATTCTGGGTGGTATGCTTTCTGAGGGTCCAAATGATTCAACTCTTGGTCTTCGAACTACTATCGGTGTATCTGTCGCGAGGCTGTTGGTGCTTCCAGTCCTGGGGATAGGTATTGTGACATTGGCTGATAAGCTAAATTTCCTTGTCCAAGGAGATAAGATGTATAAGTTTGTTCTGTTGTTGCAATACACGACTCCAAGTGCCATTCTTTTGGGAGCAATAGCCAGCTTGAGAGGTTATGCAGTTCAAGAGGCTTCAGCACTTCTGTTTTGGCAGCATGTGTTTGCTCTCTTTTCCCTGTCTCTGTATATTGTCGTCTACTTTAAGCTTCTTTCATACAAGCTTCTTTCATACATATGACTCTGGCAACTGGAGGTCAATATGCTTAGTGATCAGTATTTGTGCCAGGTTTTGTAATTAGATATGTAGTCTGTGCTCAATTAATATCGATGAGTGATGATGACAGATGACAATGCTCTTATTAGCGTTGTAATGAAGTAAGGTTGTTATCTTATGAATCTTTCTGTTGATTTTCAATCCAATGCTCATGGGTGAAATATAAATGTGCAGACAATTCCGTTTTCTTTTTCACATCCTTTTGATCATTGAAATGTTACATCTTTACATCCTTTCGGTTGATCTTCAGCTTGCTTCTACTTGAGCCTTACGTTCATTAAGCTATTGGACAACCTTTTATTGTGCGAAAAGAAAGCCGGTAAATAGGCAACAATGGCGAGATTCATGTCAAGATTAAATTATATTAAAATCTCCAAGCCACACATGCACTAGAATTACAATTTTTTTTTTTAAAGACTAAAAACTTAGTCCCAAGGAAATGAGCATAAATTAATTTGACTGACAATATTACGTGTGCTTTTTTGGCAATATTTGCTATATCAAACATTAAAATTTGCAAAAAGAAAATATATTATTCAGAATTATAGTTTAAAACATCAGTTTGTGAATATTGATTCCAACATAGCGCTACATAAATTCAATACGCTATAAAACATAAGTGAAGATCCTCACATATAGATATAAAATAATAGCTCACGTTCCATTACAATACCACCTATGTTACAAGCATATTCGACTAGAATGCTTACACATAAGCAAATATATTATTAATCTAATAATATTTTGATCTTGTCAATTTTATGTAATATTAAATTTATTCCTTTTTCTTATTTTAATTTTTTTAAAAATAAAATTTGGAATAGAAATTTTGTGCGATTACCAAACGTGTTTACATTTCTTTTTTATTCCGAGAATAGAAATTTTGTGCGATTCCAAACGTGTTTACATTTTTTTTGTTAGAAATAGAAATTTTATGCAGTTAACAAACGGGTTTTTGCTCGAGAAATTGTTCCCGGCCAAGAAATAGAAAAGAACTGTTTCGAAAAAATTATTCCCACCGAGAAATGTTGCCATGCGCAGCCTAAAGTGATCCATTCTGCTCGATTTTGGCACTTAATTGTCACTTTCATAATTTTTGGCACTTAAGTGTCTATTTGTGCCAACTTTTAGCACTCCGGGAGTTCGAATGTCCTAATAAAAGTGTGGTATGTAAACCTTACCAAAAAAAAAATAAAAGTGTGGTATGTAATCATTAGCGTGACTAATTTTCTTTCATTAATAGTAGTGTGGTATAGATGTATTGCAATTTTTTACAGATTTTGTTTTTTCCCTAGTGTGTGTTATGCATAGGAATATATTTACGTTATTTTTTGCTTCCACTTTATACTAGTTGAAGGATGTGAAGAAGTGAATTATTCCATGTATGATAATAGGTGTGGTAAGGATGTTGAGGGTGCTGAAGAAGATGGGTTTCCCTTTATTATTCTTGATGAGTTATACATACGAAATATAAGATATGCGAGACGATGATGGTTCAATGGAGAGGGATATGGAAATTGGAAATATCAATCTATATGTAGATGTGTTAGCTGATAATGTAGATTTTTTGAACAAGAATAGCGAAAATGAGTATACACATCCCGAGTTCTATGTCGAGGTTGATATGGAAAATCCTATCTTCAAGTTGGCGATGTGCTTTAGTAATGCAAAGGACTTTAGAGAAGCTGTTAGGAACCATGCCACAAAAAATGGAATAAAAAGTGAGTTTTGGAGTAAAGAACACCTGGAGTGCAATAACTTGGCACGGGGGGACACTTAAGTGCCATAACTTTTTTTCGGTACACTTAAGTGCCACTTTTTTTCAAATGGAACACTTAAGTGCCAATATCGGAGTAAAATGGAACACTTAAGTGCCACTCCGCGAAAATCCGGCCAAACGCAATTTTCCGGCGATGGAGGTCCAAACGGCGTCGTTTTTGCATGCGACGTGGCAAAAAAATGCAAAAACGACGCCGTTTCGCGTCCCGACATGTAAAAATAATAAAAAATTAATTAAATTAAATTAAAACTTAATTTTAAATAAAAATACTCTAAAAATTAAAAAATTAAAAAATTAAAAAAATTAAAAAAAAAAAAGGAGGTGGGGGACGAAGGGGCGGGTGGGCGAGGGCGAGCCCTCGCCGCCGCCGCCTCCCGCCGTCGCCGGGAAGGGCCGGCGACGGAGGGGGAGGGTCGGCCGGGGTCGCCGGCCCCGGCCGACCGGCAGCGGGGCGGGGCCCTCGCTGCCTCCCCACCGTCGCCGGGAAGGGCCGGCGACGGGGGGGGGTCGGTCGGGGTCGCGGTCCCGGCCCGGCCGGCGGCGAGGGCCGCGAGCCCTCGCCGGATCGCGGCAGGGCTCGCGGCCCTCGCCGGATCGGGCGAGGACTCGCCGGCCCTTGCCGCGATCCGGCGAGGGCTCGCGCCCCGCCGCCGGTCGCCGGGGGCGGCGACCCGGCCGACCCTCCCCCTCCGTCGCCGGCCCTTCCCGGCGACGGCGGGGAGGCGGCGGCGGCGAGGTTTCAGCCCTCAGCCGCCCGCCCCTTCGTCCCTTTTTTTTTTTTAATTTTAAATTTTAGAGTATTTTTAATTAAATTAAGTTTTAATTTAATTTAATTAATTTTTTATTATGTAAACGGCGTCGTTTCGCTGAGTCGGCGCCGACTTAGCTCTCGGCGAGCCACGCAAGCATTAAAAAATAATAAACACGTGCCACGTAGGATTTCCGGCAAGGTCGCCGGAGGTGGCACTTAAGTGTCCCATTTGAAAAAAAGTGGCACTTAAGTGTACCGAAAAAAGTTATGGCACTTAAGTGTCCCCGTGCCAAGTTATGGCACTCCGGGTGTCCCAAACTCGTGAGTTTTGTTAAAAATACACTTGATAAGTTGAGAGCAGTGTGCTTGGAGGGTTGTGATTAGCTCATATATGCCTTTAATGTGCAAAGAAAGCATACTTTATAAGTCAAAACCTTCAACTCAATACATACATGTACTAGCTTACTATAAGTTCCTCAAATAAGCACTAAATGACTAGCAAATAAGTACTGTGATAGGTTGAGAAGCAATCCTACATGGTTGGGTGCTTCAATGAAAAAACAATGGAGTCTAAGAATGTTTTAAAGTTGTTGAGGACAATGGTTTATAAAGCTAGGGCAACAACAATGAGTATGATCACGAGGGAATGAGAAGGAACAGTGCAGGTGCTCAAGAGCTATTGCCAAGCACTTCTTGATGCCAACCTAGGATCCACATGTATATTAAAGATCGAGCAGTGTCAAGATCAATTTAAGTTTAGGGAGTCTACATTTGTCGAATGCATTAAGGAGAGGTTTTTAGAAGGATGTAGACGCTTTGTGGGATTCGATGGTTGCCATTTGTCATCGAGCTACAAGGGGATACTCCTAGCAGTGGTGGGTATAGATGGAAACAATCAGAGGTATCCTTTTGCATGGGCAGTTTTCGGACAAGAAACATACACGACATGACATTGGTTTATTAGTTTGATTGCAGAAGACTTGTGAATTACGGACCTTGAAAATTCAAAGTACTGACTTTCTTGTGTAACAGGCAGAAGGGATTGTTGCAAGCACTAGCACATCTAATGCCCGAAGCAGAACATAGATTTTGCTTAAGGCATCTTTATGAAAACTTTAAATTGCATCAGAAAGGAGTAGAAGTTAAAAAGCTTCTTTGTAAGGCTGCCATGGCAACTAGGGTATGTGATTTCAACTTGGCAATGGCATAGCTGAAGGCAATTGATGAGAAAGCTTATGATGGGATATTCTAGAAGCCTCCAGTGCAATGGAGCAAGTCCTACTTTAAGACAAGCTCAAAATGTGACATTTCCTTGAACTAGTGTGAAAGTTTCAACAAAAGCATCATTGATACCAGGAATAAGCCTATGATCACAATGCTTGAAACTATAAGAGTGTAGCTCATGGAGAGAATTCATAAGCAAAGTGATGGGATAACCAAATACACTATTGTGATTTGTCCTAATATTCAGAAGATATTGGATCATCAAAAATAGTTTTCGATATCATGGATTTCAACCTGGAATGCGGATGATGAATTTGAATTAAGTGGGCCATATGGAGACAAGAGAGCTATTAATATTAGACATAGATCTTGTAGCTATAGAAGATAGGACATCAGTGGGATCCCTTATTGTCATGCCGTGGTGGCTCTTATATACATGAGGGAAGAACTTGAAAAATGGGTTCACACAAGTTTTAGTAAGGAAACATCCATCCATATATATAGTCATGTTGTGCATGTTGTTGATTCTAAGGACACGTAGCCTGCTAGAGAGCCATTATTCCCACCAGATTTGCCCAAACAAGTTGGTAGAAAGAAGAAACAAGGAACAAAGTCAATAAATGAAACAACCGATAGAAATTTGAAGACAAGAAAGAAAAAAGTTGTGTAAGAGCCGGTGGGAACAAAGTTGAAGAGATGGAATATCACAATCACTTGTGGAAAATATGGTGGGTTAGGCCATAATAGGTATCATGGTAAGAACTCACTAGTAGCATCAACAGTAGCAACATTAGCCCCAATAGATTTTATAATTGCCGCATCTTCACTAGATTTGATAGAAAACACTCCCTCAGGCTCAACATCTTAACTTGAGATGGTGGAATTGCTTGCTACAATTTTTGGCAACATTTTAAGCTCAATATCATCTATAAGAAGAGAGAAAATACATGTAGTTATTTGTGCTTGACTTTGTCATAAAATTGTTCTTACTTATACTTGACTTTCTTTTGGCTAATGATTTATTTTGTAATTCAAGCGTAGGTAAAGAGGAGGATGTAAGGACCTTAATTTACAAGTGGTCAAAAACGAGCAATTTTTTTTAGATACACAAAAGCAATGAGACCAACAAACACAAACTCCTTTTGTTTTACTGTTAGTTGATATGGGTAGATCTATTTTGGAAGCATCTTAAAGTTAAAGTATATGTAGATAATTTTGTTGAGAAGATTTCTTGTGTTGAGATGTCTCAATTCAAGTTTATCTAGTGCTATTTACTTTGCCGTGGAATGTCCTGGCAATTCATTGTAATATGGTGATACCGACAACAAATTTAAATGAACTCATTAGTCCAACGGGAAAATGAAAATATAAAACAGCAGCAAAAAAAAAAAAAAAAAAAAAAAAAAGAGCAATGAACACAACAGTCCAACAACACACCAAGTTAAAAATGCACTGTAATATAGGCGGAAGAAAAAAGCATAGAACATCAATGGTTTCTGTCAAAGCTTGAGCTCTGTACACAACAAAATATAGAATATCTGACTTAAATGAAACCAAATATAGATTATGGTACCAAAAGCATCATCATTAATTCATCATTGAACTCTTGAGTTAATTGAACTTCAATATTTCCATTACAGAAAGAGATAAGAAAATATGAGTTTACAACTTTAATATGTGTGCATATAACGCGCACAACACTACAAGAAAGAGAAGAAACAATTGAATTTACAAAACAACATCCCATTGATCATATGCAGTTATCACATCCCATGCTCTACTTCGACCAATCTAAAGCACCCAATAAAAGTTGAAAGACTTCACTACTGAGCTAATGAATTGATGCGATTATAGTTCTTTTGATTCCATCTCTTTGGTCAAAGATGGCTATTCTACTCATGACATAATAGGATGTTGCGCCATTGAGTCAACTGTTGGTTTCGTCGAGGAAGAGAAGCTCCAAGAGGTGACAAGTTTCAGGCAAATACTAACTCTTCTCTTTTGACCATCACTTTGTCCTTTGGTCCCTCAGCCTCCAACTCTTGCGTCCATGGCATTCCCAATCCCATTGCCCTTATTGCCGTTTTTGCCCTTTGGCAATTGTAGCTGAGCTGTAAATAGCTTTTCTCACAGTAGCATTGAGATCAACATGTTGTCTTGCGTCACATAAGCCTAAATTCATAAAAATAGAGAACCCCAATGAGTGATGAGAAGATAGTTGCTGATCATTCATCAATGAATATTAGATCACCTAAAAAATAGGATAGTTAAATTAAGCTCAACTTTTTTATGTGAAGGCACAAATTATTTCATAAAAACTAGAGAAATGAAGGATTTGAGGGAGAAATTGATTACAGAGGCCTTCTCGATCAGAGTAACATCATTCCTTGGATTTTTTGGTTCATTAGTATCATAAGTTTCGAGCTCAGTGGAAGAACTCTTTTTTGATAGTATCGAGCGGCAGTTTAGACTTAACCAATACGAAATTTTGGAAAGCAAGCCGCATCATGTAACCATCTCAAAATAGGACAATGCGTTATCCACAGAACAAACTCAAAATAGATAAAAATCTGTCAAAGGAATATTAAATTCCTTGTGCACAAGAGTTAGTCCTTCAGTAGTTTGCTTCAAACTTGGATGACAAGAGTTAGTCCTTTAGTAGTTTGCTTCAAACTTGGATGAACGTGAATCTCCAACCAACCCTCTGGAGATGGAGCATGCCTCACCATATTTAACAAGAAATCAGCCAATACTTGTTGAATTCTCAAGTAATCACCACAGACAGCCAGAGTTTTGATTTCATCTATAATATCACGAATCAATTGCAAACCCCGTTCTCTCAGCAATATCATTACTTGGTAACAACAACATTTATAGCTCGGCCTTCTCAAGCTCCAATGAAATAGCAGTGTTTGTATTGCTAACATAAGTCAAATTTACCAAAATACAAGGCAGAATGTCCCTCCCAACCACGCATTAAAGCATTGAATGCTCTCAAGAACTCCAAAATTCCAACAACAAAAAAGCACACCATCTGATTAAATGAAGCATTCACAAGAGATTGATGAGCAAGATGTGACTAAAATTTTGTCACCTTACCTAGTCGCCGACCATTGCTACCATCGGAGGCACCTCCCAAAGAGACAACCCCTTGCCGCCGTGGTCACCCAAGTGGTGCACTTGAATGACAAACTTGAAGCTTGCTGACATTGAAACCCTAGAAAGAAGAGACAATGGTGAACAATAGATCGATGCTAGCAAGGAGCAGGTGAGAAGCGACAAGAACTGAGTGAGGTGAGGAGCGACCGGAATCGAGTCGCATCGCTGACCAGGCAGCGTTCTGGTTGAGGAGCAATAGCGGAGAAGAAAGAAGAAAAGGTAAATGTCTAAATGAATAACCTAAACTTAATTCATTTGGAATTTTTCTTCTTTTTTTTTTTCAATCACAAATTTCAGGCAAAATTGTCCCTATTTTAATTGCTAGAAAATGTGTGCTAGTGAGTTGAGGTCCTTAATAGAGATTAACTTGATCACTTCGGTCCTTATTTGACACAAAGTTCACTTAGAGTCCTTATTTGAGACAATGGATGCACTTCAGATCATTATTTAAAACAAAATCTACTTCGGGTTCTTATTTGAGAAAATGAGTCAACTTCAGATTTTCCCCTAATCCAAAGTTCTGAACACAATGTAAGTTTACTTCTCGTTCTAGTGTGTTATATCTTATCGTATAATAGCGAAAATACACATGTTGTGCTTGCACACAAAAATTGACATTCAAAAGATTTTGTGAAATCGCCTTACCATAAACGATGTGAATTAGTAACTAATGGAAAGAAGTTATTGACAAAGTATGCAAGAATTGTACACACATGTGTGTCTATGGAAAATGCAAAATGTGTACACATTTGATTTTTTTTTTTTATACAGTAGGGCTGTTTATAAGATACAAGATGTTTGAATGTTAAAAATAATAATTAAAAAAAAAGTGAGAGATAAAGTAGTATTGTTGATTCACGCATCTGTGCATCTGTAAAATATTTACAAAATAACTTATTGAGGATACTTTAGGTGAAATGATCCCTTTGGAAGATTTTTTTTTTTTTGTTGCTTTACATAATAGTGTAGATCAACAAAAACCAAACGGTCATTTTATGACAGTTGTTTCACCAATTCATTTGTAACTGCGATTTCTTGGCAAAAAGCCATAAAAAGAAAAGAAAAGAAAGAGTGTCAGGTTCCAAAATCATCGGTTCCTAATTTATCTTCTCGAAGAGATTCCGTCACGATTAGGGGTAAGCATGGTCGGGTTGGGTCAGTCCACCCCTTAACTCTAGGACCAACCCATATAGTGTTGGTCCTCAATTTTGGAACCGAGGACCGACCTTATTGAGTTTGGGACCGAGGACCGAACCGACCCAATGGGTTCAGTCCGGTTTCATGGTCAACCCGGGACTAACTAATAATTTTTATTCCATTTTCATACTCCTTTAAAAAACGATTGAGACTGGATTGACCCAATGAGTTTGATCCGATTTTAAGGTCAACCCAAGACTAACCAATAATTTTTATTTTATTTTTTGTACTCCTTCAAATGGCAGCGAGAATTGTACTGACCTAGTGGGTTCGATGATGAGCAAGGTCAGTTAAGAAAGGCAAAGCGGTGAGGGTCAAGTGGGGTGAGCGTTGAACAAAATGAGCATCGAATGTCGAACGGGAAGCAACAAGCCAAGCGAGCATCGAGCGGTGAGCAGTACAAGTGACCCAAAACGAGCGAGGCGAGTGTCGAGCGCGAGTGGAGAAGTTTTTCGATTTTAGCAAATTGAAGACTAAGATGACAAATAAGACAAAAAGAACGAATACTAGAAAAGATGCCATAAGGTGCATTTTTGGACGCTGTGAAGACTCCTCACAAAAATATTTTCCTCTTTCGTAAATTATGACTATTAACGCTGTAAAAGACATTAAAAACCTAAGTTATAATATAAAATTACTCGAACTCCTCATTAAAGAGCTGTTTAATGTTATTAACGCCGTTTATTTTAATGTTTTCTCTATATAAAAAAATTAGTCCGGGTTGGACCGACTCGGGACTCTCAAGGCGAGGACCGACATGCACGGTGTTGGTCAAGGAATTCTAGAACGAAGGACTGACCTAGTCTACCGGGAATCGGATCGGGACCAGCGGGGTCGAGTCGGTCTAGGGTCGGTCTAGGGTTGACCCTAGACCGATGCTCACCCCTAGTCACAATTAACATTAAAAAACAATGCCACGTAATTAAAAATGTCTACTCTCCGATTAACATTTAATTCTCTGACAAGGAGGCCTTCAATTCCTTTGTGTTTCACCGTATCTCTCTATTGATTATAATAGTGTTGCCTCATATCTCGAGAACTCTACTGGTGTAAAGTCAAATAATTGGTATTTCGATTAAAGTCCATGTTGTTTTATGATGATAACACAATGTTGCGTTTGGTAGTTATGATAAAATATAATATAATTTATTCTATCTTGCGTTTGATGTTTACTTAAGACAATATAAAGTTGGATATAAATATATATTGGTTGGATAAAATTATTCTATGGGAAGGCGTGATAAAGGTTGACAAGATTTATAATATCCATAAAAAAGATAGTCATTTTTATCGGATAACAAACTCTTTAAATTAACAAAATTAAAATTATGTTTCAATGTAAAAATATTTGAATTCTAATATAATAAATTCAAAATAACAAAAAGTAACAATTTAGTTTTTTAATTTAATCTTATTTTTAATTATATATTCGAATTTAATGCAATCTTATAACATCAACTCAATAGAATGTATATTTATGTTTATTACATATTTTATGTATTTGAGTATTTTAAGTATATTAGTATAGTTTACTATTTAATAAAATTTTATTAGAGAATGATGGAAGGGGAAAAAAAGAAATTAATTAAAAATATAGAGGACAACAAAATAAAAGAAAATTAAAATGAAGTAGGCAAAAAGTGTCGTAAGAGATTTTTACCAGTTTTATTTATAAAATTTTTGGTTCATTTATACTGATTTGTCGTTTATACCAAATAACGTACATGATATAATATGAATATATTTGACTTTATTATTGCAATCACCAAATAATATATAGAATATAGCAAAATTCTTGAATTTCATATCCTATTCTATTTAGTCACATCTTGGTTAGAAATCCAGATGACCAAATGCAGCATTTGTGGAAGTGTTTTGAGAGAATGTTTGTTCCATGATTTTGCTTTTTTAAGTCTAATGAGACAAAGGAAAGTAGTGGCAAATTTAGAATATTTGCTTTGCGACTTTTGCTTGTGGCTCGCGATACCGTTTTGTCAAAGTTTTGAATTTTAAAAATTTCATAGCACCAATCTGATAAAGGATCAATATACTGTCGAGATGATCATTTCGGTGCTAAAGCTTGTTTTAGAAGTGTCTGTTTAAGCAGATTTGGTGAGTCACATCAAATTTTCTAACAAACTAGATTTTCTAACAAGCTAAGTCACTAGAGTTGCTTAATTTTTTTATACTTTAATAATTTTTCAAAGGTGTTAGCACCAAAGTTTGTGTCATACAAAAGTTATGGCGTTGATACATTTCTTTTCCTTGATAGGGAAAAGATTATTTACTTTGAGGTTATGCATTCTTAGACTTCGAGGCTTCGTAGGTTCTTAGTTGCATATTTCAAGCCTTGATTGGCAACGCTTAGAGCTTAATTGTGACATCCCGAATTTCAGGCTCTATTTTCGATTGAATGAGTTGGACTTTTCATCGACGTGCCTATAGTTCTTTTCCCGAGTTGGCCACTCATGGGATAACTAACTTATCGATGAAGCCGTTAGGGAATCTAAACGCAATAGACTTGAGAATTTGACTAGGAATCGACTGCTCGACCATGCTAATTTGCAAGGGTCATTACGGCACCGTCAAAATTGAGCAGAGACCGGAGATAGGTCGATTTGACAAGGTATGTGATTAGTGTGTGGGTGATTCCACCTAATTGCAAAATTTCTATTGAATGGCACTAGACCGATTTTTTTTGTCATTTCTATATTTCGTGTACGTATTTGAAATCTCGAGATTTTCATGACAACTAAGAGTCCCCAATGAATCAAACATGCATAATGTGGCTCGAGAAAAATCGACCACGGATCAAATGCGCTAAAAATTCCTAAAAAACTATTATGTAGGTTAGATCACGCTAAAATCGCGTCAGATTGAAATTAACAGCGAAATTGAACCCGATTTCAGAAATTGAAAGTTTTGTCATGTCTCGATTCATTTTAGGACTGTCGACTCATCCTCCGAAGAATTTTTGATGAGCTTGGGATTTTTACGGAAAATCAATTCGAACGACTTGGAAAGGAAAGGAAATTCGGAGGGGCCAAATTGAGTGGATGTTTGGCCTCCTTAGTGAGCTATTTGGTGAAGGGAAATTGTGGAAATTGCGTGGGCTTCATCCTTAGCAAAATTGGACATCAAATTGGAGAAATTGGTGAAGAAATTGAAGTCCAAAGTGAGGAAATTCGGAGGCTGCTATGGGGGCTACAACAATTGGACATCAACTTGGTTATTTGTGGAAATAAAATGCAAGAAGGTATTAAGGGACCAAGTAGATAAGCTTGTGGACTTTTAGGGCCCAGACATGATGAAAATAGATATTTTATATTGACTTTCAAGGCTGGTTTATCTCTCTCTCTCTCTCTCTCTCTCTCTCTCTCTCTCTCCCTCTCTCCTTTCCTCTATTTTCCGTTTGTGCTACCCTTCTCATGGTTAGCCGCTCCCCTTCTTCTTCATGTGAACTTATGCTTCATCGAAGGCAGCTGCTTCTGTCTTTACTTCATTTTCCTTTCTTCCATGTTCATTCTTCTCCCACCCCACTAGTGAAACGCCTAGCTCACGCCACGCAACAGTCCACTAGCTGAATCTTCAGCCCATCTCCACGGATGGTCAATGCCCGCTGCTCCTTTGCTATTTCTCCCTTACTCGGCCACACGTCCTTCCCTCCACCGGAGTCTTCTTCACGCTGCCGTTGCCACCTCATTTCTCTCCCTCGTCCTTTGCCGTATCAACCCAACCCCATCGAAGCAGCCCCTCATGAAGTTGATTTCGCCACATCAACTTCTCCGTGCGATCAGCCCCAAGTCCGGGCGAACCCAGCAGTTCGCTTTGGGCTTGCAAGGCTTTTTTTGGCCCGGTCCAAGTCTCCTTTGGCGCTGTTGTAAGCTCGAGTTGGTGCCGCCATCGTGCCGCCGTCGCCGTGAACCGGTTTTCGCGCTAAACCGGTGAGTTTATACACTAAATTCTCATTAGGTTGCTAATGATGTTTAATGGGTGTTTAGATTAAATTAATATTAGATTAGGGTAGTTATTATCTTGTTTAATTAATTTAGGTTAATTAGATTAGTGAATTAGGTGGTTATAAATTGTAATTAGTTAGTTTATTATGTAGCCTTGTCGTTAGAATGGTTAGTATAATCTAATTAGTCCAATAGGTGGTTAGATTAGCAATTTTTAGCCTAAGTTTGTATTTATTGAATCAATATGTATTTATTTGATTAATTTTGCTAATTATTTAATTATTAAATATTTTCCAGAAATTAGACTAGGATTGCTGGTGACTGGAATTTCATGCTGATTGCAATGGTATGTTCAATTTTTGCAATTAAGTGTTAATTTGTGCAAATTGAGCGGTGATTAAAATTTTGGTTATTTATTCCAAAATTGTGTGAAAGTTTGGTTTTTAATTAGAAAATCCCGAGTGTCGGGTTTTGACACTGAAAATGGTTTTAAATACTATATCAAATAGTGGGATTTTAAAAGGAAGGATATTGATATTTCAGGTTCGATTTGACCGTGTACCCACACACAATATTTGCATCGGATGTTTTTAATACGAAGAAAAAGAGTCAAGTGCATTATCTTAATCGAGATATTTGAGTGCAATGCATAGCGTACTTGGCCGTAATTGATTGATCGTGTGTTGGCTATACGAACTTGTCTCGAGCGTTTACATTGGACAAAGCCCTTATATGGGTTGCCCTTGGACAACGGATGTTGGTCGCAGAGTAGATTCGAATCTATGCTCCTTTGGGAAAGTTGTCTAATAGAGACGTTGCCGTACTCAATGGGGTGAGACAACGCCTAGCTACACTAGAAGACCACCGAACATCGAGTAGGCTGTGCCCATTGGGCTGAGATAAAAAAACTAGGAATAGATGATTAATTGAATTGAATGTGTCGGATTATGAGACAAAATTGTGTGGCACGGTATGGGATGTGTCATAACAATTTGGCCCTATAACCAGGACTCTCGTGCTTGGTTGAAGTTGAATGTGGCATTCTACTTGATTGTGATTGATTACTTGTTCATGTACGTGATTGTGTGAAATATGAATTGTGTTGACATGCAGGGAGGATCTGAGGCAAGGTAAGTCTCTATGGTTGTATGGTTGTGTGGTTAGGACGCCTCTAAGTGTATTACTCTCTTAATAGGATTTTAGAGCGTGAACTTCTCACCCCGTCATGGGCTTCAACTTTTCAGGACTGTAGAGTGGAGAGCCTGGAGTCGAGCTGAGGGGATTTGAGGTGTGGGTTAGATAGGATAGCTTCTTTTGAGAGTTGGTCTTTTGAAGTCTTTTGGTTGTAAACTTTTGTACTTGACTCGGTGTGTATATAAAAGCATGTTTTGTTTGTGAATCTGTTTTCTTGCTTTTCTATCCCAAGCCGTTGATATCAGGGGATTTGTTATTCGCTTCCATATGCGCATTAAAATGAATGGGTTGGCGACGCTTCCTAGGACGTCGCAGATTTTATCGAACACCAAGGGATGGGCACGTGACTGAGGTTTGGAGCGTGACATCCCCGCCTAGAGTGGTATCAGAGCTGGTCAGTAGTTGGAGTGATAAGGTGCCATGGGTTCTTGGGAAAGTTAGTAGGAAATGCCATTATTTTATGCTAATGCATGTGAATGATAGCTGTTTGGTAGATTGTTTGTGGGGATTACTCAGTTTCTAATTCTATATGGAGTTGGAAACAGGTTTTGTAGGTTGTCTACATTATGAGTGATCGGGTAGAGGACTTCTAGGAAGAGGACCATCGGACCAGAACTTTGGGTAGGACGCCGACAAGGGTCGGTACCCGAGGGGGTCATAGTAGAGCGTTGGTTCAGGCCAGCACTAGTGGAGTAGCACTACCCACCGCCTCTAGTTGGTGCTTAGGTAGCAGCCCCTGTCGATCCTAGGATAGATGGGATTGTTCAGGCGCTAGAGATGCTTGGAAATATGGTAGGGCAACAGGCCTAGAATCAAGCTGCTGCTGCCACCGCTTCAGCCGCCTCTACTGCAGTAGCCACTACTGCCGCCAATGTTGCCGCCAATGTTGCAGTTGCTGCCTGCCTTTTCGCCGCAACCGTCGCAACACCCGTTTGCCGCGCCAAAGTTCCACCTAGGAACGTGGTCGCTCTGAGAGAAAGGTCCATGCATAAGTTAGTGGATCAGTTTCTAAAGTTGAACTCACCGAGATTCACCGAGACAGGAGATCCCAATGCCACAACGCTTTGGATCCAGGACTTAGTGAAGGCCTTCGCATTGCTAAGGTGCATTGAGGAATTGTTGAGGTGCACTGAGGAGGAGAAGATCGTCCTTGCAATATATTAGCTGCAAGGAATTGCAAGCACTTGGTGGAGGGCCACTAGAGGAATTGTTCCCAGAAGGTGTGGTCCCGGAGTGGAACGCCTTTGTCGAAGTCTTCAATAGTAAGTATTTTTCAAATGGTGCCAGAGAATTGAAGATGGCATAATTCCAGCGCTTTCGCCAAGGTATAATGACATAGAATCAAGACGAGGCAAAGTTCATTGAATTATCACAATATATACCTAGATTGATCGAGGATCTGGTAGATCGAGATCGAGCTCGAAGGTTAAGAGATGGGCTCAGACAAGAGTTAAGGAGTCTGCTAGTGCCATTCAATTTGAAGGACTATAATGACCTCGTATGAACGGGCTTAGCGATAGAGAGAGACTAGAATGAACAAGCCGCTGCATTTGGGTCGTGGTTTGGTTCGAATAAGGATGGAAATAGGTTTGGGAAGAAACCTATGGCGGAGGAAGATATCTTATTCCGCCCAACAAAAGGGTGGGATAGGAAAGTCGGCCCCGAGACGAATGGTGCGTGTCGTTTTACGGAAGACGACATGGATCAGCCTCATGCCATTCTAGGTCGGGTGCTTGTTTTGAGTGTAGCCAGCAAGGTCACTTGGCTAGGAATTGTCCCAGGAGACAGATGGGACCGCAGTTACCGCTGCTGCCATCGTTGGGTCAGAACCGAGGATTTGCACCGTAGATCGCACAGCAAGATGGACAGAACAGACTTCCAGCGCAAGGAAGAGTGTACGCCATCACTAGAGGACAAGTTGAGGACTCGCCTGATGTGGTCACATGTATGGTCTCGCTGAACGACCATGCTGCATATGCTTTATTCGACCTTGGTGCAACTCATTCTTTTATAACTAAGCAATTTGCTAAGCTGATAAGATTGAGTCCTAAATTGTTGGAGTTAGTGATTAGCATATCTACACCGTTAAATGATAAGGTGTTATCTACAATAGGTTGTCTTGGTTGTAAGTTAGTGATTGGTGAGCGAGAGGGAATGATAGATTTGATAGTCCTAGCCATGTATGATTTTGATGTGATAATTGGCATGGACTGGCTCACCAAGCAACAAGCTAAGATGAATTGCCATCATAAAGCGATTTAGTTTAACTCGTTAGCGGGTGAAAGTTTCGAGTTTATTGGGAGTTGAGGAGGACCTTCGATTTCCTTAATCTTGTCGCTTAAGGCAACCTGTTTGTTAGACAGCGGTTGCTAAGGTTACTTGGCAACTCTTGTGGATACAGTTGGTTGATGAGCTGAAGATCGAGGACATCGTTGTAGTACAAGAGTTTCTAGATGTGTTCCCAAAGGAATTGCCAAGCTTGCCACCAGAGAGGGAAATCGAGTTCAAGATTGAGTTAGCTCCCGGGACAGAGCCAATTTCTAAGGCTCCTTACTAGATGGCGTTGTTTGAGTTGAAAGAATTGAAGGTGCATATGCAAGAATTGTTGGATAAGGGATTCATATGTCCCAGTGCATCGCCTTGGGGAGTACTAGTTCTGTTCATGAAAAAGAAAGATGGTTCGTTGCGCCTATGCATCAACTATCATCAACTCAATCAGGTAACGATTAAGAACAAGTATCCACTACCGAGGATCGATGACTTGTTTGACCAGTTGCAAGAAGCGTCGATATTTTCTAAGATCGACTTAAGAACAGGTAACCATCAGCTGAGGATCAAAAGGAGGATATGCCAAAGTTAACGTTTCATACACGATACGGCCATTATGAGTTTACTGTAATGCCATTTGGTTTGACGAACGCCCTAGCTGCTTTCATAGATCTAATGAACCGGGTGTTCAAGGAGTATTTGGATCAGTTCATGATCGATTTCATCGATGATATCCTGGTGTACTCGAGGAGTCTTGAGGAACATGAAAGACATTTAAGGATGGTACTCCAGACTCTAAGGATTCATGAGCTATACGCCAAGTTCAGCAAGTGCGAGTTTTGGTTGACTCGTGTGTCATTCCTAGGTCACGTGATTTTAAGCGAAGGAATCTCCGTGGACTCATCCAAGATTGATGCGATGTCCCTGGCCAAGACCGACAAGCTGTGATAGAGATCATAAGCTTCTTAGGTTTAGCGGTACTACGAAGATTCGTGGAAGGGTTTTCAGCATTAGGTCGCCAT
The DNA here is from genome assembly GCA_014182555.1 of Eucalyptus erythrocorys. NCBI lineage: Eukaryota > Viridiplantae > Streptophyta > Magnoliopsida > Myrtales > Myrtaceae > Eucalyptus > Eucalyptus erythrocorys. Next base: position 32,334,397 of record CM024606.1, on the reverse strand, counting down.
TGACTTGACTGCGAAGAAGGAAGAGAAATTTGTATAGATAGATAAGTGCGAGCATAGCATAGTTTCCAAGAGCTTAAGCGAAAGCCGACTACCGCACTGCGTTGATGATTCCATCTGGTCTGGAGGATATGTGATCTACGGTGATGCGTCGTTTAGAGGATTGTGTTGCGTGCTAATGCAACATGGCGGGGTTGTTGCATACGCGTCCCGTTAGTTGAGATCACGAGCTGAATTACCCGATGCATGACCTAGAACTCGTAGCGATTATTTTCGCTCTGAAGATTTGGAGACATTATTTGTATGGAGAAATATTCCAAATCTTCACAGACCATCAAAGTCTTAAGTATTTATTCTCTAAAAATGAGTTGACTATGAGATAGCGTCGCTAGTTAGAACTCCTAAAGGACTATGATTGTGATATATTATATCACCATGAAAAGGCGAATAAAGTCGCAGATGCGTTGAGTTAGAAGTCTTTAGTCGCGTAGATGTTGCTTAAGGAATGGATTTTACTTGAGAAGACTCGAGATTCGGTTTTTAAGTTTGAGGTAGGCCACCTTTCAAATCTTATGGCTACCCTCAGAATTGAGCTGGAAGTGCAAATCAGAATCTAGATGCTTTAGCCGATAGACCCAGAGATTTAGAAGATCCTACAAGAGAATACCGAAAAGAGAAAGGCTGACTTTCAGGTTTCTAATGATGGAACATTAAGGTTCCGAGAACGATTGTGTGTACTTGACAATGTAGAGCTTAAGGGAGATATTTTGTCGAAGCTCATCGTAGCGATTCAGCATTCATCCTAGCGGTACAAAGATGTATCGAATTTGCGTCAACGGTATTGGTGGTCCGATATGAAGGCGGTATCGCCAAGCATGTCACCAAGTGTTTGACGTGTCGTAAGTGAAGGCACAGCATTGTAAGCCAGGAGGACTTCTCAACCTCTCAATATTCCCGAGTGGAAATGGAAATATATCACAATAGACTTTGCAACGGGCTTACCGAGGAGTCATAGAGGTAATGATTCCATTTGGGTAGTGGTCGACAGACCGACGAAGTCGGCTCACTTCATCGTTGTACGAAAAGACCTTGATTTGGACACGCATATATAATTGTACGTGCGTCAGATTGTACGATTACATGGAGTGCCGTAACGATTGCCTCGAGCCCGAGACTCGAGGTTTACGGTTGCCTTTTGGAATAGTTTACAGGCTGCCTTATGAATGAAGTTGTAGTATAGTACGGCTTATCATCCTCAGACGGATGGCCAGTCTGAGAGGACGATTCAAACCCTCGAAGACATGCTGTGAGCTTGCGTGTTGGATTTCAAGGGAGCTAGGAGGAGTAGCTTCATCTTGTCGAGTTTGCCCACAACAACGGCTACCAGCGAGTATTCGAGATGGCTCCTTTTGAAGCATTATATGGCAGAGCGTGTAGAACACCGGTGTGTTGGGATGAGGTCGAAGAATGGAAGATCATAGGCCCGAGTTGGTTCGGCGGTCAATGGATACCATTGCCATTATCGAGATAGATTAAAGACCGCTCGAGCCGCTAGAAAAACTACGCCAATAAGCGTCAAAGACTATTGGAATTCCAAGTTGGTGAGCACGTCCTTCTAAAGGTGTCACCGATAAGGGGTACTTCACGCTTTGACAAGAGAGGCAAGTTGAGTCCGAGGTATGTAGGTCCCTTTGAGATTCCGAAAGAATAGGGATTCTAACGTATTGTCTTGCATTGCCGCCAAGGTTGGCGCAAGTGCATGATGTCTTTCATGTGTCAATGTTGAGAAAGTATAAGTCTGACCCGACCCACATGCTTAATTTTGAAAAATTAGACGTGGACGACAAGGTGTCGTACGTGGGAAAAACCGGTTTAGATTGTGGATCAAAAAGAATAGATTTTGTGCTCCAAGACGATCCTGTTGGTTAAAGTGGTCTAGCAACACCATGGCACGAAGGAGCAACTTTGGGAAAGTAAAGATTTGATGAGACGATTTGTACCCTCACCTTTTTGTTTAAAGATTTGTATGGTTTAAATTTTGAGAACGAAATTTTTATAAGAGGGGAAGAGTTGTGACATCATGAATTTCAAGCTTTGTTTTCGATTGAATAAGTTGGGCTTTTCATCGATCCGCCTATAGTTCTTTTCCCTGAATTGCCCACTCACGGGATAATTAACCTATTAGATGAAGCCGTTAGAGAATCTAAACGTAATAAACTTGAGAATTCGATGAGGAATCGACTGCTCGACCGTGCTAATTTGCAAGGGTCATTACGGTACTGTCAAAATCGAGCAAAGACCGGAGATAGGTCGATTTGATAGAGGTATGTGATTAGTGTGTAGGTGATTCCACCTAATTGCAAAATTTTTATTGAATGACAAACCGATTTTTCTGTCATTTCTGTACCCTATGTTTGTATTTGAAATATCGAGATTTTCACAACAGGCGAGAGTCGTCAATGAGTCAAAGATACATAATGTAACTTGAGAAAAATCTACCACAGGTCAAATACGCTAAAAATTCTAAAAGCTATTTTGTAGGTTAGGTCACGCTAAAATCGTGTCAGATTGAAATTAACTGCGAAATTGAACTCGATTTTAGAAATTGAAAGTTTTGTCATGTCATGATTTATTTTAGGAATGTCGGCTCATCATTCGAAGAATTTTCGGCGAGCTCGGGATTTTTGCGAAAAATCAATTCGAACAATTTGGAAAGAAAAGGAAATTCGGCGGTGCCAAATTGAGTGGACGTTTGGCCTCCTTAGTGAGCTATTTGGTGAAGGGAAATTGTGGAAATTGTGTGGGCTTCCTCCTTAGCAAAATTGGACATCAAATTGGGGAAATTGGTGAAGAAATTGAAGTCCAAAGTGAGGAAATTCGGAGGCTGGTATGGGGGCTGCAACAATTGGACATCAACTTGGTTATTTGTGAAAATAAAATGCAAGAAAGTATTAAGGGACCAAGTAGATAAGCTTAAGGAATTCTAGGGCCAAGACATGATGAAAATAGATATTTTATATTGACTTTCAAGGCTGGTTTTTTTTCTCTCTCTCCCTTCCCCTCTCTTCCGTTCGTGCGACCCTTCTCGCACTCAACCGCTCCCCCTCTTCCTCGCGCGAACTTCTGCTTCACTGAAGGCAACTGCTTCTATCTTCTCTTCATTTTCCTTTCTTGCATGTTCATTCTTCCCCCATCCCACCAGCTAAATACCCAGCTCATGCCACGTAGCAATCCACTAGACAAATCTTCAGCCCATCTCCACGCACGGTCAACGCTAGCTGCACTCTTGCTGTTTCTCCCTTACTCGGCCACACGTCACTCCCTCCATCGAGTCTTCTTCACGTTGCCATTGCCAGCTCGTCTCTCTCCCTCGTCCTTTCTTTGCGTCAACCTAACCCCACCAAAGCAGCCCCTCACGAAGTTGATTTTGCCACATCAATTTCTCTACGCGATTAGCCCCAAGTCCAGAATTGAACCTAGCAGTTTGTTGTGGGCTTGCAAGGCTTTTTCGGCCCAGTCCAAGTCTCCTTTAGTGCCACCGTAAGCCCGAGTTTCGGCCACCATCGCCGTGAACCAGTTTTCGCGCTATACCAGTGAGTTTATGCACTAAACTCTCATTAGGGTGCTAATGACATTTAAGGGGTGTTTAGATTAACTTCAGATTAGATCAGGGTAATTATTAGCTTGTTTAATTAATTTAGGTTAGTTAGATTAGTGAATTAGGTGATTAGAAATTGTAATTAGTTAGTTTATTATGTAGCCTTGTAGTTAGAATGGTTAGTATAATTTAATTAGTCCAATAGGTGGTTAGAATAGCAATTTTTAGCCTAAGTTTGTATTTATTGAATTAATATGTATTTATTTAATTATTTTTGCTAATTATTTAATTATTAAATATTTTCCGGTATTTAGACCGAGAATAGCCGGTGATCAAAATTTCATGCTGATTGCAATTATGTGTTTAGTTTTTGCAATTGAGTGTTAATTGTGCAAATTGAGTGGTGATTGAAATTTTGGTTATTTATTTCAAAATCGTGAAAGTTTGGTATTTAATTAGAAAATCTCATGTGTTGGGTTTTGACACCAAAAATGGTTTTAAATACTATATCAAATAGTGAGATTTTAAAAGGAAGGATATTAATTTTCGAATTCAATCGACCATGTACCCACATACGATATTTGCACAAGATGTTTTTAATATGAAGAAAAAAAATGGTCAAGCTTAATCGAGACATTTAAGTGCAATGCACAGCATCCTTGGCTGTGATTGATTGATTGTGTGTTGGCTATGCGAACCCGTCTCGAGCATTTATGTTGGATGAAGCCCCTATATGGGTTGTCCCTAGACAACGAATATTGGTCGCAGTAGATTCTGGACCTATGCTCTTTCGAGAAAACCATCTAATAGAGACGTTCTTTGTACTCAATGGGGTGAGACGATGCTTGGGTACGCCAAAAGGCGAGAACATCAAGTAGGCCGTACCCATTGGACCGAGATAAAAAAAACTAGGAACGCATGATTAATTGAGTTGAATGTGTTGGATTATGGAACAAAATTGTGTGACATGGTATGAGATGTGTCATAACAATTTGACCTTATAATCAGGACCTCCGTGCTTGGTTGAAATTGGGTATGGCGTTCCAGTTGATTGTGATTGACTACTGTTCATGTCGTGGCTATATGAAATATGAATTGTGCTGACATGCGGGGAGGATACGAGGCGAGGTAAGTCTCTATGGTTGTATGGTTGTGTGGTTAGGACGCCTCTAAGCGTATTACTCTCCTAATTAGGGTCTAGAGCGTGAACTCGCTGAAATTTATATCTCACCCCATCGTGGGCTTTAACTTTTCAGGATCGTAGAGTGGAGAGCCTAGAGTCGGCGAGGGGATCCGAGTTGGGGGTCGAGATAGAATAACTTCTTTTGAGAGCTGGTCTTTTGAAGTCTTTTGGTTGTAGACTTTTGTACTTGACTCGGTGTGTCTATAAAAGCATGTTTTGTTTGTGAATTTGTTTTCCTGCTTTTCTATCCTAAGCTGTTGATGTCGGGAGATTTATTATTCATTTTGCATGCGCATTAAAATGAATGGGTCGACGATGCGTCTTGGGACATAGCATATTTTATCAACCACCAAGGGATGGACATACGACCAAGGTTCGGGGCGTGACATTAATTGAGTTAAGCTAGGGGTGGGTCGCTAGTTGCATGTCCTTTGTGGTGTGTGGAAGATCAAAATGTCCACCCACCGTTATGTAGCACATGTATCCTTGTGAAACATCATGTATAAATGGAGAAATGTTTAACCGACACACATTGTGTACCAATTGTTTAGACATAGATAACAAGTTATGATCTATGAGGTATATGCACTCTCATGCAATGTTTTTATCGTGGTGATGACTTCATTCATGGATTTGATATGGAGATTAGTATTCAAGGAAAGAATATGCTTGTTTGCTGGAATTGAAGCAATTGACTCGATGCTCTGGAATTGCTTCAATTTAGAGTAAACATCTATCACTCTCTTTTGGCCTTTTTGTGACTTTATGTGATGCCTAGAATGTCACCCGACACGTGTTTCTTATATTATTAATCTCTTTCAATATGTAGAAGCGTAATCAAATATTTATAAATATTCTTTTGACGATTAAAACCTTAAAAATATAACCAACATACTTAAGTTTCTTTTATTTTAAATCACGTGTGAGTTCACAAGTTCATTACATCACGAGCACAAAGATAGAAGTCGAGGAGGGATAGGGAGACCTATATCCATACTATACTTCCAAAAGTCTGCCCATATAAACGATTGAACTGAGTCACGGATTGATAACTTCTCCGTTTGCCACGTCTCCAACATCTTAATCGAAGCCACTTAACAGGCCAACTGACTCACTATCAAGGTTCTGGTACTAGGCAACAAACCAAAGAGGAATCCATTCCGTGAAACCTCCTATATCAACCCATATCATAGAACTACATTTGATATATATTATTCTATACTCTGGTTCAAACACACTTTCATAAAAAACTTCATTACACATAGGGACTTCATAGCAAAAAGTTTGGGAGTTTCCACCCTACACATTTGAAAAATGAAAGGAATGAGTGGAAACCAGCAAATGAAATATCTAGTTTTAAGTTAAAAAAAATCATCTCACTACTTTACTTGGTATATACAAAATGAATGCATAATTATTCAATAGGTGTGATACAAACATAAATAGACTTTACCATTTCCATTTTCATTTATCACAAAAATTGTCAACCAACAAATCGTCCACCTAGACTCATACATATTCACAATATGTTTTACACAAATGATTTGGTTCTACACATAACAATACATTTTATTCATTAATGCTTCATCTTTTCGAACACTCCCGAGGCATCGACTTATGGAGCATCCCGAGACACAGGATATCTCAACTTTTGAGGCATTCTATGAACTTTCACTATAGGGCATCCCGACTCACGAGACATCTCGACTCCTGAGGCATTTCGAAACACTTCCCGGGATATCCCAACTCACGAGCCATCTCAACATAAGTGGCATCGTCACTCACCGCTGCATAGGTAATGGAATCACATTAATCTTATTTAAGCCATGATATATGTATACTCTTAAGCATAACACATATACCTTAATTCAATTTAATGCATTTGTCAAATAACCACATATTAAATAATACATAAACATATTCTAGTTATTACAATCTAGACATTCAAATGAGTACATTTCGAGTTTGGATATTGAGCAGGTTCTTGACATTAAAATTTCGTAAATCAAATGGGTATAGTTTAAGTTTGAAAGAACAAGTATGTTCTGATCGTGAAGTTTGAATAATCAAAAGGATAATTTATGACTTGATAAAAGCTTATAGCATAGAGAACAAATCCAACAATGGACAGGATCAACAAATGAATAAATTCAACAAGGAATAGATTCATATTTAGTAAAGTCTGTTTGAATCGATAAATAGCCTTATCAACGAACGGATTCATAAATTGGTAGATTCAACAATCAAACAGATTAAAAAATGAATAGATTTGACCAAATGAGTATATTCATAAAGGGGCACAAATAGACAGATTTTGTAATAGGAAATATCAACAGAAATAAGTGAAACGAACAGATTCTAATTGGTAGAGTTCTAGCAAAAAGAAGTAGAATGAACATATAAAGGATTATCAAGACATGTATGGCAAAATGATTATATTCTAACTACCCAGAATGAGATAGAAAAAATCATAACGAACATACAATGGGTCACCAAGACAAAGATGGTAGAATAGCCATATTCTAACTACATAGAATGAGCTGGAAAGAAGTAGAACGAACATTCAATGGATTATCAAGATAAATATGGCACAATGACCATATTCTAATTATTTGGAATGAGATAGTAAGAAGCAGAATGAACATGCAATAGATTATGATGATAAATATGGTAGAATGACCATGTTTTAGCTACTCAGAACCACAAAACGAATCAGAACAAACCAAAGCGAAACAGAACAAACTTGCAAGAAATTATCAAAGTCATTTAACAACCACCATATCCATATCAAGACTTCATCTCTCACTCAACCAACTAAGATAGAAGTAACTAAGTAGACTTAAGCTAACTTAATACTACAAACTTCGCTTACTTCTAATGAACGCAAATCACTAATTGCATTCACTACTCTAGTAGCTCTTGAATATGAAGTTTGCTCTCCAATTTCTTGGAATAAAAAGTGGAAATAACACATGCAACTTTTGTTTGAATTTTGGAGGAGAGAAAATGGGTTCTTTGGCAAGATATAATGAGTTTTGTTAAAATTAGTTAAGATAATTTGATTTTCTCTCATTGCTAGGTGTAAATTTGCATGTCAATCTTCAGCTTAATGTGGCACGAGATGCAAGGTAAAGTCCTTGCACATGGCTAAGGAAAATGCAAGAGAATAATGAGTCATCTTAAAATAATCATTATTTAGTTTAGGTGTAAGAGAAATTATCCACAAAATATTATTTTGTAAGAAGACATGGCCAAGCAATTGATAATATAAGGACAAGTGGTACTTAAAATTCTAATTAATAAATCTTGCAAAAGAAATGTAGCAAGTAGAACGTAATCTTCCTCTTCTAGCATAACTAACACAAGTTATTCACTATTATTATTAATTAACTAAAACTTATGCAATTAATAACAACCGTTAATTAGTAAGAAGATAGTAATTTAATTACTATCGTCCTACTATTAGCGCACACCTAATTGGATTCACACGTCGAACCCGAGACAATCTACAATTAGAGAAATTACCCATTGTGTCCCATGGAATTTATGATTCGCTTAAAGTTTTCACGTGTTTATTCAAATATTAAGGCAAATAATACTTAGCTTGAAATCTAAGTATCATTATCATAACACGAACTTCCGAATATTACATAATTTCAAATATGAAAATTCTGGATGTCACACTTTACTTGTGATAGCAAGCTAAAATAGGTGATTCTATATTCCACATGAGTCACATTAGGTTAGTGATGCTTGTTGGACAAAGTGTGAAAATCACAATGATTAGGGTGAAGATCGTTGGATTTTAATTTCGAGTAGTGATTGAGAAACCAAATTTTAACTCTCGGTTTATATTCCAACCTTCTCAATTAAAGTTGATCATATTCAAGTTAATATGAATGCCGGAACATGATTTTGTCTATTTACTTCCTCTTTGGGCAAATTAGAAAATCGCTTGACGATTATACATCCAAAAGTGGTGTTGCAATAATATTAATTTTTGCGTTACAAAACACCAAAAGTGGTACGTCTATGCTACATTTATCTTAAACTAATTTTTGTATCACAAAAAATCCTAAATTAGTTCACTCACACTACATTTACCCCCAATTGATATACTTGCACCGGATTTACTTGTAAATTTGAGATTTTTTTGGGGTAAATGCAGCATGAGTGCATTAATTTGAAACTTTTTATTACATAAACATTAGTTTGGATAAGTGTGGCACACGCAGTGCACCGATTTGAGACAAATGTGGCATGAGTGTACTGGTTCGGGAGTTTTTGCGATACTAATAGTTTGGGGTAAACATGGCGCGGGTGTACCGGTTTGAAGTTTTTGATGGTATTAACCCAATAATAAATATGAGTTTTTGGGTGTCATATATCCAGGTTCAAAAAGAAGATAAAGTGCAAATTTCGTCTATTTATGGGATTGATCTCATAAAGACAATTATCTGAGTGCAACACCCACATTGTAATTTAATTAGGGGCTGCTTAACTAAAAGATGAAACGGGGGAAATTACATTTACTTTCTTTGGCCTGACAAGATTTTTGAGATTCTAGGTTGTTATTGTAGGAAATTACTTTTAGCTTTTTCATTAATTAGCTTTGCAAAGTTATAAATACACATAAAATTAGAGAACCGAATATAAGAAACGAGAAAGCACAACTATAGAAAGTATAGATTTAATCCTTGCAAAAATTTAATCAAGATATTTACCTGATAATATCGACCTTGGTGTTTAATTAATCAAGAGCTTTGGAAACAACTTAAGTTGGCTTCTCTTTCTAGTGTGTATAATAGCAAAAATACACATGCATTGCTTGAATACAAAAATTGATGTTCAAAAGGCTTTGTGAAATCACCTTAGGATTAACGAAAAGAAGTTATCGACACAACATGCAGGAATTGTGTATATCATGAAAAATAAATTATGTTTTGAGATTTGAATTTTTTTTTGGGATAAGTGTACTAAAAGTTCTAAAACTTGTTATGAAAATACAATTGAGAATCCTAAAACTTTCAAAAAGTGCAATTGAATCTTAAAACTTACATAAAAGTACATCGAGTCATAAAATTTTCAAAAAGTGCAATCGAGTTCTAAAACTTGTCATGAAAGCACTATTGAATCCTAAAACTTTCAAAAATTGTTATCAATGGAAGCACTTAATTTGATCAATTTGACAAGTTTTATGACTTGATTGCATTTTTTTTTTTTATAAAGTTTTAGGACCTTAATGTACTTTTGTAACAAGTCTTAGGACTTAATTGCACTTTTTGAAAATTTTAGGATTACATTACATTTTCTTGACAAGTTTTAGGACTTTCAATATACTTATCCCAATATAATAGGGTTGTTTATGAGATATAAAATGTTCGAATGTTAAAAATAAAAAACTTGAGAGATAAAATAAGATCGTTGATCGATGCATTTGCCCTTTCATAATATATTTTCATATAATTAATTGAGGATATTTTTGAGGGAAAAAGGATTGTGATTCCCTTAGGAGATCCTTTTTGCTTTACATAATAGTATAAAATAGAGGAAAATTGTCTAAAAAGTCATGAACTCATTATACTTTTGTTAATTCAATTCTAAGCCTTTCAAATTTGCCAATTAAATCTTAAATATTTTTATCTTTTGCCAATTGAATCAATTTGACCAAGTTTGGTGGGAAACTGCTAACATAGACTATTGGTGCTTACGTGACATTTTGAATTTTTATGGTTTTTTCCTTCTTTTCATTTTTTTTTTTTACTTTTCTTTGCCTTTTTTTTTTTTTTTTTTTGGGTTTTGGAGTTAGCTGACCCTTGCTGGCTCTAGGCAAGGGTTATTGATACCTAAATTTTGCATGTTCATTTAGGTTTTAAATCATAAAGAAAATTAAGGATTAATTTTCAATCCCTAAATAAAAATTATTTTTCACTAAATTACATACATTGGGAGCATTAGCATCACTAGTATTAATTAAAAAGAAAATATGAATTATTTTTTAAACTAAATTATAAAATTAGTTAATTAAAAGAAAAGATAAACAATTTTCATTAAAATGCATCGCGTATATTTTCATTAAAATGCATTGCACCTGAACATTAGGGACCGTTGCATTATTAGTGTTAATGATGAAAAAATATATAAAAAATTAATATTTACTTTCCTTTAAAAAATTAAAATTAAAAAATAATTAAAAAATTATCCTTAAAATAAAAAGTTTGGTTTAGGTGGGAGTGGGGGTGGGGGAACGAAACCGGGCCAGCGCCTTCTTTTCCTTTCCTCTCTCTTTTTTTTTTTTTTGGGTGGGTCGGCTCGGCCGGTTTTGCTTTTCTTTCCCCCTCTCGCCAGCCACGCCTCTGCAAAAGAAGGGCAGAAAAGATCAGCGTACAGAGGACAGCAGAGAGGAGGGCGTCGTGCGCGACGCTGGCGAAAGGGAATGCTGTGCGGTACGATCTGAGCGGGCACGGTCCTGGCGAGAGGCGAAGAGAGAGAGGGACGTTTGAAAAGAGAGAGGAGCGTTCTGTTTTGGCGGGGGGTCTTCGGAGAGAGAGTTCGAAGGAGAGAAACCGAGAGAGGAGGGAAGAAAGGGGTCTGCTTCTTCTTCTTTGGGGCTGTTCTGGCCCTTGAACCTGAGAGTTCTGGGCATAATGCACAGAGGAAAGAGAGAGAAGGAGCTCGGAGAGTGAGCGGCTGGAGGGGGTTTTTCTTGGGGAGAAACTTGAGATAGAGAGAGGGAGGAGAGAAATCGAGAGTGAGGAATTCGTCTCCCTTCGTCGGTGGTTTGTCTGAACCGTCTCGACCCTCTGCAGAGGACAACTCGCCCGTCACCGTTCAACGCAGCAAGCTCCCGAACCAGGTAATCCCCGGAAACGCTCTGCTTTTCCCTCACTTATTAAGTTCGAGAACACGAGACCAAACCGATGAGATTTTGAGCGCACCGTACGAAATTCAAACTGATTTGTTTATAATAACATTGATTTGGAGCTTAATATGCTGGGTTTATGCCACGAACGACGTTAAATCCGAACCTGGAAGTGGTATTCCGAATCGCACATCCACCGTTTGTCAAAATATCTTAATGAAGCACCGAATTTGAGTTCATAAAAACAATGCTTAAAATCTTTCTTTTACGCTCGGTTTGTCCTAATATTGCTGGATTATCACTGAATCTGCGTTTCTCTTTGATTTTGTGGCATATCGTTTGATGCCTGAGTTGGCCATGGATGAACATCTTCTCGTCGGAAAATCCACGCCCTTCGCTGGAGGAGCCTGCGGTTAGAGGCCGCCATAGTCAGTCTTTTCTTTTCGTCTCGACGTGCATAAATGTGGTTGATCTGTTAGAATGGTCGTTGTCTTGAAATATATATGTTTGGTGTCATCGACGTCGCTGGCGACGTTTGGCGACGGCCGGAGCGATGACCGGCGGTGATAACCGGATGAGAGCCGGTGAGATTGGTTGTCGATGCGCACCAGTTGAGATTCTGACGTGAATTCTTGTAGTAAAGTCTTAGTATTGAGCCCGTCTATGAGTAAAGCTTCGGTGATGGCGTGGTCTCGGTGGAAGAAGACGTTGCGCAGAGAAGAGAACGTAGAAAGGGGAGTTTCAGCGAGGGAGAAGACCACCCGCAGGGGTGGAAGAAAAAGAAATAAAAAATGAGTGATAAAAAGAAACGGAAAAAAAGACAAAAGGGGTAAAGAGACAAAAGCAAGGAGGAGGCGTAGAGGAGAAGAAGACTGGGAGAAGAAAAAGAAATAAACAAAAGGAAAAGGAAAGAAAAAGAATTAAAAAAGAATTAATTAGAATATAAATATTAATATAAAAAAAGCAGTTTTCAGAAATAGTTTTTGAATTAAGTAAGGTACAGGTTATCGGACCGGTTCAATTAGGGGTGTGCAAAATACCCCGGACCCGCCGGAACCGGATCGGAACCGCCGGAACCGCCGGTTCTTGAAGGAACCGGTCCGGTTCTGGTTCCAATTTTCGGGAATCGGTGGGAACCGGTCCGGTTCCCGGTTCCATGGGCGGATCCACCCGCCCGCCCACCCGGACCGTACCGGTTCCCTTTTAATATTAAAAAAAAAAAAATACTAAAAATACAAAAACTCTCAACCCTCTCTCGGTCTCTCTCGACTCTCTCGACTCTCAACCCTCACCTCTGCGATCTCTCTCTCCGCTTCCTCCTCCCCTGCAGCCGCCAGACCTCCGCTCCTCCCCCGTCGTGCCACGACCAACGGAGCCGCCGGCGTGTGGGCGGGCGTTCTTTTCCTGGCGAATCGGTCCTTCTAGAACCGTCTCCTTTTCCTCTCTCTCGCCGGATCCGGAGCACGGCACCGATGCGGAAGCAAGGTTGCTTGATCACCGCCCGACGCGTCCTCCTCTGTTTCGGTCTTCGTCGCGCCAATCGTCGCCGGCGTCCACTTCTCTCTCGTCGCGTAGCCTCGGCGGCACGACGATTCTACTCCAGTAAGACGAGTTCCACACGCGCTGCTCGATCTCGACCAAGGGCTCGAGATCCGTGATGGGTGCGGAGGTTTTGGCTCGGCTCCAAGGATCGAAGGTGACAATCTCTTCGAGAAGTTCAATCGCGGAGATCGATCGTGATTTTTCCTTCGAAACCCTATAAGAAGGAGTAACGGCCGGTGGAGGAGCTCCAATCGCGAGGTTCGGCTCCGAAGATAGAGATCCAAAGCTGAACGACAGCGGTGTCGGCGGCGGCATCTGGTCGTTTCCATTGTGGTATGTAATTAAGAGAGGGACCCAATGACATAGCTTGTCCAGAATGTTGTGTGTCGTATATTTGCAAGTGACAGTCTAATGTGCCCTCTCATTGTTTTGGAAATAAGATTGATGAATGATATATTGGCACATATGATACACTTCTGACAATCTTTTGCTTCCACAATATCTGGGATATACATTTTATTGATCTGGATCCCAAATGATCCACGGCTGGTTGTGTCGGGTGTGATCCCAATTGCAGATTCCTCTGCTGTAGGCTGCTTTCATGTTATGGGCCTACTACATATACGATATACCATCTGAATTATTCATTCTGGTGCTTTGCTTCTTGTTCATGAGTTTGTTCATGATCTACGATGTGGAATATGTTAGTAACACCATTGATCAATGATCTATTGGAGATAAATTTTTTCTTTGGAATGTTCTTACCTGATGCTATTGCTTCTTTTTCATTCTCCTGCTTCTCTGCTTAATGCAGTGGCAACAAATGGACAACGAATATACATTCTGGCAAATGCTTCATCTGTGTACATCACCAAAAGTTGTGTAAGAATTTGAAACTTCATCAACGTTCTAGTCATTCTTGTATTTCTGTCATTGTACTTTTCATTAAGCATTTTTTTTTTTTTGGGGTGTTTTTATCCTTTCTGTCAGTGTTTCTCATGGTTGTATTAGACATTACTGATCTTCTTTTTAGCCTGTGGTTGTTGGAGTTGGATTGCTACAATGAACTAACTGGATTAGTTTTACAACTTGCATATGCAATGGGACGATGGATGTAGATATCAGCACACAAAGTATCACAAGCGTAAGTCCTCGCATTTGCAAGTTTTTACACACTCGGTATTCAGTAATTTCAGTTTCAAAGTATCTCATGGTTGTATTAGCCAGTGTGTACATTGAGACTGGTTCCATGGATGCCAAGAAAGAGTGCAAATATCGAACTTCTCTCTCTCTCTCTCTCTCATTGTGTACATTGAGACCGGTTCCATGGATCCACCGGAAGCCGGGACCGGACCGGCGGTCCGGTTCTCGGGTGGATCCATGCAACAAACGGGTGGATCCCGGTTCCAATTTTTCGGAACCGATCCTTAGCGGGCGGTTCCCGGTTCTAGGTCGGGAACCGCCCCCCCGAACCATGCACACCCCTAAGTTCAATGGTCTGGATCGGGTTTATTCTGTCCGAATCTCTTTTTCCCTAATATAATTTTCAGAAATATATTAAAAATTTTAGAAATTCGAAAATTTTCATAAAAATAAAGAAAAATTCAATAATTTTTAGAAAATTTAAGAATTTGATTTTTTTGAAAAACTCAAAAAAATTATTTTAAAAAAACTAAAAAAATTGAAAAACGTCAAAAAATTCAAAAGTTCATTAAAAATTACAAAATCCCTGAAATGTTTTAATTCCTTAAAGTTTAAAAATGGACATAATGAGCTAATTTATTTTGAGGCTTCATAACTTTAAAGTTGTACTAAAAAATTGAGTAAACCCTTAGGCTCTGTCTTAGGATTTCGATTGTCCTCAAAGACAATTACCCTTGTTCGCATGCTTTCATTGTTTGTGGCTCCCTTTAGTCTAGTTAGGATTGTCATTTACCTTTTTCCTTAATGTTAAGTCTTTTATTCCATACAATCTACTTAATGCGTTCTTTGGTGGCCAATTATTATGTAGATTGTATACTTACATGGTCACTTTGCATGTTAGTGAATTAGTCTAAAAATAATCCAAATTGCCTGACAAAAATATTTTTTTTCTTAAATAAATAATATTAGATATTGAAATGGCACTAATTGATTAATTAGTGTAAGCAAGTCCTCGATCCTAAATTATCCAATTGTGTAGGAAGTGAGGTACACTCCTATGTTTCACTTGGTTTTTAGCCTACTCTAATAGGTTAGTGGTGACTAATTATTATAAAATTCTTACAAACACCTTAATGTCGCGTGAGGTATGAGTTTGGGAGAGTTATCATATGCCGTAAGCCCGTCTTTTAGGTAATACCCCTAAACCTATTCCCTTCCTCAAGGAATAGGTCACAACGAGGGTGTCGGGCCCCTTGCTAGCTATGGGAGAAGAGATTTGGCCAAGCAAGGGGCACGACCTTGTTTGGAGCTGGTGAGGGCCACCAAGTCCTCACTTGGCCAGATTTGGCACTGGGTGAGGGCTCGTGCACCCTTGCAAAAATCCTAACAGTATAAAAAAGTTACATATGATTGACTTGATTGAAATTTCTTTGAATTTTAGAGCTTTGATCACGAGGCCTTTAATTTCTTTGGGCTTTACGTATTTCTCTAATGATTTTAGAAGTGTTGTCCTATATTTCTAGTTCTCCACTTATATAAAGTAAAAAATTGTTATGTCGTCTCATTTTCATCCTGTCTATATTCCTTGAGATGTTCTATGGTGACGATACAAATTGAAGATCTGCAAGTCATGCCATCATGTTCTTAATAAAAATGTCATTTACTTCCTTTTTTTTTTTTTTTTTTAAGGAAAACAATTAGATCTTTGTTTTTTTAAATGACTAACAAGACAAAGGAAGATGGTGGCTAAGTTAAAATACTTGTTTTGTGATTTTTGTTTTTGGCTCATGACATTGTTTTGTCATATTTTGAAATTTAAAAAATTTCAGAGCAACAATCTAAGAAAGGATCAATACACTGTCAAAACTTTACAAACTATTACTTGAGGTGCATTTGGTTAAGCATTTTAAAAGCCCATTGGGAAAATGCAAAGTAGTTTAGCCTAAAGGGTTTTAGGCAAATGTAAAGACCATTTAGTAAACGATGCTTTGAGAAGCAATTTTTAGAGAAATACCGTTTGGTAAAAAACACATTTGAAAAGTCTTTTGGGTGATTAATATTCATTTTTTTTAATTTCATTTGTTTAAAATTGTAAAAAAATAATGTAAGCAACTTTTTAAATATAAATTTTGACAATAATGCTAAAAAAATCAAATACATATTACCTTCGTCAAAATTTTTAAATTTTTAGTTGTTTAAAATTGAAAAAATAATGTATGTAACTTTTTGAATATAAATTTGAAAATAATGCTAAAAAAATCAAATACATTTATATAATTATTATTTGTTTTAAAAGACCAAACCCTTTGTTGGAATTTTTTAAATTTTTATTTGTTTAAAATTGAAAAATAATAATGTATGCAACTTTTTAAATATAAATTTTGAAAATAATGCTAAAAAAAATCAAATACATATATATAATTAAAAAAACCCTTTGTCAAAATTTTTAAATTTTTATTTGTTTAAAATTGAAAAAAAATAATGTATTTAATTTTTAAATATGAATTTGAAAATAATGCTACAATATCAAATACATATATATAATTAAAAAAAACCAAAAACTTCGTCGGAATTTTTTAATTTTTATTTGTTTAAAATCGAAAAAAAATTTATGCGACTTTTTAAATAAAAATTTTGACAATAATGCTAAAAAAAATTTATATGCTAAAAAAAATCAAATATATAAATATTTTTTAAAAATACCACAATATACTAAATTCTTTTAGCATTATTTTGGCATTTAAAAAAAATAATAACAATGGCAAGATAAGAAATTTGAAGAATGAGTAATGATAGTTTTGAAAAAAAAAGTTTAAACATTTGGTTAAATGTTAAAAGCTCAAAACTAATTCCTACTAGCATTGGGTTTTCAGCCTTTCCAATATTGACTTTCACTTTAAAGCTACTTCAAAATAGTTACTAAACGGTCCAGTATTTTCTTTAGGGACTTTGGAGGCTGAAAGCCTCTTGGGAATGCTAAACCAAACGCACCCTTCAACACCAAAAGTTTTTAAAAAGCATCCATTTAAGTGAATTTGGTGAGTCAAGTCAGATCTTCCTATAAATTAAATCACTGGATTCACTTAAGTGATTGTTTTTCACACTTCAATGACACTTAAGTCAGCATAATACAAAAGTTGTGGTACTAATACTTTTCTTTTCTTGGTAGCAAAAAGAAAACTTTGTTTGAGGTTATGAATTCTTGGACTTTGAGGTTTATATAGGTTCTTAGTCGCATGTTTCAAGCCTTGATTTGCAACGTTAAGGGCTTCGTTAAATTAAGCTAGAGGTGAGCCGCCAGCTGTACGTCCTTTGCGGGTAGTGTATGGAAGATTAAAATGTTCAGTGATTGTCATGCATTGCCTCCTTATGAAACATCTTGTATAGATGGAAAAATATATATATATATATATATATATATATATATATATATATATATATATTTTAGCGAGTGTCACACACCGTATGTCAATTGTTCAGACATAGATGAAACAAATTGTGATCATAGTGGTCATAAACCACATCAGTTGACGGTGACGTGGTGTGAAATTTACACGTGATAGTGCAATGTTTAATTGTGGTGAGGACGTTATTCATGAATTTGACATGGAGATTAGTGTTTAAGGAAATAATATGCTTGTCTGCTAGAATCGAAGCAATCAATGCTTTTGAATTGCTTCAATTTGGAGTGAACATTTATACCTTTTTTGGGCCTTTCTATGACTTTACTTGGCATAGTAAGCTAGATAGATGATTCTTATATTCTACATGAATCATGTTAGGCTAGTAAAATGTGAAAATCATAGGAGTTCGAGTGAAGTTCACTAGATTTCAATTTGGAGCAGTGCTTGAGCAATCAAACTTTTAATTCTTGACCTATATTCTGATCTTCTTAATTAAAGTATATCATACTTGTGCTAGTGCGAATGCCAGAATCTGATTTTGTCGCTTTACTTCCGCCTCAAGCAAATGCAGAGAATTGCTTGACAATTATGCATCCAAAAATGGTAATGCGAGTATTATATCGTGGATGTTTCGGAATGCATACTTCTTTTTTGTTTCTTGTAATGTTACGCAGTGTAAATAGGTGCTTCTGAACTTGATTACTATCCCAAGTAATGCTTATAAATTGGTGGGAGTTCTGAGGATAATGCCGAGGTAATTTCGAGGCTAAAGCTATTTTGCCTTGCTCCCTCTCCATATTCAACCTAAAGTTCGACCGCTCTTTGAGAGAGTGCCGATCGTCGAGCCTTTCGGCGCCAACAGTTCGAGTTCAACCATGATATTTTCGCTGATCTCCCGTTACATTCGTGATATGTGGAAGGAGTGGGAGCTGCGGTTACTCGTCCTCTTCAGCTTGGTCCTCCAGTTGACCCTTGCCACTCAGGCCAGCCGGAGGAAATCCATTTTCAAGAACTGGATCCAAGTCGTGGTCTGGACAACGTACCTATCGGCTGACTACATCGCGACTCTCACGCTTGGCATCATGTCGAATCGCCTGGCCAACCTCGAAAAGAAGGGGACGATCGATCCGAAGAGCCAGATAAGGGCGTTCTGGGCGCCGTTCCTCCTCCTCCACTTGGGTGGGCCTGACACGATCACCTCATATGCCCTGGAGGACAACGAGCTGTGGCTGAGGCACTTGGTTCGGCTTTGCGGCCAGGTAGGACTAGCGTGTTACATATATGTCTTGGCCTTGATGGGGTCTACACTGTGGATATTAGCGGCAGGTATGTACCTGGTGGGATTAATCAAATATGCAGAGAGGACATGGAGTTTGTACTCGGCTAGCGTAGGTCGACTACAAGATTCAATGATTTCGCGTCCCAATTTTGGTCCCTTCTACCACAGGAAAATGGCGCAGTACACTCTGAAGAAAGAGGAGGGTTACCGGGTAGGAGTTGAAGAGCTTACACAGATTCCGGCTCTGGAGGATCTCTCAGTGGAGGACTATCTAGCCCACGACGAAGGAAATTCGACGACTCTGGACATAGCCTATGAGTCGTTCAAGATCTTCAAGCTTCTATTCATGGGCCTGACCGTCAACTCTATCGACCTGCATGCCAGTAAGAGCATGTTCACGGTCATGAATTCATTGAGGGCATTTAAGATCGTGGAGATCGAGCTCGGGTTCATGTACGATCTGCTTTACACCAAGGTGCAGTTGCTGTACTGTGCTTGGGGCATCATTCGTTGGGTCATCAGTCTCTCAGTGCCGTGTGCTGTTTTAGTTTCCTTCTCCTTACAGGATAAGAAGGACTACCCCAAAGTTGACATCTGGATAACTTTCTTGCTGATAAGTGTGGCCATACTTTTAGAGATTTTCTCGCTTCTTCTAGCAATTTCATCCGATTGGGTCAACCACTGGCTGATTCAGAGACCTAGGGGATCCACCATTTTATCCAACATCACCTTTCGCTCGTTCAGCCGGAGCCAAAGATGGTCAAATTCCGTGGCCCAGATCAACCTCTTAGATTCATCTATCAGAAATAGATACAGCATCTTCCGCTATCCAAGGCTCGCCAAGTTAGGCAAGGAGGTGGAAAAGAACAGCTACATCGATTACAAAGAGTTGGAGGAGGACATAAAAGACCAGATCTTCGAACACATGAAGGATGTGGTCAATAAAATGGAAACGCTCAACGAAGGGTTGGCGAGTCTTAAGCTGGAGAATAAAATGGAAACGCTCATCGGATTGAACGGAGGGTTGGCGTGTCTTAAGCTGGAGGCAAGCGATCTACTGAAGAAGTCGAACTGCGATCATCTGAAATGGAGTTTGGAAGCGATGGAATTTGACCAGAGCATCATCATCTGGCACATCGCCACTGAGCTATGTCACTATGAGGACTGCCGCAGCATGGACCAGGAAGACGTCATGAACTACACGATGAGTATGTTGGTCTCGCGGTACATGATCTATCTTTTAAGATTCTATCCTTCCATGTTGGGAACAGGAATAGGGGTGCTCCGATACGAAGACACTTCGGTTGAAGCTCAGAAGTTCTTCGAGGACGAGCTAGCGATGTTGTCAAAGAAGGAAGGCAGCATCTCATGGGTCGTCATCGAGTGGGCCCGGAAATTATTCAAGAAAGAGGCACATGTCCACACCCGTTTATGCAACTGCTTCGACAAGCACGACTCAAGAGAGTCGCGCGATCTGTGCGAAGTCTGCTATCTTCTGCTCCAAGTGAGAACTAAACTCCCTGCGTGGAAGATGCGTGGACCCGAAAGCACGTCGGTGCTTTTCGATGCATGCCGTCTCGCTAGACAGTTGAAATCGGTCGAGAGGTGGCAGGTGATTAGCAAGGTCTGGGTGAGGATGATGATGTACGCGGCTTGCCAATGCAAAGGCTACGATCACAGCGAGAGCCTGAGCAGAGGAGGAGAGCTTCTCAGCCACGTTTGGCTTCTAACGGCACATCTCGGCGTAACGCAGCCAGTACAAACTTCTGGAGCGCCATGCATTACCAAACTGATCATAAAGTAGAAGTTTCAGATGGAATGTGTCTTTTGGTTAACCGTAATGTTATTTGAGTGAGATAAATAAGTTAAACTCATCATCCGGAGATGGTGAGGGAGTCATTTCAGTGTGAGTTGCACTGGAATAGAGTCAGAAATAATGAAATAGTGGATCAGTTGATCGCGCAGAGGCGTTCCACTGAAGCCAGCCAAATTGCCACTCCTCAAAGTGGTTTGTAACTTTTCATCCGAGGACTTGGTTAGTCACTCCTTAAACGTAATTTATTTTCACTCCGATTTGTCAGTTTTTAATTTTGAGAAAGTAAATATGTATGCGAGACCGAGATTAGTAATTTCTAGGGAAAATGGAGAAAAATAAAAAAATCTTAAATTATACATATTATAACACATTTATCATAAATTTGTTATCGTGACGTCAAAAGCTCCATACTTGTACTCATGCAATACATTTACTTTTCATTAAATTTCTATCAGATGGCTTTTAAGTCAAAATAATGTTATTTTTATTTTACTTGAGCCACGTGGTTACTATATCAACACCGTTTGACTTTGGTCATCTATATAGCATATTTTTAAATGTGATTTTTAGAATTCCAAAATTATATCTGTGGAACATCATAAAGGTAACTTTCAACCTGTCAAAAACTAGTAGCTAGCTTGTCCATGTGGTCTGACATAGAAGCAACGGCCACCTAAGGAGCAACGGCTCTCTCCTTAGCACACCAAACCGCTTCGGCATCCATCGGAGCTTTTTTCAGATCTTTTTATCACCATGCAGGCTGTTAGAAATATTTAAGATATTTTTAAGAGATATTTAAGATTTTTTTCCATATTTCTCGTGATGTCTTATATGAGAGATTCTCCATATGTTTGATTGTGCATATCTTGATTTATCCTACTTAATTTGATTACTTTACAAAATCATCTAATAAATTTTTATTTTTATGTTACTCTTCGTTAGTTAATATCAAAATATATACAAATTTCATATTTCTCTCTTTCGAACATTTCTTATCTTGCGATTTCTAAGTTTGAATGCTTCTATATGTAGCTAAAAACTTTTTCAATTGCACCATGATATTACTATATTAATGACTCGAAATTTGATATAGAAACTTGTACTTATTAAATTCTGGACGACTCCTGCATTAGTCCACGGTCTTCAAACCCAATTGGAAACAAATGGATTGGCATACGAGATGATTCAGAAATCAACTAACAAGTAACTCCCCTGAAATGCAGACAGGACGAACAGAATGAAGCTGAATTGAACCATTTACCCAACTTTTTATCACACCCAAAGCAATGAAAAGAATTACAGAACAGCCCAACATTACAAATTATGCTCGGAACTGGTAAACGAATTTATAGGTCAAGCATGAAAAACAAGGGGTGAACGAATTTATAGGTCAAACATGAAAAAACAGGGAGTTTGGAGGAACCAGAGTATATTCCATCTAACAAGAGTATCACGCCGTTCATCAAAATTAAATGCATTCATTGCTGACAATATGCTTTAGGGAAAGTAACATAGAGAAGTACGTCCGAAGCAGCAAATCGACTTATTGAGTTTCTTGGTTTACGAACCTGATTGAATGAGAAGGAAACAGTGATCGGACGGAGAGTGAGAGGCAATCGCACTCTCAAATCATGGTGACCATCGCTTCGAAAAATTTAGACGTTGATGATTAACAGCCGCGGTGATTTGGTTTCACTGACATCAGCTTTGTGATTAGGCAGAGAGAGAGAGAGAGAGAGAGAGAGAGAGAGAGAGAGCATGTGAAGATAGTGATTGAAGTCGAGAGAGAGAGAGAGCATGTGAAGATAGCGATTGAAGTCCTCCTCAAGAGTGTTAAGACATGGACACGTGACCGCCGGTTGTGGTCAGATGGAGAAGACATGGACCAGGTGGCCGAGATTGCCGTCATTGTCGCAGCTTGTCGGTTTTGTTCGGCCAGAAGAAGCTTCCAAGGAGACGTTTGGCCTCAACTTGACTCCTCTACTGGCAAATACAAAATTTCATTAGTGAGAAAGGACTATGATGTCTTTCTTGTGAT
Source organism: Eucalyptus erythrocorys (assembly GCA_014182555.1). Classification (NCBI taxonomy): domain Eukaryota; kingdom Viridiplantae; phylum Streptophyta; class Magnoliopsida; order Myrtales; family Myrtaceae; genus Eucalyptus; species Eucalyptus erythrocorys. The sequence goes on along the minus strand of CM024606.1, from coordinate 32,311,535 downwards.
GCTTTGTTTTTGACAGTTCTGCTTTTGCAGAATGGCGACAAAATCGTTCCTCCAACCATCTAAGATGGTATGACTTATTTTTAATTGAAAATGTATATGCGACTTGGATACAGGTCATTTGTACAAAAGCTTTGTAAATTTACTCATGTACAGACGAGGGCTTGCAAGACCACCGACCGATTTAGGTACTTAATTGATGTTAATTAGAGTAATATAGAATGTTTCTATTTCTTCCATCTTCTTACATGCTTTTAAAGGGATTAATACCACCAAAAATCCCAAATTATGTCCATTGCAACACAAATAACCCAAATTTTTTTTTTCCGCTAAATCTCCGAACTTGCCTATTATGATACAAATACTCCTTTTTTTCTTTGTATTATAAAAAATTTCGAACTTAAATTAGTGTGACAAATATATTATGGATGGAACTATAATAGAGGGTATATATTTTGAGTTTTTTTTACACAAAAAGTTAAGAATATTTGTGTCACATTGGCTAAATTTAGGATTTTTAGTGACAAATCAAAAAAAGAAGTTAAGAGTATTTGTATCACAGTGGGCATAGTTTGAGGTTTTTGGCGGTATTTGTCTTTCTAAAAGCTTGTGGTTGATTAATTAGGTATTGCTGACATAGACGCCAATTGCAACTACCGATGTTTTTATAAAATTTCCAACTTTTTTCTTGATAAAGTACAAAAAAAAAAAAAAAAAAAAATCTTCCATACACGATGATGAAGGAATTCATCCACAAACAAGGCCTACTTAACCTGTGTATAGTTAACTACTGGGATTCGCCCTAGTGGCCACCCTTCCAACATGGAAGGGGGAGGTGAGGGGTTCAAACCCCCATATTCTCAGGGAGGGATGGGGTGAGGACGTGCAAGTTTCAGGAGTGGGTTTTGACGCCCATGCCCTGCAAGAGGCAAGGCAAAAGTCTGAGAGTGAGTGTAGAGTAGGTATAAAATAGAACTGACAAAAAAAAAAAAAACCTGTGTATAGTTACTTTTCCACACACAAATTATAAATTTCCTTAAAAAATTAATTGCTTCTAAGGAAAGACAAACTATTGACGATTGTAAGAACTAGGGGTGTGCATGGTCTAGGCGGGGCGGTTCCCAACCTAGAACCGGGAACCGCTTGCTAAGGACCGGTTCCGAAAAATTGGAATCAGAATCCACTCGCGAACTAGACCGCCGATCCGGTCCAGTTCCCAGTTGGATTCATGGAATTGATCTTGAAGCGAAGGCGATCGCGGTGACGGGCGAGCGGGCGAAGGGCGCTCACAGCTGCTGGCGTGGTGGTTGGCGTGGAGGTGAGCTATGGCATCGCGGGTTACTGTTGGGCGGAGCAGAGGTTGTGGTGGCCGACGCGAGGGGGCGGACAATAGCGGCAGAGGAGCAGCAATGGCGGCGTTGACGCTCGGGGAGGAATTGAAATAGCTGCGGGGATCGTGCGGAGGGGCGACGGAGTAGCAATGAAGGCGCAGCGACCGGTTCGGGATCTGCTAGATTGGTTGTTGCGGCTGTAGGGGTTGCAACGGCGTCGGATTGTTGGCGGAGGGGGCCCAGAGCAGAAGCAACGGTGGTGGTGCTTAGACAAAAACCCAGCGAAGTGAAGGCGATCGCGGTGACGGGCGAGCAAGCGAAGGGCGCTACCGCCGCCGGCACGTGGTCGGCGTGGAGGCGAGGCGTGGCGTCGCGAGTCATTGCTAGGCGAAGCAAAGGCTGTGGCGGGTGGTGGCTGGCGCAAGGGGGCAGACAGCAACGGCGGAGGAGCGGTGGTGGCGTCAACGCTCGGGAGGAATCGAAATGGCGATAGGAGGAACCGAGAAAGCGAGAGAGAGAGAGAGAGAGAGAGAGAGAGAGAGAGAGAGAGAGAGAGTTGAATCGAAGAGTCGAAAACGAAGAGAGTGAGATGAGATCTAGGGTTTGTTTTAGTAATTTTTTTTTTTTAATATTAAAAAGGTTCGATCTAGTCCGGGTGGGCGGGCGGGTGGGCGGATCCGCCCATGGCCGGGAACCGGACCAATTCCCTCAAGAACTGTCGGTTGCTCCGGCGAGTCGGCGGATCTCGGGTATTTTGCAAACCGTTAGTAAGAACTTCACCGCACCAAAATCATTCCGATCTCTTCTTTTAGGTAACACGTGCCAATCTACTTAATTATAATTAAATCTTTTTTTTTAATGAATATGAAAACATATCAATTCCAAATTTTTTTTTTTTTTAAAAAAACTCCAACAATTTTTTAAAAAAAAAATTCCAAAAAGTTCTATAAAATAAATAATATAATTTTTGGTAACTTATTGATAAGTTATCGAACAAACAATTTAATAGTCACTTAATCTATAAAAAAAATAATCACTTAAATTGTCTGAAACTTATAATTTTTCTTAAAAATTCATAAACATAGTCACTTAAGTTGGATAATCTCGCTCCCCCCCCAACAACAAATGTTCATCCTCACACCGTAAGAGTTAGAAGATCCATCTATAAATCTACTTAATTTATCTACCTATCTATCCATGCATCTCGTTAGTTATTTAAAAATAGTTGTTTGGTTATCCTTGGTAAAATTATATCATTTAATTCTATGAATTGCACATGTAAAACTACCAAGATTGGACTAAACAAGAACTTTGACCAAGAAAACAAAAAACTAAGCAAGAACTTTTGTTTGGTTTATTATTTTTACAATTATGTTATAAATCTATTATAATTATGTCAATTCAAATTTTTTTGTCAATTAAATCATAAATCTTTTGTATTTGTACCAATTTAATATATATGCCAAATTTTAGCCGATTGGCTTTGGCAGATATGTTAGCTGTCCTACATGGTATTACTACTGCTGATGTAAATAATTTTTAATAATATTTTAATTTTTTTCGATTTTTATTTTATTTTTCCTTTTTTTCATCCCTTTCTTTTTCCTCCAACTAGTCGATGGACCGGTGACTAACTAAAGGTAAGGTTGACCTCGCTGGATTTGGCAAGGCCAAGCCTCAAATATGTTGTAAGATGGTGGTTGCTCGTGCATATAGTCCAAGAAACTTGGTAATATTAATTTTTAGTCTATGAATAACGAATGATAGAGTTTTTCTACCATAATTATCGAAGATGAGATCATACAACATACAAATAATCATGCATGAACTGGTAATCCTTAAAGTTTCCAAATACACTATTATCATTCAATTCAGAAAGAATGTACCTTAATGCCAATTGGAAATTTAGCGGAAAGATTGAGAGATAAGAGCGTGTAATCATCTTGTTAAAAAAAAAAAAAAGCATGTGATGATCATCAATATCAAGCTCATCGAGCTCCAACCATCCGACAGTCTCCTCCTCCTCTTTTGCTTTACACGGTTCATGTTCCAGTATAACCTCAATGCACATGTTGCCAGTGTCCTCCATTGAAGTCCGTCCCTCAGCTTCATTTACAGTCAGATCGCCCCCTCAGCCGTCCTCTGAGCCAAACCCATAACTTCCTGAAGCTGTAATTAATGCAATTTTATGAAGACTCGTGCAGCCAAAATAAAAGCAGTCCTGAGGCTTTCTAATTCATAGTTTGAGAGTAAGAAAAGTCAGTTGGATTTACAATTGAACTAATCAAAGAAAGAAATTCATGCATTAATTTATTCTGCATATTATAGGCAAGAGATCATATCGCCCTAGAAAATGATATTCTATTGTACACTAACACTATTATTATAAATATATAACTAAAAGGAATGTCGCAAAATCATATCAAATTTAAATTTTACACGTACAATTTATAGTCAATAACAATTCTACAGTCAAAACACTAGCTTTGTAGATTTTGTTCCTATATGAGAAATTTCATTTTTTAACTATGATACGGTAAATCAAGGAGAGGTCTTAACTAGTGTGAAAAAATTCGTATCTTTTCTTCAAATTCTTGTATGGGAGCTAGGTGAAAGGCTCACTTGATGTGCGTAAGCTATGGAGAGTTAGGTTGGTTCCAAAGGTTTCTTTTGAATCCACTATTAGATTATACAAAGGTTAAATGATACTGCATATGTGATTTTGTGATATTTAGTAGGACTCACTGTAGCCTTCATAGCTTCTTAATATGTATCAATATGGCATGGAAAATGAGCCAACGTAATACTTATCCGATAAAAATCATAATTGTTATCAGCAATGAGAAATTGTCAAGTCTATAAAAACATTTTCATCACCATGTGTAAAGAATATGTTCCAAACTGCGATACTATAGAAAGACATCACGATCTCTTGTAAAAAAAAAAAAAAAAAAAAAAGAATTTGTTGAGATGAAACTAAAGATATCAAATCCTTATCAAGAAAACTAGAAGATTTAACTAATACTAGTTGTAGTGAACCTACGAAAAGGATAAAAGGCCCAACAAAAAATTACTAATTTTTTTGAGACCCCAGTGTAAGTTCTATTCATATACATTATGATTGATAGCTCATATGAGATCTAGTTGCATTTTATTAGAATTGAGAAAATAGTTGTCCTCATCCACAGATTCGGGCCTCTCAGAGCAGACTTCCATTTTTTTTCCCTAATTTTGATTGTTCTTTTTAATAACCAATAAGTAATTATTGAAATTATCAAGCCAATTAAGATATTTTCATCATCATGCATAAAGAATGTGTTTGAGATTTAGTATTGTTCCATACCTGTTGTTGTCATCCGCAGATTCAGGCCTCTTTCAACATGCAGACGGAGGCATCTGTCCTTTTTCATCCCTGATTTTTATCTTTTTTTAATAACTAAAAATAATTATTGAAATTACCAATCTATAAAAACATTTTCATCATGTTAAAGAGTTAATATGATCCCATACTAGTTGTCCTCATCCTCATCCTCGTCCTCGTCATCGTCCGAAGATCCAGGCCTCTTGCTGTCTTCAAAATGCAGATTCACCTTCTCTCCTATTTTGTCCCTGAGTTGGTTAACAAGAGCATCGCATTGGGACATCACACTAAAATTCTCCAATTTCTTGCACTCGTGGATCCCTTCAACAGTTTTCAAACACTCGAGGTGCCTAAACTCGAGTTTTATGAGATGCGGCATTGCTCCTCCTTTAATAGTCACACGCACAAGCTGAGGCAGCTTCCAAATCTTCAAGACCATGAGGCTCGGAAACCCACCTTTGGCGAACGTCAGACTAGTGCCTAGGAAAGAATTGCCCAACAGCTTGAGTGTCCTCAGGTGTCCCAGGAGGCCACCCAACTCAGGCATCATGTCTGCTTCCACCCTCGAACCCGACAGGATCAGAACCCTGAGCGAGACCGGCAGGAGCTGTGTCCAGATGGGTTTGTCGAGTCGGCCCAGCAAGTAAAGCACGAACAGTCCGTGATGCTCCGCCAACGACAATTTCGGCAACGGGCCTATCTGCGATTTCGCGGGCTTGGCATTTTTGGTCACCCCTAAGGTCAAGGACTGGAGATAGGTGAGCCTAGAGCTAATCCAATCGGCTAGTGCTTTTCCCGCAGTGCCTGAGGTGTCCCTATCCAATTGGTGCAAGAAAATCTTTAGGGTGGTCAAGCTGTTCATGTGGTCCATCATCGGGTTCTCCTTCATTTCACCGATAACCAGCCCGCTTAAGGTTTGCAGTTTAGTCAAGGCATTACTATCCTCGAGGATCTTCTTCAAGTCGATGTACAACCAGTTGAGATGCAAGTGCCTCAAGTTCCTCGCCTTCCAGAAGGAATTCGGCAGGGAAGTGATGTAGGTGTCCTTTATGTCAAGAGTCTCAAGATATTGCAGATCCGCAACTGCACTAGGGATTGAGTGCAACACCGTGGATCTTAATCCTAGGTACTTTAGGAGCACTAACTTATGGATCACACTTTCCAAGGATGGCCTATACACACCCTCTAAGTCAAGTACCCTCAGCAAGCTATAGGCGCTCTTGGAGGTCATGTTCCTGAGGAACTTGCTGATTTCCTTGGTGAGCATGCCTCTTCTCATGTAGAACGACAGAAACGAGCGGACCTGATCGAGGTTCAAACCAGGGTAGCTGCCGCTGTGGCCGTCTCTGACTATGTTTGTGTGCTCCGCGAGCCACCGGACCTTGATTTCGCGCTGATGGGCTGGCAGCTGTTGTTGCTGGCTGGTTGGGTTGCGGTCATCCTCGTCTTTTGACTTGCTAGCGGCATGTATGTGGAGGAACTTCGTGTCCATGGCGATCGGGTGGATCAGGTCATACAGAGAGGTGAGCATGTAGCAAGCTTTGGGGAATCCATCCGCCCTCCAGCTTACCACCTCGATGACGTTCCTTTCCGCGAGGTCCAGAATGAAAGTCTCTCCAGCAGCCTCGGGCTGCCATGTCAGTTTTCTTTCTCTGTCGTAACAATGTGAATCCAATAAGCCCTCAGCCAACCACAGCCTCACTAGCCTTCTTGTCGAAATGGGGGCCGCTCGGGGAACAAAACCATGTAGATGAAACACGGTTTTAGATGGGCTGCCAATTTATCGTAACTCAATTGTAGTAGCTCTGATGTTGACATCTTAGAACGATCTTTCTCCAACATTGCGCGTTCCTGGTCTCCAGCATTTAGCAGCAAACCGCTGAGTAAGGATATACGGAGCGGCAAGCCCTGACAGGTTTCTACGATACCCTTCTTTTTTGAGAGGCTCTGACCATTGGGTACTCTTTGCTTGAACTTCCCAGCGAGCATTTTGCGGCTTTGTGTTGAATTTAATTTTTTTAGCTCGATCCTCCTTTCCGGGAAAAAGAACGTCTTATTGGCTATGCTGGAGTCTTGAGTCGTGATAATTATGTGGCCTGGCCCATAAAGGATGCTCACTAACCTTGGCAGGAGTCGCTCGTTGGACGGGTGCATGCCATCCAACACGATGAGGAACTTCTTCCTCTTGGCCAATTCAATGCGGTGCATTTCCGTCATCTCGTGCAAATTCATGTCCTTCACCTCCCTTGCTAGCTTCCCCATTTGCTGCAGTATCTCGAATAAGAAATCCTGGATGTCCATTCCGGCTGAGAGGCGGACCCAAGCGCACCACTCAAAGCCCAGGTACTTCGCTTCATTGTAGACGCATCTCGTGACGTACGTCTTGCCGATGCCTTGCTCACCCCAAATCAAAGTCCAACCGAGATTCCCCTGTCTCGTTCCCTCCCCCCGGATAGACAATTTTATTTCCTCCTTTTTCTGCTGCCATAAGTCTTTCATCGACTCTTGCCAATCCCATAATCTAGTCAGCCTCGCCAGTTTTTCATCTTGCTCTGGAGCACTAGTAAGGGAGGAGGAACAAGCAGGTTCCTTCCTCATCTTGCCCTCGGCCTCCTTCTTGCCCATCAAGCCGTGGTCTTGACACAGCTCCTGCATCTCCTGCATCTTATTCACCAGAGTGGACAGGTCCCTACACAGCTTGTGCTTGGAGATGAGCGCCGCTGGCAGCCTCATGGCCATCTGCAGGGCCTCGTGCCTCGCGCCGGCCTCTCTGAGGTGGAATCTCTCGATGAATTCCTCAGCGTCGTACATGGCTTGGAGGAGCCGCTCCAACCATCCTGCCCTGCTCAGGGACATGCTGTCTCGCGTGGAAAAGAACTCCTGGATCGTGGCCAGCTTCTCCTTGGCCTCCTTCACGAGTGGTTCAATTGATGAGCACCTTAGGCACACCGGATGAGAGAGCAACATCTCTAATTTCTGGGACACGATCTCTGCAGTGGCTTCAGCAGCCATCGTGTATGTTATCGTGTTGCAAGCAGCCATGCCTGGTCAATGTGTTTGTTTCGAGCAAGGCCGCGTGTGTATGCTGGCTTGTTTGCTTGGATTAAACTTATTTGTTGGAACATATCCTTAAGCTTTTCTTGGTGTATGGTTTCTCGTCTCCAACAAGCTTTGTTTAATTTTTGCTTGTGCCTTTTTTTGACCGTGAGACGGTATCTCCCTGGGTAATTGTGATAGAAGACTAAATTTCGTTTATAAAATTACTCAGGTGAAGTTCTTTATCAGTGAAATCTATCGAATTGCTTAATATAATAATCTTACTGGTGCATCTTGGTATTCTCTGCTCTTATGTGTGAAGGTAATCAATTCGATCCTTACGGTCGGGACTATGAGCTGCAGAGATAACAAAAAAAAAAATGGCCCATCAAAATTTAATATTTTGATGAAATTCCAGAGCACCTTAAGAATGTAATATTTTACCAACCCAAATGACCCATATATGAGTGATGGGAGATCAGAGAGACACATGAGGCACTTATTGAACGAGATGACTTGATTAATTTATCAGAAAACCGAGACTATGTTAATAATTAACTAGAAATCCTAAAACTTGTTATGAAAGTGCACTTAAGTCCTATAACTTGTAAAAAAAGTGTAATTAAGTTATAAAACTTGTCAAATTTATGCAATCGGGTCCTTCCGTTGACATTGTCAATTTTATTAATAAAAAATGCTAATGTGGCATTTTGATTTTTTTTATTTCCTATGTGGCATTTTTTATTTTTTTTAATTCAATTTTTATTTAATTAGATTAAAAAACTAAAAAAACTAAAAATCTTATTAAAAGATGAACCCAAAAAAAAAAAAAAAGAAAAAGAAAAAAAGAATGGAGGGCCGGCGGGTAGAGGTTCGGGCGCGCCGCCATCGCCACTATCGAAAGGTCAGCAACCTTTGTTGGCCTTTGGCAACAACTGGTGACCCACACCAAGCCTAGGTGAGGGTAGCCAAATCTAATGACGCTAGCCCCTTGGGCAAGGCCTCCGACCCTCGCTTAGGGCCGGCTAGCCTCGCCCATCAACCCTCACCGCCTTGGGTTAGCGAGGCTAGTCGGCCCCAAGCGAGTATTAGTGAGGCCTCACCCAAGGTGGGCATTGGTCGCCAAGTGAGAGCTTGCGTCGCCCAGATCCGGGGCACCCTCACTGGGGCTAATGAAGCCTCATCATGGCCAGGCGAGGGCCGGCCACCCTTAGGCTTGGTAAAGGTCGTTGTCCCTTCCGACGATGGGTGGCGGTGGTGACCGAAGCTCCCCTAGTGAGCCCTTCATTGTTTTTTTTTTTTTTTAAATAATATTTTAGGTTTTCTTTTAAGTTTTTAGCTAATTTAAATAATAATTGAATAAAAATAATAGAAAATGTCACGTAGGAAATAAAAATAATTTAAAAATGTCACGTCAGCATTTTTTATTAATCAACTTGACGTTATTAACAAAAGGGCTTGATTGTATCAATTTATCAAGTGTTAAGACTTGATTACATGTTTTACAAGTTTTATCAATCAATTGTACTTTCACAACAAGTTTTAGGGCTTCTAGTGAATATATCCCATGATTAATTAGTGAAGTCTTCGTTGCACAGGGAAGTTTTTCTGGGGAGGAGAGGGCAACCCTTGTTAACATTCTTCGAGCAAAAATTGGGTAATCTTGCGCTGCCTGCTATATTCTTCCCTGGCCATGACTCTTTCTCATGTGATATCGTTAGGCTTACTTTTATCTTTTTCTTCGCGTGTTAGACACTTTAAAGCACAACAAAAAATGTCTATAAACAATTGTAGCTTGAAAAAATGTCTTGAATTTGAACCCATGAAAGATTCCTTATCCAAGTAGAAATTTCAAATCCCATTAGAAATTGTGATTTAAATTAAAAAGTCTTGATTGAACTTTTGGCTGATCGAATATATGAAGCAACAACAAATTTGCTAGTTTTGAGTCAGCTAAAAGAGCTGTAACTGTTGACTGCACGAAAATGCCTTGCGCCGAAGTTTTGTGCATGAGGGTCGATTTTCGTTTTTGTGTTTTGCTACACGATAATTAGGCTGTCGAATCTGTTTAATGGACTCTAATGTTTTGATGCCAGTAACCAGAGGAGCAGATGCGTATCCCATACAAAAATCATCTGTGGTAATTGTAATTGAAAATTTGAATTCGTCATAACTTCTTCTCCTAGTGTGAACAGCTCCCTCGCTCGAAGAAGTAGGTTCCCATATGCATGGTAGAAATCACACCAAAAAAAAAACACTTAACGGGAAAGGATACTTAGGTGCTAATAATTAGGAAAATGTCACTTCTTTTAAAAATGGGATACTTGACTATCAAGTCCGATAAATCTTACCGGAAATCCTACGTGGCAATTTGTCACTAATATTGTTCATCTACGTGGCTCGTTGGAGAGCTGGCTCGTAATAAAATGCAAAAATGATATCATCTTGAATTTTAATATATAAATTCATTAAATTAAATGTAAAACCAAATTTGAAAAAATGAGAAAAAGATGAACAGTTGCAGGCAACTAAGGGCTCGATCCTCGCCACTACCTCCCCACCATCACTAAGTCGGGGTTGATGGTGGGGAGGCAGCAGCGATGACCCCAACTCGACTCTAGTGATGGTGGGGAGGCAGCAGCGAGCTTCCTTTTTTTTTTTTTAGTAAATGTAGTTTTAAATTAAATTTAATTAATTTGTATATTAATTATTTATCCACGTTAGCAACAAAACAATATTGTTTTTGCACTTATCTAGCTAAGTCCGTATGCAAAAAAATGTCGTTTTGCACTTGCTTCGCTAGAAAATCACTACGTCGTATTTTGACTTGATTTTCTTGTCGATAACACTTGACTAATTTATTTTGTCCTGATTTTGGCACTTAAGAGCGCGAATGATAACCATTCTGGCCAGAAATTGATTTATGGAAGAGAAATAGATTTTTCTATTTCTATTTCTAGATGAGTTTTTGAGCAAAAATACCGGCTTGATAACGACAAAAATTTCTACTCCAAAAATAGAAATTCGTTTGACAATGACACAAAATTTCTTCATTTCGAACGGCGGCGGACTGGCGATCGGCGGGGGCGGTGGCCGGCAGACGGCGGCAGACCGGCGACTGATGGACGGTGACCGACGACGGCGGCGGCGGTGGCGGCCGGCGACTGGCGACAGCGACGAATGATGAGAAATAAAAATAAAATTTGTATATCTCATTTCTATTCCAGAATAGAAATGTAGAAAATTTTTACTTCGATTTTTACTCCAAACCTATTTCTCGAACAAAAATTTATTTCAAAAATAGAAAAGTGAAATAATTTTACCAAACGGATTTTTATTCCGGAAACAAGTCGGAATAGAAAACTATTTTGAAATGTAAATAAGTACTTATCATGCACCCCTTAAATGTCACTTTCCCGAGGGGTTCAAACCCCCACCTTCTCGGGAGGGATGGAGTGGGGACGCGCAAGTTTCGGGAGTGGGTTTCACGCCCGCAAGAGGGCAAAAGTCCGAGTAAGTGTAGACTAAGTATAGAGTAGACCGAAAAAAAAAAAAAAATGTCACTTTCCTAACTTTGAGTACTTTTGTGTCCCCATGCCAAGTTTTGGCATTCGAGGTATTCGGGACTCCCCAAAAAAACCTTACAATACACCAAGGAATGCAAAATCCAGTTAAATGTTCAACATGAGCAAAGAGGACAAGAGCCAAAATTAGTTAGGGGGTGCATGATAAGCACTTATTTGTTCTAGAAATAGTTTTTCTATTCTTGATTTGTTTCTGGAATAGAAATCCATTTAATAAAATTATTTCACTTTTCTATTTTTAAAATAGATTCTTGTTCTAGAAATAGGTTTGGAGTAGAAATTAAAAGTAAAAATTTTCTACTTTTCTATTTCTGGAATAGAAATGAGAAATAAAAATTTTATTTTTATTTCTCATCATTCGTCGCCGCCGCCGCCGCCGCCGCCGGCTAGCACCCGGTCGCCGGGTCCGTCGCCATACGAAGTGAAGAAATTTTGTGTCATTGTCAAACGAATTTCTATTTTTGGAGTAGAAATCTTTTGTCGTTATCAAACAGATATTTTTGCTCGAAACTCATCTAAAAATAGAAATAGAAAATCTATTTCTCTTCTAGAAATTAATTTCTGACCAGAATCGTTATCGTTCGTGCTCTTAATGTTCAGGGCAAAGACGGGTCGGAGCCGCCCTACTTCTCTTGAGAGGAAGCATGCCGATATCTCTCCGGAAGCAGCTGAGATTTGGGGCCTTCTTTTAACTTCTGATAACGCGGCTTCATTAGCCAAAAAGTGAGAAAATTGGTTTTGTTGATCTTTTCCACAGTTGCCATAATGGTCTAGGCAATGGTTTTGCACCTGATTCATCCGCGTCGTAGACTTGATTTATTATCAAAAGCTTGATTAGCTGCTGCTTAATTTATTTGTTCATCTAGCTTTGCTGCATTTTCAGTTTTGGTTCAAAATTATGTGCAATAGCTAAAAGGAGTCTACCTTGGAGATAGGAATCAATATGGACTGAGACTCAGCTAATCTATTGAATATTGGTGCAGTTCTATCCTAGCCGACTCAGCTAATATGTATACGAAAGAAATAGTTGAAGGTTACGGGAACCAAAGAGCCGGTATTCAAAATCGCCGGCTAGTGCATGAACAAAAGCAAGATAATTACTTTCGATGCGCGGGAAATTAATATAACACAGCCGAGGACGCGAGCAGTCTTGGAGAAGTTTGATTGGTACATGAAATTATAATGGGCGACAAACCCTAGTTGATCACTAGGAGTGTGCATGATAAAATTTTTGTTTATATATTTCTTTATTTTTCTGTTCCCTGTAACAAGTTTGGAACAAAAATCCATTTGATTATGTAATTTCATTTTTCTATTTTTGAAATAAATTTCTACTCCAAAAATAAATTTAGAATAAAAATCAAAAGTCAAAATTTTTAACTTTTCTATTTTTAGAACAAAAGTGAGAAATGATAACTATTTTGATTGTTCACTCTTGTCTTGTCTATCACCCACCCGCCGCTCATGGGACGCTAGACGCCCGCCATCGACCGTTGGACTCCAGCCGCTAGCTGCCCTCTGCCAAACGCCAGACACTTGCCACTCGCTACCCGCCACCGAATGTCGGCCGAATGTCGGCCATCGTCGGCCACCCACCACCGAATGCCCACCGCCACGCAGAAATAAAAATTTTATTCTGTTATCAAATGAATTTCTATTCCAAAAAACAGAAATTTTGAGTCATCAAATGCTTTATCCAGAAACTTGTCTAGAAAAGAGAAATTAAGAAATCAATTTTTGTCCATAAATTGATTCCTATTTTAGAAATTTTGTCATGCGCGCCATAGAACTCATCTTTCCAAAACCCCTCTTCTCTATATTTAGCTTTGATTTGGTCTCCAAATTGCTCCAGGAAGCTTGCAATCTATCTTTAGTTTTCGTTATCCAATTGATTCTCAATTAGACACTTTTCTAATAAATAACGAGCATTTTATTGTAATTATTGACATTTCTATAAGAAAAAGGAAAATTTAAAATATACTAAAAATTATTCACGTTAGCACCGATGATGTCATGTAAGATAACTAGCATTCATGTCGGTATTGGTTGGCCAAAATTGGCTAGATCGACTAAATTGGAACAAATACAAAAGGCTTATGACTCATTTGGCTAAAAAAAAGTTAGAACTAAATTAACATAATTGCAAGAAGTTAAGGACCTTTTTGGTAATTTTCCCTCACCAAGTAGGTTAGAAATCAAATTCCATTGAATGAAAATCTAAATAATCAAATTTACACGTCAGTGCTCAAAGCAAAATTTGCTAACTGATTCTTAGCGAATTAGTTTCCCTATAGACATGAGAAAGCCTCATATCTAAAACTACAGTAGATCTTGAACATAAAAGATCATAGAATAACTTAAATTTAAATTTAAAAAAAAAAAGATTGCATGCAATATAATTTAAAATCATCATGAATTTGCTCATAATTCTCAAGTCTCAAGTCATATGTTTTTGACTGTGAAATTCAACAGGGAGTTTTGTTTGCTTGATAAATTTAGAGCATATAGTTTTATCCAGAGGTGTTCTTTGCCTTGAATTGTAGTTTTAGACCGAATCCAACTTTTAACTTAATATCGGTATTATAGACATAATAGATCGGTCACAAAGGAGTTGAATATTCTTTTATGGGATCACAAATTCAAAAGATTTTGTTAATAAATCTCTTGCTAGTTTGTATTTCAGGATTTCTTTAATTAATGGGGCGGAGTATTAACGGTCGAAACTGAATATTATGTCACAAGCAGGAGACCAGGCAGCCAATTTTCACTATATATATATATTGTGGTTTTTTGTTTTTTGCTGGTGAACGTCGGAGACTTCTGAACCCCCAAAAATAAAAGAACAATGGAGACATGAGGTGGGACCAAAAGATTTCCCATCCATCATATGATAAATTCTAACTTGTGGCGCGGATCCTTTTCTTTTCTTGAAGAAAAAGAAAACTTAATTTGAGGTTAGGAATTCTCAGACTTGACTTTGTAGGTTCTTAATTGCATGTGTCAAGCCTTGATTTGCAACATTTAGGGCTTAATTAAGTTCAGCTAGGAGTGGGCCGCAAGCTGCATCTCCTTCACGAGGCAGTGTGCGGAAGATCAAAATGTTCAGCGACCATCATGCATCACATGCTTCTTTGCGAACCATCATGTATAAGAGGAGAAAAATGTTTGGCCAGTGTCAATACACTGCGTCGCAATTGTTCGGATATGGATGACAAGTTGTGATCACAATGGTCACAAACCACATTAGTCAACAACAACGTGGTTTAAATACATGTTCTTTGGTGCAATGTTTTATCGCAGGGACGACTTCATTCACAGATTTGACATGAAGATTAGTATTCAAGGAAAGAATATGCTTGTCTACTAGAATCAAAGCAATTGACTTGATGCTTTGGAATTACTTCAATTTGGAGTGAGCATTTATCCCCCTTTTTGGCCTTTTTGTGACTTTAGTTGTGATATCTAGTTAAAAGTGGTGATTTCTGTGTTTCCCATGGATCATGTTATGGTAGTGATGCTTGTTGGACAATATGTGAGAATCACAGTGATAGAGTGAAGGTCACTAGATTTCAATTCAAAGTAGTAATTGAGAAATCAAACTATAACTCTCGGCCTATATTCTAGCCTTCTCAATTAAAGTTCATCATACGCAGGTTAGTATAAATGCCAGAACTTGATTCTGTCACTTTACTTCCCCCTCGAGTAAATTCAAAGAATCGCTTGATCATTATACATCTAAAAGTGGTGTCGTCAATAATGTGTCGCATTTATCCCAAATTGATAAATTCTAAGTTGTGGTGTTGATCCTTTTCTTTTCTTGAAGGAAAACAAAACTTAGTTTGAGCTTACAAATTTTTGGGCTTGACTTTTGTAAGTTCTTAATTGCATGTTTCAAGCCTTGATTTGCAATGTTTAGGGCTTACATAAGTTACGCTAGAGGTGGGCCGCTAGCCGCACGTCTTTCACTGGGTAGCGTGTGGAAGATCAAAATGTTCAACGACCATCATGCACTACATGCATCCTTGTGAACCATCATGTATAGATGAAAAATGTTTAGCTAGTGTCGCACATTGCATGGCAATTGTTCCGATATGAATGACAAGTTGTGATCGAAATGTTCACAAACCACATCAGCTGACGGTGACGTGGTGTGAGATACATGCGCTCTAGTGCAATGTTTTATCATGGTGATGACTTTAATGATGGATTTGACATGAAGATTAGTATTCAAGGAAAGAATATGCTTGTCTATTGGAATTAAAGCAATTGGCTTGATGCTTTGGAATTGCTTCAATTTGGAGCGAGCATTTATCACCCTCTTTTGGCCCTTTTTGTGAATTTACTTTTGATATCCAATTAAAATTGGTGATTTCTATACTCCCCATGGATCACATTAGGCTAGTATGCTGGTTGGACAATGTGTAAGAACCACAGTAGTTAGAGTGAAGATAAATCAAACTTTTACTCTTAGGCTATATTCTAGCCTTCTCAATTAAAGTAGATCATACTCAAATTAGTACAAATGCCAAAACTTGATTCTATCGCTTTACTTGTCCGTCAAGCAAATTCAAATAATCACTGAATGATTATGCATTCAAAAGTTGCGTTACGAGTCATATGTCGCATTTACCCCAATCTAGCTTTGTGTTAAAAAAAAAAAAAAAAAAACTCCCAAAGCAATACATCCATGCTATAATTACCCTCAAACTAATTTTTATGTTACAAAAAATCCTAAATTGATAGATTTGCGCTATATTTATTCTAAACTAATATACCCATGCCACATTTACCTAAAATTGTAATAAAATGGGATTCTTTTTAGATGTGAATGTGGCACGAGTATATTAATCTGGAATTTTTTGTTACAAAAAGTTAATTTGAGATAAATATTGTGATACAAAAATTAGTTTAGGGTAAATATAGCACGAATATACCAATTTGAAGTTTTTCATGATATTGCAAGTTTCCAAGAATCTATATATCTAATTTCCAAAGAGAAGATAAATTGTAAATTGTGTCTATTTATTGGAATGATCACATGAAGAGAATTGACATTCTGAGGGCAACAATCACATCATCCATCGGTAATTTATTTAAGGGCTGCTTAACTAAAGATAAAAAGAGGGGAAATTACCTTCACTTTCTATGGCATATGAAGATATTGATTCTGGGTTGTTATTGCAGGAAATTACTTTTAGCATTTTGATTAACTAATTTTGCATACTTTTAAAAACACATAAAATTAGAGAACCAGAAAAAAAAAAAAAGGCAGGAGAAATTAAACAGATATTTTCCTGATAATATCAATCAAGGTGTTTAATTAATCAAGAGCTCCGGATAGAACTTAATTTGGCTTTTCTTTATAGTGTGTTAGTGGGCTTCTTTTATTGTGTTATTTTATTGTATAATAACAAAAATACACATGCATTGCCTATATACAAAAATTGATATCCAAAAGGCTTTGTGAAATCGCTGTATCGTACAACATGTGAATTATTAATTAAAGAAAAGTAGTTATGAAAAGAATACGTATAAATTGTGAGATTACTTTTTTTTTTTTTTTTTTTTTTTTTTTCATAGCAGGGCTGTTTATAAGATATAAAATGTTTAATGTTTTGGGAGAGGGAGAGAGAGAGAGAGAGAGAGAGAGAGAGAGAGAGAGAGAGAGAGTAGAATCGTTAATCGATGCATTTGCCCATCCATAGAATATTTGTCAAGTAGCTAATTGAGTATTTTTTGAGAAAAAAAGGATTATGGTCTCTTTAAGGGATCCTTTTGCTTTCCATAGTAGTATAGAATAGCAAAATTCCAGTGGTTTAAAAAAATTACATATTTTTCTTTGATTTTCATAGCTTTTTTTTTTTTTTTTTGGTCAATCTTACTTTACAATTACTCTTAGATTTTTGTCTTGCCTTTTGGGCGTGAGAGTCGAAACCCACTCATAAAACTTACGCGTTCCCATCCCATTCCCGAGAAGGTGGGGATTTGAACCCCTCACCTCCTCCTTTCATGTTGGAAGGGTGACCATTAGGCGAATCCCGGTGGTTGATTTTTATAGCTTTAACCATGAGGTTTTTAATTCCTCCAAGCTTGACGTGTCTCTCTATTGATTTTTAAAGTTTTGTCCCATATCTCAAGTCTCCACTAATATAAAGTCAACAAAATTGGTATTTCGACTCACTTTCATGTTGTCCATATTCCTTGAGACGTTATATGGCAACGACACAAATGGATGATCTGCAATTCTTGCCATCATGTTCTTAATGAAAAACTTACCAACTTCCCCCCATTTCCTCAAGGAAGATAAATAGATCTTTGTTACTTTTAATGAAAGTATTTTGCGAGAACGTTTGATCCTCCATTTTACATTTTTGAGTCTAACAGGACAAAGGAAGATAGTGGCAAAGTTAGAATACTTTGTGATTTTTTTTGCTTGTTACTACCGCCATCGCTTTGTCAAGTTTTGAATTTCATGGCTACAATCTAATAAAGGATCAATATACTATCAAAATTTTATGAACCATCACTTCAACACCAATTTTTTTTTTTTTAAGTATCCATTTAAGTAAATTTAATGAGTTAGGTTAGCTTTGTCGATGAATTTAAGTCATTGTAGTCACTAGAGTGATCAATTTCACAACTTAATGATTTTTGAAAGATTTTGGGACTAAAATCAACATCATATAAAAGTTGTGGCACTGATTTTTTTGTCCTTAACAGAAAAGGAAGACTTAGTTTGAGGTTATGAATTCTTGGACTTAGACGCTTTTGTAGGTTCTTAGTTGCATGTTTCAAGCCTTAATTTGCAACTTGTAGGGCTTAATTAAGTTAAGCGAGAGGTGGGCCCAGTGAGTGGAAGGTCAAAATGTTCAGCCGTGTCATGCACCAGATGCACTCTTGTAAACATCGTGTATTGATTGTCAAAAATGCTTGGCCAGCGTCGCACACCGCCTGCCAATTATTCAGACATGGATAACATATAGTGATCACTGTGAACATAAATCGCATCAATTGACGGTTACGTGGTGTGAGATATGCGTGCTCTCATGCAATGTTTTATCGCGATGATGACTCCCTTCACGAATTTGAGATGGAGATTAATGCTCAAGGTGATAATATGCTTGTCCGTTGGAATCAAAGTAATTGACCTGATGGTTCGGAATTATTTCAATTTGAAGTAAGTATTTATCACCTTCTCTTGGCCTTTTTGTGACTTTACTTTTTATAGCAAGCTAAATAGGTGATTACTATATTCGATATGAACCATGTTAAATTGGTGATGCATGTCGAGCAAAGTGTGAAAATCACAATGATTAGAGTGAAATTCACTAAATTTTAATTTGGAGTAGTGGATGAAAACCAAACTTTAACTATTGGCCTATATTCCAATCTTTTGAATTAAAGTAGATCATGCACATGCTAGTACTGATGTTGGAACCTGATTTTGTCATACTTTTGCGTCGAGCAAATTAGAGAATTGCTTGATGATTATGCATCCAAAAGTAGCGCTGTAAGTAATGTGTCGCTGGTGTTTAGAAAATGGTATTTTTTTTTTGTTTCTTGTAATGTTATGTGGAGTAAATGGGTTTTTTTAAATTTGGTTCTTATCCTAAGTTAATGCTTATATAATAGTGGCAGTTTTGATGGTAAGGTAAATTCAAAGCTCATGCTGCCTTGCCTTGCTTTGTCCTCTCTCTCTCTCTCTCTCTCTCTCTGTGTACACCAATCAGGGAACTTTCAAAGACCAAACGATTTAATCCCAAACTCTTTCTGGCGGAACCTTTCAAGTTTTAGAGAAAAGCCAACTCAAGAGAGAGCAAATTAGTGCATGGCTATGAGTGAAGTCACATTGGTAGTAGGATCCTAGTTGTCGGACATAGCCAGCATGACACAAGCTACTCTAGCAAGTCTTCTGTGGAGGAAGGAAGTTGGGGAGTAGCACTAGGGCAAGTAACTTATTTCACTAGTCTCATATGTTAGTCTCGATGCATAGATTCCTCAAGGCATTAGAGTGCCACCTATGACTGGAAAACTAGGTTGCATGGTTGAAGGAGGAGGCAAAAGGCGGATTTTCCTCCTTGGAAATTAGATCAATTGAGTGGGAGAGTATCCCTTTGAAAGAGCAACTTTCCAGTTCACTAGGAGGTCATTCCAAATCAACCCTTCTACCACCCATTTGTTGGCACGTTGGGGTGCATCCTCTATATACACACACAAACACAAAATTAAAATTCTACTAGAATGTAAGTATTAGTCAAATCTGATTTATATATTCACAATTATAAAATCATTTTTGACATACAAAAAAGACAATGGGTTGGCAAGCAAAAGTCCTTATCTAATACGAACCGTCACTCGAATCTATCTCCTTTCTAAAAGGCTAGGCTAGGCAAGTGCTCTTGCTATCCTATTTATGATGGGTAACCTACAGTAGTACCGTCTGATTCTATTCTAGTGGTAGCAAATGGCCGAATCCATCTGCTTCTTTCTCCGTATGCAAGTAAGGAGACATCCTTAGATTGTCTCAAGCTACATACCCTTCTCATAAGATGCTGTCTATCTTTCTAGCCCAGTACCAATAATTCTTCAAAGTTTAATGGACACTCAGCATAACCCTCGGCCCAAATATTCAAGAATTATAACCCCCATGCATCCCGTGATATAGCATAAGATAGTTTCAATAACATTTGAGAATATTTTATTTGAATTTTATGAAAAAACTAATCCATTCCTTTTTCCGGGGGGTTGAAAAGACTATTCCATTCGTTGTCACAAAACGTCGGAACATAAGAGACAAGCTCAAAACACAACATATTCCAAAGAGGCGAAGGAGGATAACACAACCAAGTAGAAGGGAGGGATTTTTCAGCGATGGGCTTCGGGGCAAGCCCAATCAGCTTAGCCGGTCGTCCTTCACGCTCACTTCTCTCGTCTGGGCTGTAAGTACATCCGGCAGTCTTCAATCATATTTTGCAGGGCCCATGGGCTTGGGATCATGGGCTTTGGCTTGCTTCTGAAATGGACTGCACAATTGATGAGCTTGGGCTTCAGTTTGACCCGCAGGAGACGCGCGCACTGTTCTTGCGAAAACCGGCGATCGACAACCGGTCTCCGGCGGTCTCTACGAACTCCGGCCACCGATTTTTCAACACTTCCTTCTATCCAAGATCCGCCGTCGACGTTGAGCTTGGTGAATTTACTCGCCGGCGGAACCCATCGAACTGGCCGAGAAGGTAAGCTTTCGTTTCCCCTTCGATCTAGGGTTCCCCATTTGATTTGATTTGATTTTGACCCACTCAGCACGATCCTGCAATTTGAGAGGGAAGAGCCGAAAGGAGCTGATCTCTCTCTCTCTCTCTCTCTCTCTCTCTCTCTCTGTGCCATTGTCAAGCGAAAGCGAAGCTGAAACAGATCGGAAAGCTCGATCGCTATCCTCGATCACGTAAGGTGCTTCTCTATAAAGTCGCTTACTTGCTTGCTCATTCGCTAAATTTGGCACTTCCCATCCTCAATTCCAATTTCCATGTTCTGTAGTGAAGATCGCGAGTCTGTCGTTGTTTCCCCTCCATTTCATGCTACTTATACGTATGTCCTGACGGTTGACAAGCGTGAGATCAATTTCTTGTTCGGAGTGTGGCAGAACTTCGACTTTAGGGTTTAGGGTTTTCCCATTTGTTGGTCAAGTTAAACGCTTATTTATCATAAAGGAGCTTTTTTTATCACTGGACTTTTCTTTTTTGGGGAAACTTTGAGATCTGCTTCCTGAACTATCCGGGATTCTTGGGGGGTTTTTAGGGCTTGTGTATTAGTCGATAGTGGGTTTCTGTGGAGTGTATTCATCTTAGTGAAGTAATTTTAGTTGGTGGGTAGTATTTTCTGGGTACTGGGTGATGTCCATGAATTAACTTTGCCATCATTGTCAATTGTGCATCCTGGATGTGCGTTTGCTTTTATGCGGTCTGAGTGTGGAGTTTCGATCCATCCCTGTGATATGGTCATTGGGTGATTTTTGTAATCACTCATGGTTGTTGTCTAAGTTGCTGTGAGGGCTTCGCTTGGTTATTCATTGTTGTTTTGCTTCTTTTAGTGCTTTAATTGGTAATCTCTTCAGTTGAAAACATTTGGGCTGAACTTGCACGATCTTACGTGTCATGGTAACTTGAATTGTTCTCTGCTGTACATCATTTATTGCTGACTATTGCTGACTTACAAATTTCGGCACAGATTCATTTGTGCTGCACACTGAATTTAAGAGAGGTTCACGTGCATTGAACGGGATTGACTACCTATTAGATAACCATGGCATTACAAGAACAGTTGAATAAATTCAAGAAACAGCAGGAGAAGTGTCAATCCACTCTTGCCAGTATTGTGGCCAGAGCAGGAAGCACGAGTACTCCAGCAAAGTCCATGCCTGCACCTCCTGCTGGTGCACGAGCTCTATTGCCTGCTGTCAAGTTCTCAGATGATACAGAAAGACTTAAATATGTTACTGTATATGCAAAGCACCTGTAGGAGCTCAGATGAAGCGCGTCATCGACTTGTTGAATGAGGTAATCTAAACTTCTCTCCCTGTGCAGTCGCTCGCAATTGTATGTGTACTCAAGTTTGGTTGTCTTCTAATGATAGGGTTGTCTTTTATTGCTCTTATAATGGGTACTAATGATTATTCATATGCATAGCAAACTGAATAAGTTCTGGAACTGTTGGCTTGGCTCTGCAATTGATTTACTTGACATGGGGTAGGATGCATGATGTGGATTTGTCATTAGTTGGAGTTAGAGGTCCCTTAATCATTGAATTGGAGAATTTGTCGAGTCTCCCTCAAATGTTGTGTGATGGTATGTACTAATTGATCGATGAATGTGGCTTTACAATAAGGTTCATGATTTTTCTGGAGCAGTGATTTTCATCAGTACGATGGAGGACTTGGGCAAAATGTTAGTAATTCTGGAGTCAAACAACAGCCATGGGCAAACTGAGCACCTTTCTTGAGTGCTAACCCATTGAATATAGGTGGTCTTCCAAAGTTGTCTTGATTTAGTAATGGAATAATTGACAAGCAGCTTTGCCACCTGTTGCACCAGAAGTCCGTGGCACTCATCAATGGCATCAATCTCTATCATCTAGTTCTCTATTTGCTGTCCTGTTTCTTGTTATTTTTATTTTTGTGCTTGCCCCCTTCATGTCTTTTTTTGTTGTATCCCATATCCCTCCATAAGTACTATTCGAGTTGTGTAAAACATTACCAATCGATGCTTAGATTTGAGACCTAGTGCATATCATCTGAACGGTTTTCATTAATTGAAATGAATGTTTCCAGTCAAGGCTGGGCGCTTACACCAGAGCAGATAAACAAAGCATGTTATGTCGATATGCTTTCCAATAAAGCTGTGTTTGACAATTTGACAAAAAACCCCAAAGTATACTATGATGGCCAGCGGTTTTCTTACGAGGTACACTTTCCTGGGAAGCTCCTCTATTGTATAAATGTATACTGTGCTTAAAGTCAAAGCATGATGTGAAGAGCAAGAATAAGTTACTGAAGTTGATAAGAAGCTACACAGAGGGCATTAAGGTCATTGACCTTAAGGATGCATACCCAACTATGATGGAGGACTTACAGGTATATCTACTTGCTGATTGCGTTCTCCTTGCTTCATTGTGACTCGAGTCTGGTTTTCCATTCTTTTAATTGACTAAGATAAAAGGCAGCTGAAGTTAGTTTGCTAGGCTTGCACACAATGGCTTTCTCTAAAAGGGGTTCGAAATATGTTCTTGAGAGTACTGCATAGTCTTTATAGCTTTCCACTTGATTGTTGCTGGGGTTTATGATTCATATTTTGCATTTCCTGTAATTAAATTGAAATGACTGCTGAATGAATGTTGGAGTTCCTGCCATGTCATTTTTACCTTCTGAGATTGATTAGGTAGTTTTTCTAGGCTTCTAGTTGATTATTGGACCCAGTAACACACGCACACTTACTACATTAGAACACAACCAGTGAAATGGTGATATAAGTGTTTCATGCTTTACCTAAATTTTCTATTGCTATTGGAATGGTTAATGGTTTTTGGTTATAAGCAATATTGGTATCATGAGGAGGTTCTTATCAGAATCTGAATTAATGTGTTAGGTCTCTATTGTCTTTTAATTTTAGTTTGTACATAACTCGTAGATGGGACCTCCACTAATTAAGTGTTTAGTAGACAGTGAGGCTTGAAAAGTATATGATTATCGTTTTTGTGTTGGTCCGGGAATGACAAATGGAGTTCTTTGTTATGCTTCTTGATTTCTGAGGCATATATACAAAAGTTTACAGGCCTGAAAGCTGCTGGTAAAGTATGGCTCCTATCGAACTTCAACTCTCAGGAGGACATTGCCTACCCAAATGATCCTAAAGTGCCCGTAAAAGTAGATGACGATCTGAAGGAACTCTTTCAGAGTATTGAACTACCGCGGGACAAGATTGACATCGAGAATGATCCCCAGAAGAATAGGATGAAACCATCAATAAACATGACGCAGAGAAGGCTTGCGGCCCAAATCCATGGGATTTCGCAGAAGCCCAAGCTCAAGAAGAAAAGCACGAGATCAGCAAAAGGACGAAGCTCACCAACGTTCATCTTCCAGAACTCTTTGAGAATCTGAGAGGTTTCTGAAGGATGGAGACGCAGAAGCTGTCCTCAGCAAGCAAATATCAGAGGACTGCATGGACGGCAATCTTTTTTCCCGTGTATATTTGATTGTTGTACTTACCGCATGCTTGTTTTTGGATCATTGATCTCGACCATAATTTGAGGTGTACAGTCGCCGAGTTCAGATTTATCCAAGTTCAAAGGAGGCAAAGTACTATTATCAGAAAGCTATTGAACCGGATTAGATCCACGAAAGACCAATGGCAAATACATAGCGGCATCTGTCTCCTAAGCACTTTTTGCTTCTTCCGATTCCTGATTGACAAGTGAGTGAGTGGTATCCACAAAGCACCTGTCGCTTGGAGTGATAGTCCTATCTCTCTGCTTTATTAGCATGGACAATCTAAGTTTTCCAACATCCCTGTTTGACAAAAGTTCGGTTCTCAAGCCACTGCGACTACATCTTATTGTATGACATGTGAAGGATATTCCTATCTCTCGTTATTGCTCCAAGACTCAAAACACAGCCAATTGAAGAACTCAAAAAAATTGGACGACTTTCGCTTTCAGATAGCTTTCTAGATGCTTCCTGCCATTTATACGTGAATTCAAAAGTACCGACTCTGAAACAGAAAAACAGCATGCAATGAACCTGTTCATGTCGCCCGGTACAGTCCTTAAGAACACAAACCCGGGTTCTTAAATAATTATGCAACGTGCACGAAATAATAATGTCATAGCATATAGGGGTTGATTCGGATGTTAATGGAAGTCGAGACACTCTTGTGGACAGGAACAAGAGAGTATGGGTGAAGAAAGAAGAAAGAAAATGGGGTAATCAAAATCAAGAGACGGTAGGCAAATTTTGTGCAAAGAGCGAATGTCGGAATGAGGATTTTTGCATGTGAGGATATTCTTCATACTCATACGCAACTTGTATTCATATTTAGCTCCTAGTTATTTTTCTAGATGATCCAGTTACAATGTGAAAATTAAGTGGATGGAGTGAACAAAAGTTGATGGCAAATACAATGGCATGCACGGAGAATGGGGTTGGGGGATGTGGAAATAGTGCATTTGAATTTCATGAACTACAGTGCACAATTACTGGAATATTCACAGAGGTCTAAGCGGCGGAAGGGCGACTAGCCAGCACTCCTGGCCTACCACTTCTTCTGAACAATTATCATGCTGCTCTGTTCGGGAGACAGGAGTTTGGTAGAGTGAATTATGCATGTGTTTGATGTGGAAATGGCTGTACCTTCCCCTTCTTGGGCGTACCTTTGACAGTATCTCAGCAACAGAACTCAAAATGGTACAAGATATTCGATAGAAACTTCTTTCGCATGTATGCTGGAACATGGTCTCTTAAGGGAAGAAAGAAATTTTGAATGAAAAGTCAGTGGAGGTAGATGCGGTTTCTCTTCCATCAGGTCTTTGTTTTTAAGCTCTAAAAAAAATCAACAGCACTGTATAGTCCTCTCCTTCTGTGTCATGAAGTTTGGCCAACAGTCACCCTCCACCCATTTAAAATTTCAACAAAATCGCAGGTCGATACTTGTTTTTTTCCCTTCTCACTTGGAATTAGTCACTTTGTTGAGCTCTCGCTAATGGTATTCTCGCACTTTAACCGGTTTATGTTCCAGCTCTTTCCGATTTAAATATTTGACTATCAATTCAAGTGACGTGTTCAGCTGAAAAAACATCGGATGATATGAATATAAGCTCTGCTTCTTGTTTTTCACTTGTCATATTAACATGATCAAATGTTTTGAATCTGGGCCCTCAAACACGAGAAAGGCATTGGCAAATTCTATATTGATTAATTGTAAGTGACAACCTAACTGATGAGGAAGAGAAAGGATTTGCTGGATTAGCTGTATGCATCCCAAATACCGAATGGGTGGCATTGTTGTGTAGCAATATCATTACGTTGGCTGCTCTTCCACATTCTTACTAATGTGGAATTGCCCAGGACATTGTGCCTCATTCGCTTTGTGTTTGCTTGAAGTTTCTGCACTCATCCATGGCGGACGAGGGTTGCGGTCCCTCAATCCAAAAAAGCATAAAGAAAGTAAAGGAAAAAAAAACAAAAACAAAAACATAGAAAAAAATTCAACAAAAAATATTATTAAAATTTTACATCAACACCGGCTATATTATGTAGGACGGCCGGCATTCATATTTGGGAATTTCCGTCTAAATTAGTTGAATAGATTTAATTAATAGAATCGAAAGATTTATGATTGAATTGACAAATGTGCAATAATTACATTAGTCCAACCTTCAAATTGAAAAAAATAAAAATAAAAATCTTCATATCAAACCAAAATAGTTTGGAAGTTACAAAGAGATAATTAAAAAAAAAAAAGAGAGAGAATAAAAAAGTAAATCTGTTATCTTATTGTTAGAAAACTGAGGGCGCCCATAGCTTAGAACACATCTCCATGCGAGCGATGACAAGGCCACCCTTGCGGCCTCTAGCGAGGGCTCAAGCCTCGTCAGGGGTGGGATGAGGCATGACCTTGTAGGATCTAATGAGGTCGAGCTTGGCAAGGCCGTCGAAGATCTCAATGGTTCTGCCTTCGTTGGAGGAAGAGGGAAGTGAAGAAAATGAAAAAGAAAAAGAAAAGAAAAATGAATAAATAAATAATTTGAAAAAATATTAAAATATTATTAAAAATTGCTCAAGTTAGCGCCGATAACACCACTTAAATGAATTGAATTGATATAATTATAATATGTTTTAAATTTTTTGCTAATTTTTCTTCACTAGGTTAGAAATCGGGAAAAAAAAAACAAAACTTAACATGTGGGAACATTTAAGTGTTAAAAATTACAAAAGTAACATTTAAATGTCACTTTTTTTTTTTTTTCTAAAAAATGGAATACTTGAGTGTTAAGTCCAACGAAGGTATCTTACCAAAAAAAAAAAAAGTCCAACGAATGTGACTAGAAATCCTATATGGTGATTTTTTAATAATATAACTCACTTACGTGGTATGCTAGAGAAGCGAGTTAGCGTCGAAAACCAAAACGATGTCGTTTTTTTTTTTTTTTTTTTAATGTATTTTTATATAAATATTAATTAAATTAAAATATTTATATTTAGGAAAAAAAAAAAAAAAAAAAAGGAGGAGGCAAGTGGCTAATGGCTGAGCCCTCATTGCCACCTCTGCCGCCGTTGTCGGAAGGGTCGCCGACCTCGGTCCCCGGACCCTCCGCCCACCATCGCTAGCCCTTCCCGTGACGGTGAGGAGGTAGCAGTGAGAGCTTAGCCCTTAACCACCTTGCCCCTTCCTCCTTTTTCTCTCTCTTTTTTAAAAAAAAAGTTAAATTAATATATAATATAATATAATTAATAGTTTATATTAACTATTTAACCATATCAACAAAATGACGTCGTTTTTGTCCTTATCTAGTCACGTTAGCATATAAAACGACGTTATTTTGCACTTGTCTCATTGGAAAATCACTACGTCAGTATTTTGATTGGATTTTCTTACCGTTAATCCATTTTGTTTCGATTTTGACATTTAAGTGTAGCTTTTATAATTTTTGGCACTTAAGTGTTCTCTTGTGTCAAGTTTTAGCACTCCAAGTGCCCAGCACTTGTTAGAAATCAAATTCCATTAAATCAAAATCTAAATATAAAAACTCTATTCAATCATCATGTAGTGTAATAATCAAAATTTTCAAATAAAAATCTATGTAGACTTATACATCGGGACTGAAAGCAAAATTTGCAAACTAATTCACACCAGAATTCGTTTCTCTATAGACACGAGAAAGCCTCTTATCAAACACTTAGGTAGAACTTGAACATAAAAGATTATAGAATACCTTAAATTTAAATAAAAATATTGTATGCAATATAATTTGAAATCATCCTGAATTTGGTCATAATTCTCAAGTCTCAAATCGTATGTTTCTTTGACTGTAAAATTCAACAGGGGGTTTTTGTTTGCTTAAAATTGATATATTTAGAGCGTACAGTTATTTTATCCTAAGGTGTTCTTTGTCTTGAATTGTAGTTTTAGACCAGATCCAACTTTTAACTTAAAAGTGGTATCATGGACATAATAGCACGGTCACAAAAGAGTTGTATTTTCTTTTATGGAATCACAAATTTGAAATATTTTGTGAATAAATCTCTTGCTAGTTTGTATTTCGGGAATCCTCTAATTGATCGGGTGGAGCATTGACGGTTGAAACCAAATATTACGTCGCAAGCATGAGACCGGACAGCTAGTCTTCACTCCCCCTTTTTTCTAAATGTAAAAATAGGTTATTATGTATAGTATTTTGTTATTTGCTGGGCAACAACGGAGACTTCTAATAGAAAGAGAGAGAGAGAGAGAGAGAGAGAGAGAGAACAAGGGAGACAACGGGTGGGAGCGAAAGACTTCCCAATCATAATCAGATGAATTCTACGTTGTGGCGCTGATGCTTTTCTTTTCCTCTCAAATTACGAATTCCTAGACTCGACTTTTGGAGGTTCCAAGTCGCACATTTCAAGCCTTGATTTGCCCCGTTTAGGGCTTAAATAAGTTAACCTAGAGGTGGGCTGCCAGCAACATGTCCTTCACGGAAAAGCGTAGGGAAGATCAAAATGTTCAACTATCATCATGCATCACATGCATCCTTGTGAAATATCATGTATAAATGGAGAAGAATGTTCAATTGGTGTTGCACACCGCAGGGCAATTGTTCAAACATGGATGACAAGTTACGATCACAATGGTCACAAACCACATTAGCTGACGGCGACATGGTGTTAAATGTCTGCATTCCTGTGCAATATTTTATTGTGGTGATGACTTCATTCACGGATTTGACACAAAGATCGATGTTCAAGGAAATAATATGCTTGTTTTCTAGGATTAAAGTACTCAGATCGATGCTTTGAAATTGCCTCAATTTGAAGTGGGCATTTATCACCCTCTTCTAATCTTTTTGTGACTTTACTTGTGATAGCAAATTAAAATAGTTGATTTTTATATTCCACATGAATCATGTTAGTGATGCTTCATGGACAATGTGTGATAATCATAATGGTTAGAGTGAAGATCATTGGATTTCAATTTGGAGTAATGATTGAGAAATCAAACTTTAACTCTCAGCCTATATTTAAACCTTCTCAATTAAAATAGTTCATACTCAATCTGATTTTGTTGTTTTATTTCCCTTCTGATAAATTCAGAGAATCGCCTAATAGTTATGCATCCAAAAGTAATATCACGGATAATGTGTCGCATTAACCCCCAAACTAGTTTTTTGTGTTACAAAACTCAAAAAAAGAAAAAGAAAAAAATACACTTGTACTACATTTGCCCTAAGCTAATTTTTGTATCGCAAAAAATCCTAAATTGGTAGACCCGTACCACATTTGCCCCAAGCTGATATACCCATGCCATATTTTATCCAAAATTGTGATAAATCTATGATTTTTTTTAGAGTAAATGTGGCACGAGTATATCAACTTGAAATTTTTAGTTATATAAAAATTATTTTGAAATAAACATGGCACGGGTGCACCATGTTGAGACGGTAAATAGAGGTTTTTGTGATATTAACCTTATAATAAATCTGAGTTTTCAGGGTATCCATAATGTCAAAAGAGAAGATATATTGTAAATTTTGTCTATTTATAGGAATGTTCACATGAAGACATTAATTTTCTGAGTGTAATGACCACATCATCCATCGGTAATTTAATTAAGGGATGCTTAACTAAAGATAAAAAGAGGAGAAATCACCTTCACTTTCTATGGCTTAACAAGCTATCTGAGATTCTATGGTTGTTATTGCAGGAAATTACTTTTAGCTTTTTGATTAATTAACTTTGCATACTTTTAAAAACACATGAAATCAGTGAACCAAAAATAAGAAAAGGCAGGAGAAAGCACAACCATAGAAAGTACAGATTTAATTCTTACAAAGAAATTAATTAAGATATTTTTCTGATAATACCAATCTAGGTGTTTAATTAATCGTGAGCTCGGGAACAGCTCAAGTTGGCTTTTCTTCGTAGTGTGTAAGTGGCTTCTTTTATTGTGTTATCCTATTGTGTAATAGCAAAAATACAAATGCGTTGCCTGTATACAAAAATTGACATCCAAAATGACAATAAAGTTATTGACACAATATGCAGGAATTGCATATATTGAGGAAAATGACAAACCTTTCGAGACTGATTTTATTTATTTATTTATTTATAGTAGGGTTGTTTATAACATACAAAATATTTAAATGTTAAAAATAATACACATGAGAGATAAAGTAGAACCGTAGATTGATGCATTTGCCCATTCATAAAATATCTGTAAAAAATCTAATCGAGGATATTTTTGAGAAAAACAGCATTGTGATCTCTTAAAGAGATGTTTTTTTGCTCTGCATAAAAGTATAGATTAGCAAAATCCCAACGGTTTAAAAAAGTTACGTACGATTGAATCGATCAAAAATCTGCATTTGTACATATATATTTTCAGCATTGACCATGAGGCCTTTAATTCCTCCGGGCTCTATGTATCTCTCTATCGCTTTTAAAAGTTTTGACCCATATCTCTCGTTCTCCTTTAATATGAAGTGAAAAATTGGTATTTCGTCTCCCTTTCATCTTGTCCACATTTCTTGAGATGTTATATGGTTACGACACAAATTGATGATCTGCAAGTCTTGCCATTGCGTTCTTAATGAAAATTTTATTGACTTCCAATTTTTTTTAGGAAAACAAATAGATCTTTGTAATCTTAAATGAAAGTAATATGCTTATTTGCCGGAATCAAAGCAATCAACTTGATGCTTTGGAATCGCTTGAAATTGGAGGGAGCATTATGACCCTCTTTTGGCCTTTTTGTGACTTTATTTGTTATAGCAAACTCAATATATGATTTTTAAATTTCACATGAATCACATTAAAGTAGGGATTTCAAATAAAGTGTGAAAATAACAATGATTGTAGGGAAGTTTATTAGATTTCAATTTGGGGCAGTGATTGAGAAGCCAAACTTTAACTCTGTCTAGTTCCAATCTTCTCAATTATGGTAGATGATACTTGTGCGAGCGCAAACGCCGGAACCTAATTTTGTTACTTTACTTTCTCTTGGGGCAAATGTAGAGGATTGCTTCTTGATTATGCATCAAAAAGTAGTGCCCTGAGTATCGTGTTGCTGTCTTTTTGTTCCTTCTAATGTTTTGCAGTGTAAATAATTGCTTCTGAACTTGATTACTATCCCAAGTAATACTTATAAAATGATGGCAGTTCCAAGGACAATGCTGAGGTAAATTCAAAGCTAATGCTGTTTTGCCTTACTTCCTCGCCAGTCTCCATATATAATCTTAAGTTTGACCGCTCTTTAAGTGGGTGCCCCGATCGTTGAGTCTGTCGGTGCCATCTGTTCGAGTTCAACCATGGGATTTTCGCTGACAAACGCTCATGGTCTATGGAAAGAGCGGGAGCTGCAGTTACTCGTCCTCTTCAGCTTGTTCCTCCAATTGACCCTCGCCACTCTGGCCAGTTGGAGGAAATCCATTTTCAGGAACTGGATCCAAGTCGTGCTCTGGACGACGTACCTTTCGGCGGACTCCATCGCGACTCTCGCGCTCGGCATCATGTCGAGCCGCCTGGCCAACATGAAGGAAACGAAGGGGACAATCGATTCGAAGAGCCAGATCATGGCGTTCTGGGCGCCGTTCCTCCTCCTCCACTTGGGTGGGCCTGACACGATCACCTCGTATGCCCTGGAGGACAACGAGCTATGGCTGAGGCACTTGGCACGGCTTTGCGTCCAGGTAGGACTAGCGTTCTACATTTACTTCTTGGCGTTGTGGGGGTCTACACCGTGGATATTGGCGGCGGGGATGATCCTGGTGGGATTCGTCAAATATGCAGAGAGGACATTGTGCCTGTACTTGGCTAGCGAAGGTCGACTTCAAGGTTCGATGCTTCCGCGGCCCGATTTCGGTTCCGTATACCCCAGGAATGTGGCGCGGTACACTCTGAAGAAAGAGGAGGGTTACCGGGTTGGAGTCGACGAGCTCACGCGGATTCCGGCTCTGGAGGATCACTCAGTGGAGGACTTTCAAGCCACTCTGGACAAAGCCTATGAGTTGTTCAAGATCTTCAAGCTTCTCTTTGTGGGCCTGAACGTCAGCTTTGTCGACCTGGGTGTCAGTCGGCCCATGTTCAAGGGCCCAGATATGAAAGCAGTGAAGGCTTTCGAAATCGTGGAGATCGAGCTCGGTTTCATGTACTATCTGCTCTACACCAAGGCCCCGTTGCTGAACCGTCTTTGGGGCATCATTCGTTGGGTCATCAGTCTCTTCCTGCCGTGTGCCACGTTGGTGTTCTTCTCCTTCCATGATAAGAAGGATTACTCCAAAGTTGACATCTTTATAACTTTCTCGCTGATAAGTGGGGCTATACTTTTAGAGATTTTCTCGCTAATTCTAGCCATTTCATCCGATTGGGTCCACCACTGGCGCATTCAGAGACCCAAGGGATCCGCCATTTCATCAGCCATCACCTTTTTCTCTTTCAGCCGGAGCCTGAGATGGTCAAGATGGTCGAATTCCGTGGCCCAGTTCAGCCTCTTGGGATCATCTATGAGGAAGAGAAAGGGCATCTTCCGCTATCCAAGGCTAGCCATGTTGGGCGACGTTGTGGAAAAGAACTTCTATATCGATTACAAAGAGTTGAAGGAGGAAATCAAAGAACTGATCTTCAAACACATGACGGATGCGGTCACTTATATGGAAAAGCAAATAGGATTGAAGAGCGCACTGGCGAGTCTTAAGCTGGAGGCGAGCGAACTACTGAAGAAGTCGAACTGTGATCATCTGAAATGGAGTCTGGATGAGAAGGAATTTGACCAGAGCATCATCATATGGCACATCGCCACTGAGCTATGTCACTATGAAGACTACCACAGCGTGGACTCGGAAGAGGTCACAGACTACATGATGAGTATGTTGGTCTCGCGGTACATGCTCTATCTTTTAAAATTCCATCCTTCCATGTCCGCGACAGGGATGGGGGTGCTCCGATACCAAGACACATTGGTTGAAGTTCAGAAGTTCTTCGAGGACGAGCTAGTGATGCTGCCAAAGAAGAAAGTCAACATCTTATCGGTCATCGAGTGGGCGCAGAAATTATTCAAGAAAGAGGCACATGCTCACTCCCGTTTATGCAACTGCTTCGAGGAGCACAAGGCGAGAGAGTCTGCGATCTGTGCAAAGTCTGCTATCTTCTGCTCCAAGTGAGAGCTGACATCCCTGTGTGGAAGATGAGCGGAGCTGAAAGCATGTCTGTGCTGTTTGATGCGTGCCATCTTGCTGGACAACTGAAATCAGTCGAAACGTGGAACGTGATCAGCAAGGTCTGGGCGAGGATGATGATGTACGCAGCTTGCCAATGCACAGGCTACGAACACTCTGAGAGCCGGAGCAGAGGGGGAGAGCTTCTCAGCCAAGCTACCAAATTCTGGGGCACCACACGTTACCAAACTGACCATGGGGTAGAAGTTTTAGGTGGAATGTGTCTTTTGGTTAAACGTAATGTTATTTGAGTAAGATAAATAAATTAAAGTCATCATGTTGAGATGGTGAGGTTGAGTTATTTCGATATGTGTTGCACTTGGAGTAAAGTCAGAAATAATGAAATCGGGTGTATCAGTTGTTCACCAGAGGCATTCCACTGATGCTAAGGCAAATTGGGACGGAGAACTTTTGAGTTCCTCAAAATGGCTAGTACTTTTCTACCCGCCTGCAATTAGCCACTCCTCAAAGTGGTTCATAACTTTTCGTTTGATGACTTGCTCGCTGACTCCCTAACGTGATTAATTTTCACTCTGATTTGTAAGTTTTTAATCTTGAGAAAGTAGATATGTGTGCAAGATCGAGACTAGTAATTTCTTGGGGAAAAGGAAAAAAATCGTAAAGAGTTAGAAATCAGCATTTAGTGAATATGAATTGCAGGTATAGCCCTTAATCTAGCATATTAAGCCGGCAATGGAAATGACATCATAGGCGTGTGCCCTTGTTCCAGGCCTCTAGGTGAAACTCAGACTTAAAGTCCCGCTTCAAAATACACAACCAGAATGTCACAATCTCTTAAAAATGCGTGGATTATTTATGAACTTCATTTGGATGAGAAGCAAGAACCTGGAAGATGAGGGAGCTTTGAGGGTCATCTATTTGCTTGCTGCACTATCTGATCTGAATATTAGTGAAAGCCGACCTCATCTAACTCATCATACTCGATGATGAGTGGCGACTTTGAATAACTAAGGATAGCAACTCTGTCTCACTCAACTTAACAAACAACTACGGGCTACTGATTGAAACAAGGAATGTCTCTGTGGTAGAGAAGCAAAAGGTGGGAGCGAGGTACTCTGAACAGGAAACATTGACAAGTGGGAATATGAGTACAAAAACTGAACACGAAGCGAAATGGCCATTGATCATACATGAAAGGAGATGTTTGACTTAGTTTATTTGTTGGAATTGTAATTCCTCTAACCGAGATAAGTGCGTTCCTATAATTCTTGGCTGAGCATAATCGAATTATGCAAGACATCGTTACTGATCATTCTCTTAGATAATTTTACCAAACAACTATGCATACATCGTCTAACACATTGCACCTATTAACATATATCTCGAGTTTGAGCCATTGAACAAACTCGATCCAAATAGGACTGTGGATAAGGTTCAGAAAAATCAAATCTTAGAATATGAAATTTACTTCAGTGGTGAAGTCCAAAGAAGCGTTGGACTTTGACCATAAAAGAGGACAGAAAAGGAAAGTCCAATATTGGACTTTGGCCGTGAGATATATGGCCACCGTATTTCAGAGAAATAAAAGACGAAAAAAACAGGGGGCAAGTCCAAATGTTGACTTTGTTGACCGAATCCTAGCTTGATTCGGTTTCCTTCACGCGTGGACTTCTTTTTTGACCGGTCTAATTTTGGACTTACTTCTCTAGCGGTGGCTTATATGTCAATTCTCAACGTTTGTTCTATGAGCGCTGGTTGACGTGGCGAAGGTTTCTTGAAGCGCCGTTTTCACACAGAGTGCTTGCCATTGGTTTCGTTCGTGCAATTATATCCATGAAGAATTAGAGTTCAAAGCCAATTAAATTCTTATAACAAGATTGGCCGCTGGAGAAGCTGAGGCAGAGACGTCTGAACACTCGAATCGACAAAGATGTTACCTCAAGCGAGAAAGAAATCCAAGGGATTCCACGTTCGAGCTTCGCGCGTCTTCCGTGATTGGAGATGGAAGGCCGGCAGGCGGAGCTGGCGACTGGCGGGGAAGCTAGAGAGGCCATGAGAGGCCACTAACAACAAGAAGAATCTAGAACTCTTTTCATTGTTTTTGGTAAAGAAAGCGTGCATCTTACTAGCTGGGGCCTATGACAACTCTTGTTATTCTTATTTTTATTCTCGCACGCGTTACTAGCAAAATTCAGGTATCAACATGGATAAAGTGAATGGGATAGTGTCAATTCATCATATAACATGACCGGTATATGAAATTGTTTGTTGGCACACTTAGAGAGAGAGAGAGAGAGAGGGAGGGATTAAGGGGTGGGAAGGTGGGACATATACATATGTTCAGCTCCAAAAATCGTTGTAGTAGCTTGTATTCAAGAAGGAGCCGTTGCCTTGTTATCATCATCACTGTAGGAAACCAGAAACCACTAAATAAGTTAGCTTCACACACACATGTGCATACAGATGCAGTAATAGTACTCATGATGGTGAAAATAAAGCGACCTTGTTCCTATACGACAACCTTTGTTTCTTGAACGAAAGATCTTAACCAGTGTAAAAAAAAAAAAAAAATCTCTTTTATTTCTTCTTCATTGTCTTGTATGTGAGCTAGGTAAAAGGCACACTCAAAATGCGTAGGCTATGAGGATTATGGTTGATTCCAAAGGTTACTTTTGAATCCAATATTAGATTTCACAAAGGTTAAATGATATTGACCTTGTGATTTTGTGTTATTTAGTAGGATTCACTGTAGCCTTCATAGTTTCTTAATATGTATTGACTTGATTTGGTGAAATGAGACAATGCAATTCTTGCCCAATAAAAATCATAATCTTGGCTTTTAATCACTAATGAGAAATTATTAAATCCATAAAACATTTTCATCACTTTGTGTAAAGGACATGTTCCGCAGATTTGCGCCTCTTACTTTTCAACGTGCGAATACATCATCTCCTTTTTTGTTCCTGATTTTTATAGTTCTTTTTAATAACTAATAAGTAATTATTGAAATTATCAATCTATAAAAACATTTTCATCGTCATGCATAAAGAACTTGTTTGAAATTTAATATTTTCCCATACCTGTCGTCACCGTCTTCCGACCTGTCGATGTCTTCTTCAAAATTCAGATTCGTCTTCACTCCTTTTTTGTCCCTAAGTTCTTTAACAAGAGTGTCGCTTTCGGATGTGACATCTATATTCTCCAATTCCTTGCACTCCTTGATATCTTCAACAGTTGTCAAGCTCTTTAGGTGCCTAAGCTCGAGTTTACTGAGATGTGGCATTGCTCCTTGTTCAACAATCACCTTCTGAAGGCAAGGCAGCTTCCAAATCTTCAAGATCAAGAGGCTCGGAAACCCATCTCTGGCGAACTTCAGACTAGTGCCCAGGAAAGAATTGCCCAACAGCCTGAACGTCCTCAGGTGTTTCAGGAGACCACCCAACTCGGCCATCATGTCTACCTCCAATTTCGAGCCCGACAGAGTCAAAACCTGGAGCGAGACTGGCAAGAGCTGTTTCCAGTTGGGTTCTTTGAGTTGGCCTAGCAAGTAGAGCGCAAACAGTTCGCGATGTCCTGCCAACGACAATTCCGGTAACAGGCCTATCTGCGATGTTTTCTTCTTGGCTTCTTTCGCAGGCTGGGCTTTTTTGGTCACCCCAAAGGTCAAGGACTGGAGATTGGGGAGCCTAGAGCTAATCCAATCGGCTACTGCTTTTCCTGCGGAGCCTGAGGTGTCCCTATCCAATTGGTGCAAGAAAAGCTTCAGCTTGGTCAAGCTGTCCATCTGGACGGAGTTCTCCTTGACTTCACCCATAACCAGCCCGCTCAAGGTTTGGAGTCTACTCAAGGCCATGACATTGCTGCTGCGAGCCTTGAGGATGGTCTTCAAGTTGATGTAGAACCAGTTTAGATGTAGGTGCCTCAAGTTCCTTGCCATCCAGAAGGAATTCGGCAGGGAAGTGATGTGGGTGTCCTTTATGTCAAGAGTCTCGAGGTATTGCAGATCCGCAACTGCTCTTGGGATTGAGGGCAACGCCGTGGATCTCAAACCTAGGTACCTTA
Organism: Eucalyptus erythrocorys; assembly: GCA_014182555.1. NCBI lineage: Eukaryota > Viridiplantae > Streptophyta > Magnoliopsida > Myrtales > Myrtaceae > Eucalyptus > Eucalyptus erythrocorys. The sequence goes on along the minus strand of CM024606.1, from coordinate 32,274,243 downwards.
AGAGCACCAGCTTATGGAGCACACCATGCAAGGATGGCTTATACACACCTTCCAAGTCAAGTACCCTCAGCAAGCTATAGGTAGTCTTGGAGGTCATGTTCCTAAGGAACGCGCTGATATCCTTGGTGAGGATGCCTCTCCTCATGAAGAATGACAGAAACGAGCGGACGTAGCCGAGGTTCAAATCAGGCTTGCTGCCGCCATGGCTGTCTTTGACTATGTTTGTGTGCTCGGCAAGCCACCGGACCTTGGTTTCTCGTGGTTGGGCCTGCAGCTGTTGTTGCTGGCCGGTTGGGTGACGGTCGTTCTCCTCTTTCGACTCCCTAGCATCATGCACGTGGAGGAACCCTGTGTCCATCATGATCGGGCGGATCACGTCATACAGAGAGTTGAGCATGTAGCAAGTTTTGGGGGTTCCATCCGCCCTCCAGCTCACCACATCGATCACGTTCCTCTCCGCAAGCTCCAGAATGAAAGTCTCTCCCACTTTCTCGGGCAGCCTTGTCGGTTTCCCTTCTCCACCGTAACAATGCGAATCCAATAAGCCCTCAGCCAACCACAGCCGCACTAACTTTCTCGTCGGAATCGGGGTTGCTCGGGGGAACAAAACCATGTAGATGAAACACGGTTTCAGAGGGGCCGGCAATTTCTGGTAACTCAACTTTAGTAGATCTAATAATGACATCTTAGAACCATCTTTTGCCAACGCCTCGCGTTCCAGCTTTCCAGCATGTGACAGCAACCAGCCGAGTAAGGATATACGCAGCGGCAAGCCCTGACACGTTTCTTGGATACCCTTGTCCTTCGAGAGGTTCTGACCATCGGGCACTCCACGCAAATTAAGGGCGAGCAATTCCTGGCTTTCTTTTTGGTTTAAAATTCCCAGCTCGATCGTCTTTCCGGGAATGCCCATGGTTTGGGCTATGAAGTCGTCTTGAGTCGTGATGATTAGGTGGCCGAGCCCATGACGCAGGATTTTCACTAACCCTCCCAAGAGTTGCACGTTGGACGCGTGCACGCCATCCAACACAATGAGGAACTTCTCCTTGGCCAAATCATGGAATTGGATTTCCGTTATCTCCTGCAAGTTCACGTCCTTCAGCTCCCTCGCCAGCTTCCTAATTTGCTTCAGTAACTCGAACAAGAACTCCTGCAAGTCCATGCTGGCGGAGAGGTGGACCCAAGCGCGCCACCTGAAGCCCAGGTACATCGCCTCCCCGTAGACCGATCTCGCGAGGGCCGTCTTGCCAGCACCTGGCTCACCCTTAATCAAAGTCCAATCGAGATCCCCCGATCTGGCTCCCTCTCTCTTTCCCTCCTCATTCACCGATATCTCCATCTCTCTCTCTTCCGATATCTCTATCTCTTTCACTCCCTCATTAATCCCCCACTGTATTTCCTCCTTTATCTTCCACCTCAAGGAGTTCATCAGCGCTTGCCAATCCCACAAACTACTCAGCCTCGCCAGTTTCTCGTCTTGCCCTGGAACCCTAACAGGGGGTAACCTCCTCGTCTTGCCCTCGGCCTCATGCTTGCTCGTGAAGCACTGATCCTGACATAACTCTCGCATCTTATTCACCAGATTGGACAGGTCCCTCCGCAGCTTGTACTTGGAGATGAGCCCGGCAGGCGGGCTCGTGGGCATGTGCAGGGCCCCATGCCACCTGCGGGCCTCTCTGAGGTGGAACTTGTCGATGAACTCGTCAGCGTCAAACATGGCTTGGAGGAGCTGTCCCCCCACAACACCTTGCTCATGGACACACCGTCTTGCATGGAAAAGAACTCTCGGATCGTGGCCAGCTTCTCCTTGGCCTCCTTCGCAAATGTTTCCATCGATGAGCACCTTTCGCACACCGGGTGACAGCACAACATCTCTAATTTCTGGTATACGATCTCGGCGGCGGCTTCAGCTGCCATCGTGGATGTCATTGTGTTGCAAGCAGCCATGCCTGATCAATGTGTTTGTTTCGAGCAAGGCCGCGTGCGAATGCTGGCTTGTTTGCTTGGATTAAATTTATTTTGTTGGAACATACCATTTTTATGCTTTTCTTGGTATGGCCTCTCCTGTCTCCAACAAGCTTTGTTTAATTCTTTGCTTTTGCAACGTTTTGGCCGTGAGACGGTAGAAAGTATCTCAAAGAATAATTGTGATAGAAAATTAAATTTCGTTTATAAAAGTATCCTAGTAAAGTTCTTTACTTGTGAAATCTATCGAATTGCTTAATATAACAATCTCATAGATGCATCTTATTCTTTACTTTGCTCTTATGTGTGAAGGTAATCAATTTGATTGTTACGGTTGGACCATGAGCTGCAGAGATAATCAACATGGCGTATCAAAATTTAATATTTTGATGAAATTCCAGACCATCTTAAGAATTACCTTGCCTTGATCTTTTGGTTATACTTTTTATTTCTTACATAGCAAGTTTGGAATATTGATGCCAATAATCAAACTTAAGATAATGACCTGGTAAAGGTCACTTTGCATTTCAGGGGGGTGAATAAGGGCACTCACATCATCGTGTTGATTCGACTTTTGGTTAATCGAAGATATGAAGCAACAATAAATTTACTAGTTTAAGTAAGCTATAAGAGATTTTTCTCTTTTGGGTACAAAAAGGTGAATGTTGGTTTTAGGAAACCCGAGCAAAGAAGAGTAATGTTAAGATTTTTACGCTCTGAGTTTTCTAAGTTTGCACAAAAGTGCCTTGCACCAAATAATTTTGAGTTTTTTGAGGGCAAAAGAACACCTAGAGTATTAAAACTTGACATGGGAGGGTACTTAATTATCAAAAGTTACAAAAGTGATCATTAAGTATCATTTAAAAAAAAAAAAAAAAAAAAGAATGGAACATCTCAATACCAAATTTGGTGAAGGTGGCCAAAAATCCTACATAGCAATTTTTAATAATATAACTCGCCTACGTGGCATGTTGGAGAGTTGAGTCACAATGAAGAACCAAAATAACGTCTTTTTATCATTTTTTAATATAAATATTAATTAAATTAAAATATTTATATTAAAAAAGGAGGAGGAGGAGGCAATAGCAAGGGTTGAGCCCTTGTCTTGTGCCTCTTCCTCCTCCTTTTTTAATTATAAAATATAACTATTTTAATTTAATTAATATTTATATTAAAATTCAAATAAAAGGTAAAAAAAGATTAAGGGGCAAGGTTTTTTTTTTTTAATTTAGTTTAAAATTTTAATTAATATTTATATCAATTATCTAGTCATGTTAGCAACCCAATGTTGTTTTTGCACTTGTCTAGTCACGTCAATGTACAAAACGGCATCGTTTTACACTTATTTAGTCGGAAAATTATCACGTCTGTATTTTGGCTAGATTTTTTCACTGTTAGCACTTAATTGATCCATTTTACTTCAATTTTGATACTTAAGTATCACTTTCCTAACTTTTAGCACTTAAATATCTCCTATGCCAAGTTTTGACACTCCAAGAGTATGGGTGTTTTTTCTGAGTTTTGCACTAAAATGCCTTGCACCAAACAAATTGTTGAGAGCACGCGATAGATACCCGAGGAGATCACGAAGAGCAAGCCTAAATCCGAATAAGTTAACATATCCTGGTTGGCCTACCTTCACCCAAAAGTTTAAGTCGATGAATTATGGGTCAATTGATATACACCATATCAATATGTCTAAGCTGAGACTTTTCTAAAACAACTCACCCATGCTTCTCAACTAGAGGACTCACAACAATACATCAGTAATGCAATTCAGTCAGATGTTCAGCATGAGGAAAAAGAGTAAGACCAAAATTAAATTCAAGAACCAAGTTAGTGTTCTGGCGAAGATGGGTCGGAGCATCCTTGCTTCGCTCGACGGGAAGCATGCCGATATCCATCTGGAAGCAGCTGAGACTTGGGTATCTCTTTTGACCTCTCATAACGCAACTTTATTTACCAAAAAGTGAAATGGTTTTGTTAATCTTTTCAATATTTAACTTCTGAGCTTGGGTTTAACCTTGGTTTTGCCATAATATCCAGGCAATGGTTTTGTACTTTATTCATCTGCTTCGTGGGCTTCATTTGTTATCGAAAGCCTGATTAGCTGCTGCTTAATCTGTCCGTGTATCCAGTTCTACTGCAATTTCAGTTCTGGTTCAAAATTATGCGTAATAGCTAGAAGAAGGGGTTCTCTCTCGGAGATAGGAATCAACAGTGATTGAGACCCTGCCGATCTGTTGAATGTCTGTGAATGCTAATCCTACCTGAGTGTTATGAAGGCAAATCTATAATATCTATAAAAAAGAAGAAATAGTTAAAGGTTATCGTTGACACCTAAAATTTTGACAATTTTATCTACTTATTCGTCGTATAAAGCATTTCATAACATTTACATTTAGGTAACAATAATATTTAACTTATTTTTTAAAAATTGTTCCCAAAAAAATGAAAAAATAAAAATAAAAAATAAAAAAAGAGAATAAGAAATAATCTAAAAGAGAATTTGTTGTGGACGGAGATTTTGAAAAGATTTCAAAGTTTGGATAATCTTCAATGATTGGGTGAATTATTTTGGAAAATTTTCACAAAAATTTTAGATTATCTTTAGCGATTCGGTCAATATATTGGCAAAACAAACTGATTCGTTTTCCTCTATAAGTAGAGAGTGCAAGGAAGGGGTTCGAGAGGCTTCTCTCGTCGAAGGAAAAAGAAAACACAAAAGCAAAAAGTGAAAAGGAAGAGAAAGGAAAAGTCAAAAAGTAAGAGAGAGAGAGAGAGCAACAGAGTGAGAGTGACGTGAGAGTGACAGGTGAGAGGGAAAGAGAAAATAAAAAGGAGAGGAAGCGTCTTCTTCCTCTCGACGCCTCCCCCCTGCTACCCGATCTCCTTGCCGGCGCGCCGGTAGCCAGGCCACCGCCTCCGCCGGCCTTCCCCACGCTTGCGCCACCGTCGTCGCTCCGCTCATCGCCCGCCGGTCTCGACATGCCGTCCCTGCTCCGCCTGGTGAATCCCTCGCCAGTCTCCGCCGCTCGAGATCCGCCTGTGACGCCGCTGCTACCCGCTCAACCCAGCGCCTACCGCGTCCCCTCTTGCTCGCTCGTTGCTGCCGGAGCCGCTAGCAGCCGAAGTCCCCTCGCGACTTGTAGCACCCGCGAGCCTCCCTTCGCCGCACGAAGCCCAGCGGATGCTGTCGTCTCGCCACACCAGCGCCACCCAACTCCTGCTCTGCTCTGTCTCGCCAGAAACCACCACCGCTACGCGACTCGAGCCATTCCTGCCTTGATCTGTCCATGACCGCCTCCACCGGCCTTCCCCCTGCGTTAGCGACCACCGCGACCCTCAGATCTCGCGCCCCCTTCGCCGGTGCCCGAACGCTGGTGGCTTCGCCCATGCCACCCCTGTCCCGCCTGATCCGCGACCAGCTGCGTCTGCTGCCACCTTTCGCCGGAGCTCTGACCGCGACAACCTCGACCGGCGACCGACGGTGACCAGCCGGCCCAAGCACGAGCCCTGGAAAAAGAAAAAACAAAAACAAAAGAAAAGAGAAATTAAGTAGTTTTTTTATTTACTTTATTTTTATAATTTTCATTATTATGTTTTTTTTTTTTTTTTTAGTATTCCTGAATGTATGGTTGGAATTATGACATGAAATAGCCTCTCAAATTAGGGATTGACAGTTCGATTTTCGCGTCTGGAATTCGACTCATGGGCCCCGCAAAAATCGACAATCCGATCTCATGTTTGATTTGCGATTTATTTAAAATTTTCCGACTCGATCTCATGCGTGAGATATAGATCTCCAATTTTTGAATATCAATCCTATCGTGTCGATTTGCTGATGCATTGGTAAATTGATTTTATTTTTGTAAAAGAAAAATTCAAAAAAATTATTTGAGTTAGGATTAAATTAGTTTTAAAATATTTCTTATTTTAAGGATATCTTGCTTATTTAAAATGTGAAATTTATTTATTTCGAATTTTTAAAAATAAAAATCAAAAGAAATCAATTAATGTAGGAAGCTTTTTTTTTTTAATACTTAAATTGCACACTTGATTTCAAATTTTAATTAAAAAAATCAATCATGCGCATGTCAAGATTAGTTCATTTATTACATATCATTAGTAAAGTGCATATTTAGGATAATGCATAACGTATTAGCATAGTGACATTAATCTTTTCCCGTCATTAGATTAGGTCATGTAGAATTAGGGCATTCTTTGCGCAAGATAAGATTGCATGTTTATTAATCAAGGGTTTAGATAATTTCTCCTAGACAGATTGCATGCTTTTGTTAGGAAAATAAAAATTATGTCATATAGAATTAAGTTCATGGAATGCACGTCATTTAGTGATTCTTCGCTAGATTCATTTAATTAGAAATTGCTCGTCATTAGAATTAAGTCATTAGGTTAATTTAGATTGCACATTCAATTATTGCATTTCTTAAAAAATTATTTCATATAGTTTAAGCTATACTTGCTATGTCATATCATTTCATATTAAATTAGTAGCATGCATTGCATATTGCATGATTTTCATTAATTAAGTGAAAAAAAATTTGTGTGTTAATTGGAAATCATATTTAGGATTGTTGATGTGAATTCTGATCTAACATTGTAGATGTTTTTGTTGCTATAAGGTAAGTTTTGCAATTTATTCACTATTTTATTTAGGTGTTAAATTGGTGGTTTGCGCACCTTCATGATCGCCTCACATGTTAGGGAAATAGATTTAAAATCAATTCAAGCCGCCCGCAAAAATATTTGTAAAAAATAAAATAATGGTACCGAAAGGACATTAGAGAAATCTAGTGTAACTATATCCCCGTATCCAAAGTCTCTGATTCGTAGGAGAAAAATAATTTTTCCGTTATTTTACTTAGGTGTCTAATCAACCTACCATAAACTGATTAGTGACGACTCCTAGATAAATTCATTTAAGAAAAATTGAACCTAAGTCGCAAATTGATATGGATTTGGGAGAGCCCAAACTTATTAGTCCATTAGCCTTATTTTAGGAGATTTACCTGAAAATTTAGATCGCGACAGTTATGTTAATCAAGAGAGAGTATATTCTTTCTGATGTACAAATTTCTTATTAGAATTATAGAGAAATTACTCATTCCATGGATATACTTGTGAAAAGAGAAATTAAAATTTTGATTTGGATGCTTTTGAGTGTTTTGGGCCTGGTTGATCAACAGGTGAAGGGCATGAAGACTACTAAAAAAATGATATTATTCAGTATTTACATGTGAAGGTGGAAGCAATTAATTTTGTCTGGGTTGACGAAACTCTGTTATGGGGAAGTTCCGTCTTTGAGTGTCTTCAATTAATAGACTGAGATTTGATTTTATTTGCTTCTAGAAGAAACTAACTACAAAAGGGAGACTTCATGGATTTGGAACAAATGAGAGGTGAGCGTGAATCCATCAACTTCTCTTGTATTAATTAGTGTTCTACTTCATGAGTGATAAGTTCATTCCCAAATCGATTATGGGTTTTGTTCTTTAGTTGAGGAAATAAATAGGATGAGTGCTAAGAACAAGAAGCTCAATGGAAAATTGTTCAAAAAGTCCTAAATCTATTATATTTTTGTCAATTCAGTAATAAATATTTCAATATCAATTAAGTCTTAAACATTTTTACTTTTTGTCAATCGAATCCATCTGGCTAAGTTTCGCCGAAATTCACTCAAGTCGACGTCGGTTCGACCTGGACAAAATTTATCATTTTTTAACTATTTTTTTGATTTTTATCTTTTATATTTTAATTTTTTTAACCTCTTCTTCCTCCGTCGGTTGCCTAGCCTCCAGCAACCGATCGGAGGCTACAACTCGTGAACAGCTAGAGGCTATAATCGGCGAGGGACGACCTTGCAGGCCTTGGGCGAGCCCCGCTCTCAGTCGGCGAGGTTGCCAAAAGTGAGTGAGGGTCACAATTACCAAAGGCCAGTGAGGGCAAGGCCCTCACCCTCCCCAAAAGCAGGTGAGGGGCGATCCCATCTACTATGAGTGAGGCTCACTAAAGGCTTGCAAAGTCGTCTCTTACCAAATCTCGACGAGGGTGACCTTGCTCGAGGTTAGTAAGGTCGCCCCTCGTCGGATCTCGATGAGAGCGACTTCGCCTAAGGTCGGCGAGGCCAACCCTCCTTGGTCGTAGCCTTTGGCCAATCACCAAAGGCTGGGCGACCAGTAGAGGAAGAAGAGAGCAAAAAGAAAAAAGAAAAGGAAAATGAAAGAAAAATAAAAATGTAAAAAATAATTTAAAATTCGAAAATAAAAAATAAAAAAATTTATCCACGTTAGCACCGGCGTCCATGTCAACAAATTTCAGCCAAAATTGGTTTGGATAGACTCAATTGATAAAAAGGAAAAAAAAAGTTTATGATTTAATTAGCAAAATTGAAAGGTTTAAAATTAAATTGACAAAAGTGTAAGTTTAACGCTTTTAAAGAATTTTCCTAGAAGCTCACAAATTGATGATGGGTTGTTCAACTATTTCTGGTGTTATGAGCTAGAAGAACAGAACTTCTCTCAGTCCTAACTGAAGAACTTTTCTAGGAGCAATATATGACCACAGCCTTCAAGTTCCCATGTTTTGGAGATGACGAATTCTCTTTTCATTGTCCTTTTCGTTTTTGGCAAAGAATTTATTCTCTTTTCAATGTACTCCTAAGTTGAATGATTATCGTAAGGTGTGAACCAGAAGAATCTTGATGCGTCTTTTGAATTTCTCACTGGATAATGTATATGTGGATCTATGGTTGACATTTATGACTTTTGATTCTTTTGTGAGGCGTAAGTTACACCATAGCCGTACAAATGGTAAGCATTTTTTCTTGTGTCGATCCTTTTTCAATGGGAGAGGAATTCGCGAAATCTTTTAAATGTCCCTTTTTTACCGCTTTTGCTAGTAATGTGATTTTGCTCTGTTTTTTTCCCGTTTTAAATTCATATATAGAAGTTGCAATTTCGGGTCGTCATCGCAAAAAGTTTGATTGGTGTCTCATAATTTCTCATGGGTTTGTTAAGTAAGAGGAAATTGGGAGATTAAGCAAATCTCCCTTCAGATATACGATATGTGATATATTTACCAGCAAGGCAATAGGATAGTTTTTTTTTTTTTTATCGGTCCTACTCTATTCCTATTCTAATTCTCAGACTTTTAGATTAAGGAAATCTTACTTCAGAGATATGATACGCAATTAAGCAAATCTTAAGACTTTTAGATTAAGCAAATCTCCCTTCAGAGATACGATACGCAATTAAGCAAATCTCCCTTCTGAGATACGATACACGATATATTTACTAGTAAGGCAATAGGATGGTTTTTTTTTTTTTTTTTTTTTTTTTATTGGTCATACTCTATTCATATTCTAATTCTCAAACTTTTGTCTTGTCTCCGTGCAGGGCATGAGAGTTGAAACTCACTTCTAAAATCATTCCCACCCCAACTCTATGAGAATGTAAGGATTTAAACCTCCACCTCCCCCTTTCATGTTAGAAGGGTAGTCACCTTTGGGTTTTCCCGGTGGTTGGCAATAGGATGGTTGAAATTCATGTCTTTAAAGCGGGAAAATTGTCTAAAAAGTCCTAAACTTATTGCACTTTTACCAATTTAGTCCTAAACCTTTTTTTCTTGCCAATTGAGTCCTAAATCTTTTGTAATTGTGCCAATTCAGTCCATTTGGCCGGCCGGACCGACGTGGACGCCGGCCGGAGACGGTGGCTTGCGAATAATTTTTTAATATTTTTTTTCGAATTTTTAAATTTTTTTCGAATTTTTTTCGAATTTTTTTAATTTTTTTTTTTTTTTCCTACTTTCTTCTTCCTGGCCGGCAGACGGCGCCGGCCGGCCGAGGCGATGGCCGACGAGGTCGGCCTCGCCGGCCACCGGCGAGGCTCGCCCGCCGGCCACCGGAGGAGGCGAGCCTCGCCCGGCGACGGCGAGGCCGCCGTCGCCCGGCCGTGGCGAGGCTCGGCCTCGCCCGGCCGTGGCGAGGTCGAGCCTCGCCGGATCCGGAGACGGCGACCTCGCCCGGCGACGGCGAGGCCGTCGTCGCCCGGCCGAGGCGAGGCTCGGCCTCGCCCGGCCGTGGCGAGGTCGAGCCTCGCCATTTGGCGACGGCGGCCTCTCGTCGGCCGGGCGAGGCTCGCCTTCGCCGGGCCCGCGGGGCGATCCTTGCCCCGCGACGGCGAGGCTGCCGTCGCCGGATCCGGCGAGGCTCACCCTCGCCACGGCCGGGCGAGGCCGAGCCTCGCCTCGGGCGGCGGCGGCGGCCTCGCCGTCGCCAGTCGGCGAGGCCGAGCCTCACCTCGGTTGGGCGAAGGCAGCCTCGCCGTCGCCGGGCGAGGCCGTTGTCGTTGCCGGATCCGGCGAGGCTCGACCTCGCCACGGGCCGGGCGAGGCCGAGCCTCGCCACGGCTCGCCTCCGCCGGTGGCCGGCGGGGCGAGCCTTGCCGTGGCCGACGAGGCCGACCTCGCCGGCCATCGCCTCGGCGGCTGCGCCGGTGCCGCCGAAGGAAGAAGAAAGTAGGAAAAAAAGAAAAAAATTAAAAAATTAAAAAATTCGAAAAAAATTTAAAAATTTGAAAAAATGTTAAAAAATTATTTGCTGGCCAGCTGTCTCCGCCGCCGTCCACGTCAGCTCCGCCGGCCAAATGGACTAAATTGGCACAATTACAAAAGGTTTAAGACTCAATTGGCAATAGAAAAGGTTTAGGACTAAATTGGCAAAAGTGCAATAGGTTTAGGACTTTTTGGACAATTTTCCTCTTTAAAGCAATAAGCACTATAACAAAACATTTTTCATTTTGAAAACAAAAAATTGATAAAATGTAGTAAATTTCATTGCTCTTTTTATTTTATTTTATTTGAACGATACTCTTATTGGACAACTACTAGAGCCTGAATTGATTTCTCTTTCGCATTCCTACCCAGGTTCAACCGGTTTTCCTTAACTTCAATCACATAAATTTTTAAACGATTATACATAATTCACATAAAACTTTATTCGTAAATAAAACTAACTATGTACGAGCTAGAAGTCCAGTTTACGATGTTCTAGGGTTCAAATCCATCTCCAGCAAAAGGAAACTCGGATTCCCACATATTCAAAGATGGGATTTTTCCTATATATGTAAGGAAACCGAATATATCCGGGTGCGCTACATATGCAAAAACTAGGGTTTTCGAGGATATCGCCAAGGAAGAGCCTAAATTCTATTTCAGTCCATAGAGCAGCAAAATTGTCCATTTTGTTCGACCTTCAAATGGAAAAATTTGCAAGTTAAATTACAAAGAGATGATAAAAATAAAAATAAAAAACAAAATTGTTATCTTATTTTTAGAAAACCGAGAGCGCCTATGGCTGCGAACAGATCTCTTTGTCAGGGTATGGACATCACGAGCAAGGTTTGTAGATTCCAATTTCAACACGACCGTAAATAAATAAATAATATAATATAAATAAATAAATAAGTAAATAAATAAATAAATAAATGGGTCAAGGAATGAATATTCAGACGCTAGTTGTCCGAGTGTGTTTGTGATTCATTTTACTTTGTGAAAATAAATTAACCGTAACAAGATTGTAGTAATTAGCTTTTTTTTTTTAATTAACTAGCATTTTAAATTATCAATTTGAAACTACTATGTTATCTTTTGACCTAAAAAGGCCGTGTGTATATCAATTCAATGTAATATTTTATGGTGAAGAAAGTTGTTCTCGATAACTAAGTAGGGAAAAATAAATTTACTATGATTTTGTCAAGTCAATTCTAAATTTTTTTGACCAAAAGAAAAGTTTTAAGCATTTTAAATTTGTTTCAATTCAGTCCATTTGACAAATTTGGTTTGCCGGCACTAACATGGATGTCAATCGTTTTAGGTAGCACGAATAGTGCTGACATGAACAATTTTCACTAATATTTTAGTATTTTTTGAATTTTTTTGTTTCTTTTTTATTTTCTTTCTGTTTCTTTTTTTTTTTTTTTTTTCCTTCCCTTCCTTCTTACTTTGGCCAGTTGCGGGATGAGCGACCAACCAAAGGCAAGGGCTAGCAACGATGTGGCTTGTCCAACCTCTTGCGAGGCTTGAGCCCTCACTAGAGGCCACAAGGGCGGCCTCGCCTAGGTTGTCCATTGGGTTGGTGAGGCACGAGCTTGCTAGATCTAGTGAGGGCGAGTCTAGCTAGACCAACGTTGGCCACCCTTGGCGTTTCTAGCAAGGGCTCAAGCCTTGCCTAGCCATTGCGAGGCTTGCCCAAGTCAGCCCTTCCTATGTTGGAGGAAGAAGGAGGGTTGAAAGAGAAAGAGAAATAGAAAGAAAAGAAAAAAAGGAAAAAGAAAATAAATATAAATAAATTATTTTAAAATATTACAACATTTTGAAAAATTGCTCACATTAATGTCAATGATGTGTTGTAGGATGACTGGCACCCATGTCAACACTGGCTAGTGAAAATTGGCCGTATGTATTGAATTAGCACAAGTACAAAATGTTTAGGACTCATTTGATAAAAAATAAGGTTTAGAACTGAAGTGACACAATTACAATATGTTTAGAATATTTTTTGATAATTCTCTCTCATTAGGTTTAAAATCAAATTCCATTGAATGAAAATCTACATATAAAAACTCTACTCGTTCATTGCACAATAATCAAATTTTTCGAATAAAAATCCTTGTAGACTTATATGTCAGGGCTCAAAGCAAAATTTACTAACTAATTCGCATAAGAATTTTTGTTTCTCTATAGACATGAGAAAGCCTCATATCAAACACTTAAGTAAATCTTGAACATAAAACACTATAGAGTACCTTAAATTTAAATAAAAAGAGATTGTATGCAATATAATTTGAATCATCCTGAATTTGGTCATAATTCTCAAGTCTCAAATCATACGTTTTTTTGACTGTGAAATTCAATAGGGGCTTTTGTTTGCTTATATATATATATAGAGCGTACATTTATTTTATCCTAAGGTGTTCTTTGTCTTGAATTGTAGTTTTAGACCAAATCCAACTTTTGACTTAATAAAGGTATTATAGACATAATAGCTCGGTCACAAAAGAGCTGTATTTTCTTTCATAAGATCACAAATTCTGACATATTTTATTAGTAAATGTCTTGCTAGTTTGTATTTGAGGAATTCTCTAAGTATCGAGTGGGGGTATTAACTAGGGGTGTACAACCGGATCGGCCCACCCGGAAAACAGGGTCGGGAATCGGTTCCCAAAATTCGGAACTGGTTTAAACCGGTTCAAAAACCGGGTCCGGTTGATTACCCACCCAGGAACTGGTTCTCGAACTGGTTTGGGAACTAGTTTTCTAAGTATAGGTCCAAAACCTTATCTTTTCCTCTTATTTTTATTTTTACTCTCGCAATCACACAACGTTTTCCTCTTGGCCCTCTCAAACACGCACGGCACTCCTCCTTCGTCGTTCCTCTTCCTCACTTGCTTCCCTCCCTCATCGGCTCCCTCTCACACCATCCAATGGACGGATGGTGTTTGTCACCGCCAAATTCTTGTGTACTACGTGGATTGGCTTGCCTAATTTCTTTTTTGTAGGAGGAGTTATGCTTGCATAAATGAGTAGCTTCATGTAGTAGTTGTGGGAATAAAATTAATATTAGACCCATGTTTGTTGTTAATTCTTTACCTTATGATTTTATTTATTATAATTAGTCCTGTGGATCCTTAATTTTTCGTTTAGTCAAAAAGTTCATGTATTTATTTATTACAAATGCTTAATTTTTTTGATACAAATTAGGAGGATTACGTTATTTTCTTGTGTATTAATATAAAATTCGAAGTCGTATAAAATATCAGGAGATTGCAAAATAAGTTCCAGTGGAAACAGGGTTGACCTTGAAGCCGGACCAGAAAAACAGGATGCGTGGGGTAGAGGGTCCAATACAAACAGGGTCGGGTATTAGGGTCCAAAAAAGAGGAACCGGTTATAACATGATCGAGTACAAGGTCCAGGTCTAGACTCTACCCATCCTGGACCTGATCACCCCTTGTATTAATGGTTGAAACCGATTGTTATGTCCTGAGCATGAGAACAGGCCGCTAATTTTCACTCACCCTCTTATATATATATAAGTAATTATGTATGGTATTTTGTTATTTGTTGGTGAACAGCGGAGACTTCTGAACCCAAAAAAGAACAATGGAGACATGAGGTGGGACCAAAAGATTGCCATCCATCATCTGATGAATTCTAAATTGTGGCGCTGCTGCTTTTCTTTTCTTGAAGGAAAAGAAAACTTAGTTTGAGGTTATGAATTCTTGGACTTGACTTTTGTAGGTTTCTAATCGCATGTTTCCTGCCTTGATTTGCAATGTTTAAGGCTTAATTAAGTGAAGCTAGAGGTGGGCTGCCAACTGCAAGTCCCTCACGGGGCAACGTGAGGAAGACCAAAATGTCTAGTGATCGTCATGCACCACATGCATTCTTGTGAAACATCATGTATAAATGGAAAAAAAAAAAATGTTTAGCTGATGTCGCCACCACGTGGCAATTGCTTAGATATGGAGAACAAGTCATGATCACAATGGCCACAAACGACATCAACTAATGATGACATGGTGTGAGATACAGGCGCTTTGGTGCAATGTTTTATTGTGGTGATGACTTCATTCACGGATTAGACACGAAGATCAATATTCAAGGAAATAATATGCTTGTCTACTGGAATCAAAGCGTTGACTCGATGCTTTGGAATTGCTTCTATTTGGAGTCGCATTTATCACCCTCATTTGGCCTTTTTGTGACTTTAGTTGTGATAACAAGTTAACATTGGTGATTTCTATATTCTCCATTAATCATATTAGGCTAGTGATGCTTGTTGGACAATGTGTGATAATCATAGTGGTGAGAGTGAAGACCATCATATTTCAATTTGGAGTAGTAATTGAGAAATCAAACTTTAATTCTCAGCCTATATTATAGCCTTCTCGATTAAAGTAGATCGTATTCAGGCTAGTCAAAATGCCGGAACCTAATTTTTTCACTTGATTTCCCCCTCGGACAAATTTAGAGAATCGCTTAGTGATTATGCATCCAAAAATAGTGTCGGATGTAATCTGTCGCATTTACCCCATACTAGTTTTTATGTTTAAAAAAATCTCAAAGCAATACACCCATGCTATATTTACCCCCAAACTAATTTTTGTGTTACAAAAAATCCTAAATTAGTGTACCCATTCCACATTTACCCTAAGCAAATATACTTGTGCCATATTTACCTCAAATTATAATAAATATGGGATTTTTACGCAGTAAATATGGCACAAATATATCAATTTGGAATTTTTTGTTACATAAATGTTAATTTGGGATAACCGTGGCATGGGTAAACTAGTTCATAAATTTTTGCGATACAAAAATCAATTTAGGATAAATGAAGCACGAATGTACTAGTTTGAGGTTTTTCTCTATAATAAATACAAGTTTCTAGGTATCTAATATCTAGTTTCGAAAGAGAAAATAAGTTGTAAATATAATCTATTTATAGGAATGTTCACGTTAATTTTCTGAGTGCAACAATCACTTCATCCATGGTAATTTATTTTAGAGCTGCTTGACTAAAGATAAAAAGAGGGAAATTGCCTTCACTTTCTATGGCTTAAGAAGATATTTGAGATTCAAGGTTGTTATTGCAAGAAATTACTTTAAGCTTTTTGATTCATTAATTTTGCATACTTTAAAAAACACATGGAATTAGAGAATAAAAAATAATAATAATAAAAAAGGCAGAAGAAAGCACAACTATAGAAAGTACATATGTACCATCCTCAACTTTGAGCCCTTTACATGGTAAAAGAAAAGTTCGAACTTGGTTTCATCAGTTAAGCCCGGTTGTGTCTGCTTCCTCCGATCATGTCTTAGGCATGAACCCTGAGCCAAATAAGATAGTCAATTGTGGTCAAATTTGATTAGTCCAGGATGACAAGACCTTCAAAACTTAGATAATTTCCAAGTTGCAATTAATGCTTTATTGTAGCAAATTTAGGATCACGGACACTTGGCACGTTGAGGCTTTACATTAGAAGATACGATTACATTTGGATTTAAAACTATTAACGAAGGGGACATCTTAGCTTTGGATAATCAAAATTTCTTGGAAAAAACAAGTGTGAACAAGTGTGGATAAATGTGAATGTATTAAATAAAGTGAGAAAAAAGACATCCCTATAGCCTAGGCCCATTAATATCCTAGGATCTAAGTGTGAATTTTGGACTTTAGAACCTATAAAGGAGAGGCCACATGCAGAGAGAAAGAGAGGAGAAGGCCAAAACAATTCCAACTTTGGACCAAGACAAGTCTATCTTATCTTTTTTGGACATTAGCCAATAAATAACAGAGACAAGTATCCAAGCTAGTATACAGCCTACTTAAGATTTTGGGAGATAAGATTGTACAACCATGGATGACCCTTGATTCAAGGCCAAGTGGGAACACTTCTCTTTTTTCAACTAGAATTTACCTCATTTAAGTTTCGAATGTTATTTGCCAATTTTACAGAGCTTTTTATGTTATGAATTTGGAGAAGCTTCCTTCATGAAAGTTGTTCAAAACATCTTGATCTATAAAATGATTAAATTTCATAATTTTCTAAGGTGAAATGTTTGGGACGAAGACTCAATCAATTACCGTATAAAACCTGCCAAGTATAGTGAAAACGGTAACCAAGTTGCTTTCTCGAATTTTTATAAAATCTTCCCTTATGAATTTGGACATGCTTCTTCACAGAGATTTTAAATGACATCCATATCTACAACATATTATAATTTCAAAGAGTTTTGTTGAGATTTTGATTTCGAAATGAGTCTCTCTCTCGACCGTTGAATCTGCTTGATGGATGAATTTTTGGGTTGTGTTCAATGAATTGCTGCTCTTTCCACAGAACGAATTTGGCTTGCATTCCTCATAAAAAATGTTTTCTAAGTTTTTCTTTACAACATGTTAAAATTATATAATTTTTCGAGTTCGTTTGATAAGGTAATGGTACTGATTTCAAAAGTTGTTCAAAACTGTTTTTGCCTTAAAATGGGAGAACCACATGCCCAACTTGGAGGGGAAGGGAGCTGCACGCCTAACTAAAGGAAGAACCCAATCTAGAGTCTTCTTGACTTGATGATAAGAATGTATTAAATGCTTTTGAAAACTAGCTACTTAATGAGCTTAATGAGTCACATGCTCATGTGTTTAACTTGGAAAACAAATTGTCCAAAGTCCAAGTTTCTTAATGACCAAATCTTGGATAAATCTTAGGGTATGATGGTCCTAGATTATAGCTTGATGAGCAAGGCAAAAACCAACCAATTAGAAGAAGATATTAGGCATTAAAGGGGTTTAT
Organism: Eucalyptus erythrocorys; assembly: GCA_014182555.1. Classification (NCBI taxonomy): domain Eukaryota; kingdom Viridiplantae; phylum Streptophyta; class Magnoliopsida; order Myrtales; family Myrtaceae; genus Eucalyptus; species Eucalyptus erythrocorys. The sequence goes on along the minus strand of CM024606.1, from coordinate 32,256,898 downwards.
GTGTCCTTTAGACACCATAGGCAATAATGAGCCTAGAGTGAGCCATGGAGGATAAGCAAATAGGTGGACCAATCATAAGGTAACACCAAAGGACCTAGGTGCCAACTCGAGAAGATAGGTAGGCCAACTCATCATTTAGGCATCATCATAAGCTTGCAATAAAAATCTAAGAGGAAGAGGCCTATAAATAGAACGAGCCATCCTCACATTTTAAGCCTTGGCATTTCTCTCTTTTCCTCTCCCTTCCTCCCTTCTCTTTCACGCCATTCTCTTTCAAGTCGCCCTAGACGCCAACCAACCACTAAAGAAGCATCTTGGAGCTAGGTCTAAAAAGTAGTAAGTAGATTTTCCAAACTCTTTAATAGGGTGATGTGTTATGCTTATTGATTTTAGGATCGTGTCATCGTTTGCTTGTGTTGGCTTTGTATTGTTATGCTTGTTGTGTTACTATTGCTTGTTGTTGCATCGAGTAAGTTCATAATCTCGCGTGAATATCAAGCACACCTCGGATTATATTAAGGTGTGTTGTTACTCAGGACAAGTCACAGGTCAATGCTGAAGCTAGAGCGAACAGTTCCAAGTCCAGACCACGAGCTTGAATCGCATCCGGCATGAGTTTAATTTAGTAAGACATAAGAGTCGTTCATTAGTTCACTTTGTATGACATGCCTTCAGGCCATTCATCTGGCTAAAAGTTCAAAGATAAAATGAATCGATTGATGCTTGAAACGCATGGACACAAAATGGACTTATATGCTGACACTGGGGGATGCCGGGTCGTTGCCTAGGATAAAGCCCCAGATACCGTCCCGATATTAAGATCGTGGACGATGCCGGCCTGAGTGAGGTTGATACCTGAGGGTCGCCCTAGATGCCGTCCTAATAATGAAATTGGGATGATGCAGGTTGCCAAGGGGGGGCCAATGCCCAGTTGTTATCAGAAGAGTCGATTAATTTTGGCTAATATGATACTGAAAAAGAAAAATGAAAGTGCACGTGTGGTCCTTGACTGGTACATGTGTGATGCTTGCAAAAGCTGGGTTTGTTTGATATGTATTGTTAAGTCCTTGCATCAATTTGAGCATATATTTGAATTGGGTCATTTAGTGATTGAATAAGTTTCATGAAATGCGAGCATCCCTTTTTATGGTCAAAATGATCATAAGCCGTAGATCTTTGGAAAGCTTGTTCATATGCACTAACTCATTGTCTTTGATTCTTAAAAGCACATAAACGATTGAAAGCTTTTCATATGCATAAGCAATGCAAGGCACGAACCTTGCTATTGATTTGCGATTGACAAGTGGGTGTTGATCTTGTATCCGATGATCGACGGTGGGACATCCTCCTATAGGATAATTAAAGATACCTACTTACTGAGTTATCCACCCACTCTTGTTGTTCTCACCATTTCAGGTGTGTGATAGATGAACCAGGGTCCAAAAAGGGAATGAACTTAGCATGAGGGCTATTTTTGGGAGCAGCTTGGTAGAGGAGCTAGGCTACCCCGGTCTTTTGATTGACTATGTATGGAAATAAAAATAACTAGCCAAAGGACTAGGATGGGCATGTATCAAAACAGCTTCTTCTTCTTCTTTTTTTTTTTTTTTTTTTTTTTATGTGAATATGTATATGAATATATGTTGCTTTTATTTGCTTGTTTTGCATATGTCTTGCTCGGCTTCCATGTTTGTTTGTATGGGGATTGTTTATGATCGCTTGCGCATGTACTTAACTAAAGATAAAAGACTTTCGGGATGTTTAATGTTGCCTGGGGCGTCGATGCTAACCCTCCAGGTCATGCTCTTGTGCCAGAGGTGGGGCGGGGGTGTGATAGTAAGTTTTTGGTATCAGAGTAGCGTTTATTACCTAGAGTGATAAGGTGTGCTAGAGGTTGGGCTAGTTAGTTAGGAAAAATTAATACCATGCATGTGTTTGTTTGAGTGTTTTCTTAGATATTAACTTAACCCTTCTCACTTTAGTATTGCTATAGCCGTGCCTATTCTTTTGCATAGGTATTCTTTAGAAATCTATTAGAACACCATGAGTGCTTGGGACCAGTCGACTTCTAAAGGAAAGTCGAACTAAGATCCCCGACTTGATGGAATATTGCAAGCCCTTGCTACCATAGGAGGTTTAATGGAACAACGGGCATAACAGCAGGTTAATGGTGATGGGAATGGTGATCGACTGATATAGGGACTAGTTGAATAGTTCCTGAAACTCAAGGCATCAAAATTTGTTGGAATTGGAGATCCTCAAGAAGCAGCATTATGGATCGATGAACTAGAAAAGATATTTGCACTATTTGTAACACCCCAAACCCCCTTGAGACTATTACAGTCGTATTTACCTATCCTTTGAAAGCTGTATACTCTTAGGCTCTTTTTTTTTTTTTTTTTAAAACAACGGTCCCTGCGCATTATGTGAAAATAGCGGAAGCAAAACTCATAACCACCCCAAACACAGAATATGAGGGATCAATGCACATACTATAACATAGACATATACCATGAAACAACCCTGCTATTATTTACTAAAGAATGGATAGTTTCCTTATCACCAGGGTAGGAAACATCATCGTGATAGCACTATAACAGCCCTACATTACCCCTGATGCGATCATCAAAAGACAGCCTATACAAGAGACTAGTCAAAAGAACACAAAGAAGCTATCCATCGTAAAGACCGGTCGGGCTCCAAAATCCCGCCATCCTCCCGGGTTGCCCTCACGGTCTAATGCCACCCTGGAGGGCTAGGCGGCGGCGGCAGCATGCTCCCCATCTCCCCATCTTGGCGGGGAAGATCGACACATATTCTTGAAAGATCGGGCCACCAAGTAAGCCCACATCATAACGAACCCTGACTGTGACGCGAAAGTATGAACGACCAGGTATCACGGGACTAGGAAACTGGATAACTCTAACTTCAAAGTCGCAAGGGATTCCATAAAACATCCCCGGGGCCACTGGCGGTACCGACATATTCTTCTAAGCTGAAAAGATAAGTCCCCAAAGGGGGTGAGTACAACCACTCAGCAAAGATAAAATCTCTAGACTACCCATACCTTGCAATCAAGCACATCACAACAACATGTAAGCAACATAGACAAGCATTTCAGTCATTAAATTGCAGTCACATCATGCTTTTACAAATCAGCATTTCAACAATGTATACACATCTCATCATGCAAGCCTTTCATAATCTCACAAGACAATCAGAAAGCCTTAGTATATCAAAATCATGATCGCAGGTGAACAATTCAACCACATGCCTTGCCTTGACATTAACCTCAAAGCATACATCCATCAAACATGTGTGCTCATAATGCAAGTATTTCTCATGTTCACCTAGTTCGTCACCCATATACATTTCACATTAGCATCTTTTATACATATGAGCATGTCACATCATTCAGCAAAGACATATGCCAATGTTTCACCTCTTGTGCATGACTCACATGATCAGCTCAATTCATGCTCATGCATATCAACAACGTCATGTACACCTTTCAAAGTTTCACAATACTCATGCATATGACCAACTTTATGTGCACCTTTCACAGTTTCACAATGCTCATGCATTCATATCAAATTCTTGCAATTTCAAATGCAAATCCCGGTAAGAACCAACCGGCTTCCGGCCCCCCACATTCCGGGCATCTCACACCCAAAACTGGCATCGTGAGGCATTCACGGCACACACACTCCGTGCTTCCGGCATTTACACTCCCCGGCCGGGTATCTCGTACCCCAACCGGCATCACGAGGTATTCACGGCACACACCATCCGTGCTTCGGCACCCCCAACGCTCCGGGCATCCCAACTCCGGGGCCATCCAGATTTACGCACACGGGGCTACCGGGCATCCGGCATTTTCACTCCCGGCCGGGCACCCCGATACTCCCGAGGAATAATCACCCATGTCATGCAATTATCTCTTCCATATGTATGCTCTTATGACATGTTACATGATGTTCAATTTGGCCATAGCAAGCTACATCACATGTCCTCTCTCACAAGACATGGATTTCACTTAAATGTGCCTCATTACATGTTCCATGCTATTCATGAGCAAAAACAGCAAGCAATGCATGTCATGCAACAATCTCTTTTTTTCCATGCATGATTCACAAGCATGTCCATGGAACACAAGCATGACAACAATGCATACGTTTAATCACATCACATGCCAAAGGTCTACATGCTCAACCAATGATCCCATCATAAAAAAAACAGCATGTATAACACATGTGTCAAGTGAGTTCAACAATAGATGCCCATTTATCAACCCTACATGGCATGTATACATTCATCTCAAAAGGACACTCCATCAATTCAGCGTGCATATTGAAGATTCAGCATGAATACTCATCAAGCACAGTCCACATTATCATCGGCATAAGGTGATCAAGAGAGATGTCCATAAATCCAGCATCAAATCAAGTCCAAAATATTCCCAATGCCTTATATAAACTAATATCAGACATCATAGCTTAAGCTCACATTTAATACAGCAAGTAAAGTAGCCAGTTACATTTTACAATCAACAATTAGAGCATAGAACATCACCATATTCATTCTCGGCCACGTAGTACATATACCCAAAAATTCCAGTTTATACTGTATTTGGGTTTCACAAAGTTAAGACAGTAAATTACCTTCAAAAATTCTCAAAAATTAACATGTTATAGCCAAAGAGTAAATAAACATTTCATTAGAAGAAATTATCTTCAAATTAGATCTACAAATTGTAGTTTAAAAATCAGTAACTTCCAACTGTCATTCAGCTATACACAGTTACACGGCTAACAAAATAAATTCGAAACACCCACTTTCACTCACTCTTTTTATCTCATTTTTGGATATGTTATAGCCAGAACCATTTCTTACAATTTCTCTTTAAAGGTCGACATCCAATTCCTTAAAGAAAATATAGTTTATAAGTTCACAAGTCACTGGTCCTTTCCTCGGCTAAAATTCCAGTATACAAGCTAAAAAAGAAAATTCGAAATCATAAGCTACACTCACTGGAATAGGCTCAAATTTTACCACAAGATGCATCATAAAGTCCTTAACAATTCATTAGAAGGAGTCGAATTGAATTACTCCACAGAACCACGCGAATAACACACATCAAGCCAACAGGGTTCACTGGCACCCTATCCAGTAGCTTTCAGATTGCAACGACAGCAAGAATCATGAAATTCACCTAGCTATCCTAAACGAAACCAGATCAAATTTTAGTATGTGATTACCCAAGATGTCCACAACATTTCATTAGAAGAGGTCGACTTGTAATTCTCCCTGTAACCACACGAACAATGAACAGCAATTCAAACCAGTCTACTGGCCCGCCCGAGAACACTTCATCTCCGTAGGACTCGATTTTCACCCCTCAAATCATCTCCATAAATTCTCATTTTCGACTATGTTGCAGCTCAGGAAGTGTACAACAACTTCCATGAAGAACTCGGGCCTCAATTGTCCCTCTAACACACTCTACAAAGACATGCAAGCAAACCGTGTAGTCTGGTTCTTAGAGGTCCGAAATTGCCCAGTTTTGTTCTTCATCAGGTTTTCATCAAACCAGCCGAAAAACCCCACGATTTCTACCTCTAAGTTGCAACACAAGAACATGAGAAGACTAGAAACATTTATCTTGCCTTTAATTTCGCAGAAAATGGTGAAGAAACGGCAGAATTCCACAGCAAAAACCCTCGGCTCTTCTCTTCCTCCTGCGCACGCCCGACGTCTCCTCTCTCTCTCTCTCCTTCTCTTTCTTTCCCTCCTGGTCGACCCACTCACTCACTTAACCGACCTTCTCTCTCTCTCTTACACCTCCTTGGCTTGTGACATGTGGCGCCAACTCAGCACACACAGCACACACCTCACTCGACCATTTCACTCACACGGCCACACTATTTTTCACATGCACCCACAAATCTCAATTGGTCACTCCCCCTCATTCGCACGTCCTAACCGAGTATGGCTATTTAATTTGTTCATCAATCCTCCTCTTAGTTCGATTTAATTCCCTTAGCCTCCCGCAAAAGCAATTAAATTAAATCACAATCTAACCAACAATTCACTTGGCCAAAATTGAATACACATATAACCACAACGATATTTGTCCCATTCTCCAATTAAAATTGCACCACATATTCCGCCACCCTCACTAACCTAATTAAATCATGACTTATATACTAATGCTCAAAGTCTAAAAATCCATTTTAGTCACACTTCTACATCTCGACAATTCATTGTAAATCTAATCGAACATAACCTTGATAAGCTATAAAAGTGAGGATGCCACACTATTGAAGTGCTCTGATGAGGACAGAGTTACATTGGAGGTGTATCAACTTCAAGGCAATGCCAGCCATTGGTGGAAGGCAACTCAGGGGAGGATATTCCTTGATGGTGTGGCTATTATCTAGAATGCTTTTGTGGAAGCATTTAATGGTAAATATTTCCCAAAGTGTGCCCACAATCGAAAAATGGAAGAATTTCTGCAACTCCGCCAGAATAATATGACAGTCGACCAATACGAGACAAAGTTCTCTAAACTATCCAGGTACGCTTCCTGATTGGTTGAGCATCCCATAGATAGAGCTAAGCGATTTCAGGATGGATTAAAGCCTGAAATCCGAAGCCAACTTGTGCTATTAAATCTCAAAGATTATGGCAAGCTATATGAAAGGGCTTAGTTAATTGAGAAGGGCACCATGGAACGAGCGATGAATTGACCTTATTATCTCACCTTGAGAAGTGGGAACCAGCGTTCAAGTAAGCGGCCGATGGTAGGAGACAAATCTTCCTTTATCCCTAAAAAGAGGAATCATAGTCAGAAGCCTCATTTTTCCTCAAAAGATGGGTGCCGTATTTGTGGAAAACGTCATGGGAATGCTCTCTATTATGTAAGGACAGGAGCTTGCTTCGAATGTGGCCAACAGGGCCACCTCCTTAGAAATTGTTCACGGTGACAAGGAATACATCAGCAGCAGCTACAGTAGCTACTGATGAGGGTTACACCTCAAGATAATCCTAATCGTCTAGCAGCACCAGGAAGACTGTATGCGATGACCCAAGAGGAAGCAGAGAATTCCTAGACCGTTATCATATGGACTCGATGAGTTGGATGATCACATTGCACTTGGACCATCTTGTTATAATATTTATAGATGACATTTTGTTGTTCTCGAAAAGTCTAAGTAGGCGTGAGCAATATTTAAGAGTGCTGCTGTCGATACTTCGAGAACACGCAATATGAGCCAAATCCAGCAAGTGCAAATCTTGGTTAAACCGCATGGTATTTTTAGGCCGCGTAGTGATTGACGGAAAATAATAATCAGAGTAACGCAGCGGAAGAATTTCTCACCAGAAGAATATGCCGAGTTGTATGTGCAACAAATAGTTTGCTTGCATGGGGTGCTAGTGACTATTACTTCAGATCGGGATCCTAAATTTACTACCATATTTTGGAGAAGTTTGCAAGCTGCCCTAGGAATGAAACTGCAGTATAGCACCGCTTATCATCCACAAACGGATGGCCAAACTAAAAGAACCATCCAGACTTTAGAAGACATGCTTCGAGCATGTGTTATAGATTTCAAAGGAAGTTGGGATGAGCATTTGCATCTCATCGAGTTTGCATATAACAACAATTACCAACAAAGCATCGATATGGCACCATTCAAAGCACTCTATGGTCAGCTTGCAGGACTCTAGTGTGCTGGGATGAAGTTGGGGAAAAGAAGATCACTGGTCTAGAATTAGTGCAACTTACTATAGACGCCGTCCAGACAATCCGAGATAGAATGAGAGCCGACCAAAGTCGTCAAAAGAGTTATGCTAGTAATAGGCAGAAACCCCTAGAATTTTAGGTTGGTGGCCATGTTTTTCTTAAAGTATCACCCATGAAAGGTATGTCTCGTTTTGGTATGAAAGGAAAATTGAGTCATAGATTTGTAGGACATTTACTAGAACGGGTAGGGAATTTGGCCTATTGGTTGGCTTTGCCACCAAAGTTTGGTCAGGTCCATAATGTTTTCCATGTTTCAATGTTAAGAAAGTATGAACTCGATCCGGCACACGTGCTAAACTTTGAGGAGAATGAAGTAGATGACAAAGTGTCTTATACTAAGTAGCCGGTGCGGATCGTGGATCGAAAGGAGCAAGTTTTGATAAATAAGGTCATTCCCTTAGTTAAAGTAATATGGCAACACCACGGGGTAGAAGAAGTGGATATTGTATAAAAAGCATCTATGTAACCACGATTATATGACCAATCATGACCTGGGAGAGTGAAGAAAGTATGAGATAGTCATACCCACACCTGTTTGAGCCAGGTACGTATTTAAATTTTGAGAATGAAACTTTTTTAGGGGAGGAGAGTGGTAACATCCACAACTTCGAGCCCTTTACATGGTAAAAGAGAAGTTCGAACTTGGTTTCACCGATTAAGCTCGGTTATGTCTGCTTCCTCCGATCATGTCTTAGGCATGAACCCTGAGCCAACTAAGATAGTCAATCGTGGTCAAATTTGATTAGTTTAGGATGACAAGGCCTTCAAAACTTAGATAATTTTCAAGTTGCAATTAATGCCTTCGTCATGTAGTAAATTAAGGATCACAGACACTTGGCATGTTGGGGCTTTACATTAGAAGATAAGATTAGATTTGGATTTAAAACCATTAATGAAGGGGACAACTTAGCTTTGGATAATCAAGATTTCTTGAAAAAAGAAAAAAAACAAGTGTGAATAAGTGTGAACAAATGTGAACGTATTAAATAAAGTGAGGAACAAAAATCCCTATAGCCTGGGCCCATTAATATCCTAAGATTTAAGTGTGAATGGTAGACTTTGGAACCTACAAAGGAGAGGCCGCATACAGAGAGAGAGAGAGAGAGAGAGAGAGAGAGAGAGAGGAGAAGGCCGGATCGGCGAGGGCCGCCCTCGCGGAGTTCTTTGGGTTCCCAGGTTGCGCCATAGGGAGCGCAAGGCTTGGCGTAGAGGCTGGAGGGGATCGTGGTGGTGCCGGCGGAGGGAGGCCGAGGTTCGAAGCGGGTGCGGGGATTGGGTGCTGGTGTCACTGGAGCTGCGGTGAGAAGAGAAGAGGGAGGCCGAGGAAGTACAGACTTGGTGGAGGAGCTATGCGGTTGGCGTCCTCATCTCGTGGCCTTGTGCGGCGGGGCTCGGCGAGCCGTGGTAGGGGGAGGCGTTGAGGTCCCTCCCGCTTGCGTCGGGCGAGGACGGCCCTCGCTCGACGCCGACAGGGCGGCCCTCACCCGACGCAGTGAGGACGACCCTCGCCGGCGCACCCCTCGCCGGATCGGCAAGGGAGCCCTCGCCGGCGAGGGCCGCCCCGGCCGTCGGGCGAGGGCCGCCCTCGCCGGATCCGGCGAGGGCGACCCTCGCCGGACGCCGGCTTCCCTCCGCCGGCGCCGGCGGAGGGAAGAGAGAAGAAGAAGAAGAAAAAAAAAAAAAAAGTAACGGAAAAAAAAAAAGTGACGGAAGGACTAAACTGAACATTCCATTATAGTTTAAGGACTAAATTGAACCAATCAAAAGTATAAGGACGAAATTGGACATTACATAAAACTTCAGGGACTAATTGTGCCATTTTCCCTTCAAAATAAGTCTCTCTCTCTTACCGTTGAATTTGCTCGATGGATGAATTTTTGGGTTGTGTTCAAGGAATTGCTGCTCTTTCCAAAGAATGAATTTGGCTTGTATTTTTTGATGAAAAATGTTTTCTAAGGTCTTCTTTACAACATATTAAAATTATATAATTTTTCGAGTCTGTTTGATAAGGTAATGGTACTGATTTCAAAAGTTGCTCAAAACTGTTTTTGCCTTAGAATGGGAGAACTGTATGGCCAACTTGGAGGGGAAGGGAGCTGCATGCCTAACTAGAGGAAGAACCCAATGTAGAGTTTTCCTGGCTTGAAGATAAGAATGTATTAAATGCTTTTGGAAGCCAATTTATTAATGAGCTTAATGAGTCACATGTTCATGTGTTTAATTTGAAAAACAAGTAGTCTAAAGTCCAAGTTTCTTGATAACCAAATCTTGGATAAATCTTAGGGTATGATGGTCTTAGATTATAGCCTTGATGAGCAAGGCAAAAACCAACCAATTAGAAGAAGACATTAGGCATTAAAGGAGCTTATGTGTCCCTTAGGTGCCGTAGGCAATAGTAAGCCTAGAGTGAGCCTTGGAGGACAAGCAAATAGGTGGACCAATCATAAGCCAACACCAAAGGACCTAGGCGCCAACTTGAGAAGATAGGTAGGCCAACTCGTCATTTAGGCATCATCATGAGTTTGCAATAAAAATCTAAGAGGAAGAGGCCTATAAATAGGACGAGCCATCCTCACATTTAAGCCTTGGCCTTTCTCTCTTTTCCTCTCCCTTCCTCCCTTCTCTTTCAAGTCGCCCTAAACGCCGACCGGCCACCAAAGAAGCATCTTAGAGCTAGGTCTAAAAAGTAGTAAGTAGATTTTCCAAACTCTTCGATAGGGAGATGTATTGCACTTATTGATTTTAGGATCATGTCATTGTTTGCTTGTGTTGGCTTTGTATTGTTATGCTTGTTGTGTTACTATATTGTTTGTTGTTGCATCAAGTAAGTTCATAATCTCATGTGAGTGTCGAGCACACTTGGATGTTGAGGAATGGTCTCGGCGACTTTGGAAGTGTGCTAAGGAGGGTGCGCAACTCACACTTGATCCCGGGATAATATTGAGGTGTGTTGTTACTCGGGACAAGTCGCGGGTCAATGCTGAAGCCGGAGCGAACGGTTCCAAGTCTAGACCACGAGCTTGAATCGCATTCGGCATGAGTTTAATTTAGTAAGACATAAGAGTCGTTCATTAGTTCACTTTGCATGACACGCCTTCGAGCCATTCATCCGGCTAAAAGTTCAAAGATAAAATAAATTGAACGATGCTTGAAACGCATGGACATAAAATGGACTTATATATCGACGCTGGGGGATGCCAGGTTGGTCCCTAGGGTAAAGCCCCAGATGCCGTCCCAATATTGAGATTGTGGACAATGCCGGCTTGAGTGAGGCCGATGCCTGGAGGTTAACCTGGATGTCATCCCGATAATGAGATCGAGATGATGCCGGTTGCCAAGGGGGGACTGATGCCTGGTTGTTACCGGAAAAGTCAATTAATATCGGCTAATATGATACTGAAAAAGAAAAATGAAAAGTCCACGTGTGGTCCATGACTGGTACATGTGTGATACTTGCAAAAGTTGGGTTTGTTTGGTATATATTGTCAAGTCCTTGCATCAATTTGAGCATATATTTGAATTGGGTTTTTTAGTGCTTGAATAAGTTTCATGAGATGCGAGCATCCCTTTTTATGACCGAAATGATCATAAGCCACGGATCTTTGGAAAGCTTGTTCATATGCACTAACTCCTTGTCTTTGATTCTTGAAAGCACATAGACGGTTGAGAGCCTTTCATATGCATAAGCAAGGCAAGGCACGAACCTTGCTATTGATTTGCCATCAACAAGTGGGTGGTGATCTTGTATCCGACAATTGACAACGAGACATCCTCCTCTAGGAGAATTAGGGATTTCTAGTTACTAAGTCATCGACTCGCTCTTGTTGTTCTCACCATTTCAGGTGTGTGATGGATGAACTAGGGTCCAAGAAGGGAATGAACCTAGCATGGGGGCTGCTTTTGGGAGCAACTCGGTAGAGGAGCTAGGCTACCCTAGCCTTTTGATTGACTATGTATGGAAACAAAAATAAGTAGCCCAGGATTAGGATGGGCATTTAATCAAAATAGCTTTTGATATGTGAATATGTATATGAGTATATGTTGCTTTTATTTGATTGGCTTGCATATGTCTTGCCCAGCTTCCATGTTTGTTTGTATGGGGATTATTTATGATCGCTTCCATATGTGCTTAACTAAAGATAATAGACTTTTGGGATGTTTGATGTTGCCCGGGGCGTCGATGCTAACCCGTTAGGTCATGCTCTCATGCCAAAGGTGGGGCGGGGGTGTGACAACATATTTAATTCTTACAAAGAAACTAATCAAGATATTTTTTCTAATAATATCAATCAAGGTGTTTAATTAATCAAGAGCTCCGAACAAAACTTAAGTTGAATTTTCTTTCTAGTGTGTAAGTGGGCTTCTTTTATTGTGTGTTATTTCATTGTATAATAGCAATAATAGACATGTATTGCCTGTATACAAAAATTGACATCCAAAAGGCTTTGTGAAATGGTTGTATCAGACAACATGTGAATTATTAATAAATGAAAACAAGTTATTAACACAATATGTAGGAATTTCAAGATTGATATTTTTTTTAGTAGGGCTGTTTATAAGATAGAAAATGTTTAATTTAAAAAAAATGAAAGATTTGGCCATCCATAGGATATTTGTCAAATAACTATAGGATATTTTTGAGAAAAAAAGGATTGTGATATCTTTAAGAGATCCTTTTGCTTTCCATATTGATTTTAAAAGTTTTGTCCCATGTCTCTAGTTCTCCACTAATATAAAGTAAAAAGATTGATATTTGGTCTCACTTTCATGTTGTCCATATTCCTTGAGACGTTACATGGCGACAACACAAATCAATGATCTGCAATTCTCGCAATCATATTCTTAATGAAAATTCTACCGGCTTCCCCTTTTTAAGGAAAAAGGTAGATCTATGTAATTTTTAATGAAAGTATTTGAGAGAACGTTTGATCCTTAATTTTTCTTTTTCAGTCTAACAGGACAAAGGAAAATAGTGGCAAAGTTAGAATACATGCTTTGTGATGTTTTGCTTTTTACTACCGCCATCGTTTTGTCAAGTTTCGAATTTCATAGGTACAATCTAATAAAGGATTAACATACTATCAAAATTTTATGAATGATCACTTTAACACTAAGTTTATATATATATACATTTAAGTGAATTCAATGGGTCAAGTCAACTTTTTTGATGAATTTAAGTCATCGGAGTGATTAGTTTCGCAATTTAATGATTTTTGAAAGGTTTTAGCAATAAAGAAAGCTATACAAAAGTTGTGGCACTAATGTTTTTCTTCTCCTTGATAGGGAAAAGAAAACTTAGTTTGAGGTTATGAATTCTTAGACTTTGATACTTTTGTAGGTTCTTAGTTGCATGTTTCAAGCCTTGATTTGCAACTTTTGGAGCTTAATTAAGTTAAGAGAGAGGTAGGCCGCTAGCCACGTCTTTCGTGGGGCAGCGAGTGGAAGGTCAAAATGGTCAGCCATGTCATGCACCACATGCATCCTTGTAAAGATCATGTATGGATGGAGAAAAATGTTCAACCAGCATCGCACACTACATGCCAATTATTCAACCATGGATGACATGTTGTGATCACGGTGAACATAAATCACATATGACGGCAACGTGGTGTGATATATACTACACACTCTCATGCAATGTTTTATTGTGACAACGACTCCATTCACGAATTTGAGATGCAGATAGTGTCCAAGATAATAATATGCTTGTTTGCTAGAATCAAAGCAATATACACGATACTTTGGAATTGCTTCAATTTGGAGTAAATATTTATCACCATTTTTTAGCCTTTTTGTGACTTTACTTGTTGAAGCAAGCTAAATGGGTGATTTCTATATGGAACCATGTTAAGCTGGTGGTGCGTGCCAAGCAAAGTGAGAAAATCACATGTTAGAGGGAAGTTCACTAAATTTAAATTTGGAGCAGTGATTGAGAAACCAAACTTTAACTCTCAATCTATATTCCGATCTTCTCAATTATAGTAGATTATACACGCGTTAGGACAAATGAAAGAACCTGATTTGTCACTTTACTTCTACCTTGAGCAAATTTAGAGAATCGCTTGATTATCAAACATCTAAAAGTAGTGTTGTGAGTAATCACAATGGTTAGAGTGAAGTTCACTAAATTTAAATTTGTAGCGGTGATGGAAAAACCAAACTTTAACTCTCGGCCTATATTCCAATCTTCTCAATTATAGTAGATTATAAACGCGTTAGGACAAATGAAAGAACCTAATTTTGTCACTTTACTTCTGCCTCAAGCAAATTTAGAGAATCGCTTGATAATCATGCATCTAAAAGTAGTGTTGTGAGTAATGTGTCATTGGTGTTTCGAAAAGGGTACTACTTTTTTGTTCATTGTATTGTTATGTAGGATAAATGAGTGTTTCTAAATTTGGTTCATATCCCAAGTTAATGCTTATATAATGGTGGCGGTTCTAATGCTAAGGTAAATTCAACGCTAATACTGCTTCGCCTTGCTTTGTCCTCTCCATATATATATACGCTAATTACAACTGCAATTCTACTTAGAATGTAAATATCAATCAAATATGATTTATATGATCACAATTATAAGATCATTTTTCACATAGAAAAAAGACAATGGGCTAGCAATCACAAGTCCTTAACTAATTTAGTTTCAAAAGAAAGTTCAGTTCAAAATATAAGTCATCACTTCAATCTATCTCCTTTCTAGAAGGCTAGGCTAGGCAAGTGCTCTTGCTATCCCCTTAGTCAATGGTAACCCTCAGATGTACAATCTGATTCTATTCTGGCGATGGTAAATGGCCAAATCTACCTGCTCCTTTCTTCATATGCAAGATAGGAACTGTCCTTAGATTTGTCTCGAGCTACATACCCTTCTTCTGAGATGTTGTTTATCTTTCTAGTCTAGTACCAGTAGTTCTCCATAGATTAATGGACACTAAACATAACCTTCACCCCAAGTATTTGAGAATATTAACCCCATTGTGCAAGATAGCATAAGACAATTTGAGTAAAATTTGAGAATATTATATTATGATTTTATAAATAAAAAAATCCATTCTTCTTCTTTTTGGGTCAAAAAGTCTATTTCATTCATTGGCGCAAAATATCGGAACATGATAGACAAGTCTCTAAACACAACTTATTCCAAAGAGGTGAAGAGGGATGACACAATTAATTAGAAGGGAGGGATTTCCTGTGATGGGCTTTGGGGGTAAGGCCAATCAATTTAGCTGGTTGGCCTTGCGTCTTGCGTGGGCAGTAAGTCATGCGCACTACTATCGTCGGAGCTATAAGTACAACTGGCAATCTTCAATCGGGCCATGGGCTTTGGCTCAGGGCTTCGGCTTTCTCTTGAAATCTGCACAATGGATGAGCTAGGACTTCAGTTTGGCCTGCAGAGGACACGCACTGTGTTCTTGCTAGACTGGCAATCGACAACCCCGTTCCGGCCTCTACGAACTCAGGCTACCGATCCTTCGACACTTTCTTCTACCCAAGAGCTGCCGTCAACATTGAGCTTGATGGATTTACTCGCTGGCAGAACCTATCGAACTGGCTAAGAAGGTAAGCTTTCGTTTCCTTTTTTCTTCCCCTTCGATTTAGGGTTCCCCGTCTGATAAAAACTAATCCGTTCTCTCTTGGTGGTGAAGTAAAAATTTCATTTTTGGATCATTGATCTTGAACATAATTTGAGGTGTACAGTCGCATAGTTTTTAAAGTCAGATTCATCCAAGTTCAAAGGAGGCAACGGACTTGTATTAGAAAGCTCTTTAACCGGATTAGATCCACAAAAGACAAATGGCAAATACATCAGACGCCTCCGTCTCCTAAGCACCTCCTGCTTCTTCCGATTCCTGATGAATAAGTGAGTGGCATACACTATACACAAAGCACCTGCTGCTTGTAGTGATGATCCTGCCAATCCAAGTTTTCCAACATCGTCGTTTGACTAAAATTCGGTTCACAAGCCACTGCGACTCCATCTTACTAGTTGTATGACGTGAGGGACATCCCCATCTCTCATTATTGCTCCGAGACTCAAAACACAGCCATTTGAAGAATTAAAAAAAAAAAAAAAAAAAAAAAAAGGACAAATTTGGCTTTCAGATTGTTTTCTGGATGCTTCCCGTATTTATACCTGAATAAAAATAATATCAATTCTCAATGATAAAAAAAAAAAAAAAAAAAAAGCATGCAATGAACCTGTGAATATCCCTGTACAGTCCATAAGAACGCAAAACTGGGTTCTTAAGTAATTACGTGATGCGCGAGAAATAGAGGTTGAGGCACTCGTGTGGATGGGAACAAGAGAGAAGGGGAGAAGAAAGAAAATGGGGTAATCGTATTCACGAGACAATAGGCAAATTTTGTGCAGAGAGCCAATGCCCGAACGAGGATTTTGGCGTGTGAGGAGAGTCGGTCGAATGTTGACTGGCAGAGGAAGGGGTACATTAATGCTAATTATCTCCTGGCGATGCGCCGTTATTCTCCAAACTCATTTGCAACTCATGTTCATATTTGGCTCCTAGTTACTTTTCTAGATGATCCAGTTACAATGTGAAAAATAAGTGGATGGAGCAAACAGAAGTTGATCGCAAAAACAATGGCATGCACAGAGAATGGGGTTGGGGGATATATGGAAATATTTCATTTGCATCTCATGAACTATGGTGCATAATTACTGGAATTTGCACAGAGGTCTAAGCGGCGGAAGGGCGAGTAGCCAGCCCTCCTGGCCTGTCACTTCTTCTGGACAATTATCACGCTGCTCTGCTCGGGAGCTTGGAGTTTGGTAGGGTGAATTAGGCGCGCTTGATGTAGAAATGATTGTACCTTCCTGCCCCTTCCGGGGCACCTTTGACATCATCTCAGCAACAGAACTCAAAATGGTAGACAATATTCGGTAGAAACTTCTATTGGATGCATCCTGGAGCATGGTCTCTTAAGAGGAGAAAGAAAGTTTGCCCGAAAAGTGGAGGTACATATAGTTTCTCTTCCATCAGGTCTTGCTTTTAAGCGCTAAAAAATCAGCAGCACTGTATAGCGCTCTTCTTCTGGGTGATGAAGTTTGGCCAATAGTCACCTATTTAGGGTCGGTAATCCTTCCCCACCTATTTAAAATTTCAATAAGATCGAAGGTTGATACTTGTTGTTTACCCCTTCTCACTTGGAATAGTCACTTTGTTGAAAAGTTCTTGCAATGGTATTCTCACATTTTAAGCGGCCCATGTTCCAGCTTCCTTCACGACTTAAAAAGGTTAGGCTGTAATTCAAGTGACACGTTCAGCTGAAAAGAAAAATAATAAATCGGGTAATATATGATCCTAAGTCCCGCTTCTTGTCTTTACTTGCCATATCAACATCATCAAATGCTCTACATCTGGACACACGAATATGAGAAAGGCCTTTGTAAATTCTATTTTGATTATTGGTAAGCGATGACCTAACTGATTACCTATATGCATCCCGATATCAAATAAGTGGCATTGTTGTGTTGCAACATCATTAGGTTGGTTCCTCTACCACATTCTTATTACCATGGAATTTTCTAGGGCATTGTGCCACATTCGCTTTCAAGAAAATATTTTCTTGAAACATATCACTGGTATTATTAAAATATACTTAGTTGTTGATAGCACAAATATTTTTTTTATTAATTAATTATTTCGATTGATATAAGTTACCAATTTAAAAAAAAAAAAAAATATATAAATTTGAAATTATTCATTTTCTGTAAAACAAAAGAATCATTAATGTTTGCTTCAATTTTTTTTTTTTTTTTTTTTGTTGGGATTGCTTGAAGTTTCTTATTAGCTACTTTAGGTGTTTGTGACTCCTGGTAGTCTCTTAAAATGTAATTTTCTCTAAGTTGCTGGAAATTTCTAATGCGTGGTAGCCTTTTGACATCTCCCCCATATTTTCTATGCTTAACACGTGTCCCAGTAAAGGCAATTACATCAGTCCATACAGCAGCAAAATTGTCCTTTTTGTCCGACCCTCAAATTGGATAATTTGCAAGTTGGCCAAAATAGTTTGGAAATTACGAAGAGATAATAAAAAAAAGATGAGAATTAAAAAAAGCAAAATTGTTATCCTATTGTCAGAAAATTGAGGGCGCCCGTAGCTTGGAACACATCTACTTGTCGGAGCGTGAAGTCCACGAGCAAGGTTCATAAAATTCCATCACGACCAGACAAAAGATATAGATAAATAAATGATTTGAAAAAGAAAAGGGAGCCAAGGAATGAAAATTCCAAAGCTAGTTGGCCCGATATGTTTGGGTTTCTACTTACTTTGCAACAATAAATCAACCGGGACAAAATTAGTTAAATTAATTTGTTATTTTAGTTCATTATTTATTTATTTATTTATTTAACTAGTACTTTAAGTTTGTAAGTATGAAATGGTAAAGTTTTCTTTTGAGGTAAAAGACAAAAAGGAGGTCAAATGGCCGAAATTATATCGATTCAAAATAATATTGCATGATGAATAATGTTGGGCTGGATTATTGAGTAGCTTAAAAATCGAGCTCCTGAATGAAAATTTAAATATAGAAAATTATATTCAGTCATTAAATAGCTGAGCAATTAGATCTCTTTGATGAAGGTCTAAATGGACTTGTACGTCAAGAGTCGAAGTTAAATTCACTATCTAACTTGCAGGAGAATTTATTTTCTCCATGGACATAAAAATCTTTTATCAAACACTTGAGTAGATCCTAAACACAAAAAAAAATTATCGAATACATTAATTTTTTTACAAATACAATAAAATGGATGCAATAAAATCTGAAGTCATCTTAAATTAAATAGTAAGTCTTGCATCTTGCATCGTATTTTAATCGTTCACGTAGATATCGAGACATAAGCTGTTATTATTAATTAACTATCTTACAAAAATATTTTTTTAATTATTTATTTATCGAGCGTGACAAACGGAGGTAAGGTCCCATCCTCCACCATGAAATGGTGCGTAGGGCCCCATGAATGGGCATCTGAGTCCGCATTCCATTAGGAAAGGAAAAAAATCGAGCACCTAAAATATAAATAAATAAATAAATAAATAAATAAAATGAAAGATACAGACGTCACCCAGCCTCTTCGTCCCTGTCATCTCGCCACCCTGTTGCTCCGTCTCGCGAGAGAGAGAAAGCTGAACCATTTTAATTTCAGGTTGCGGTCGGAAGTCGCCGCCGGAAAGAGGGAAGAGGAGAAGGAGAAATGCCAGAGCTGAGAGCACTGTTGGAGTACTCGCAGGAGCCTCCTCGGCATCCGTCTCTCGTCATCAATTCCAAGGTCTCTCTCTCTCTTTGTGCCCGATTCTCGCCCTGCTTTGCTACTGTGCGATCGCTATCCGGTGGCGTCTGACGTATGGAGACTTTGGAACTGTGCCGCGGCCTTTTATTGTGTCGCTTTGGATCGTGCTTTGATGTGCATGTGGGGCGAGTTTGATTCTGTCTGTTTTGAGGTGGCGCTGGAGAGATTCGCTTGGAATCTGCTAGATAATTGTCTAATTCCGGTATGAGGTGGAAGTTTTCGGATTGGTTGAGGTTGTCAGTCGATATGAATTTTTTTTTAATCAATATGCCTTGAAGACCGTATTCTTTGAGTTTGTTCCGAGTTTCTAATGAAACTCCCTCTCTATGGCTGGTCTCCACACGGCCGGAAGTCCTCGTCGGTGTTTAACTTGGGGAACTTTTCGAGACTCGGGAAACGCTCTTTCCTGCTCAAGCCACGATCAACTGCCATGTTATGATGGCTTGTAGGCACTGCTACTTGAACCATGTTAAGTTGTGCAACTGTTGGGACTGGAGAATCGAAGTTGACGTTTTCTAATGCCCAAAAGTGCGGAACTTGAGTGCTATTTTGTTTCGTTTCCCTGTCAGGATCCACTATATATGGCGGTCAAGTTGTTCGAGTGAGATCTATTTAGCCAGTGGGAGGTTTCTATAGATTGCGAGAAAACAATACTCTAATTAGATGAATTTGTGCTAATGCTCCTAATGGCGGACTGTACAGGAGCCTTTCGATGCCAAGCCGCCCCGCTCGGCGTTAGTTTCATCTTTCGTGACTCCGGTGGATCTGTTCTATAGAGAAATCACGGACCCATCCCTCTAGGCTCTAGTTGATGACTCCAGTGGTGGCGGTGGGCCCCATTGGACAATAGATGATCATGAACGTGTCGGGGCACCACAAGGTGGCGAACTCCTAGGCATCCTTCATCAAGCCCTTCTTCCTTTTCTCGTAAGTGATCCTGCTTTTAGACGTGGCAAATGAGTGGGTCGGATCGGATATGGGTTGGGTCGAAAATGGGTCGACCCATATTCGACCCATTTAACCCGTTTTGACCCATATTCTTGTAATGCAAATTTAATGACTCACCCACCCGACCCGTATCGGCCCCATACTCGACCCGACCAGTATTGCTAAAATTTATTGTTAAAACATTTTTATGTAATACAAATTTTTTAAAAAATTTTATGCAATACAAATTTAATGAAAAATTTTTATAATTCTTTTTTAAATATTTTAAAAAATCAAAATTTTAATTTTTGAATATATTTTAAAATTTTTTTTATTTTTTTTAAAATATAATTTTTAATTTTATTTATTTTTAAAAATATAATTTAAATTATTTTTATTTTTTAAAAAATATATTTTTTTATTTTTAAAAATATATATTTTTATTTTTATATTTTAAAATATAATTTTATTTTTTTATTAATTATTATTTATTTATTTTCTTTTCTCTTTTCTCTTTTTTTTTTTTTTTTTTTCCTTCTCCTTGTCGGTCGCCAGGCCATGACGATGGCCGACGATCAAGCCATAGTTGAGATCGAGCTCACCGGCGTCGGGTGAGGCTCGATCTCGCCATTCGGCAAGGCCGAGCCTCGGCCGGCGCCGGCGGCTCTAGCCTCGCCGACGGCGCGAGGCTCAAGCTCGCCGGCTTTGGGTGAAGGCTCGGCCTTGCCGGATCGGCGAGATTGAGCCTCGCCCGGCCGCCCGGCGAGCTCGAGCCTCGCCCGAATCCGGCGGGCTGTCACCGGCCCACGCCCTATCGGCTGCATGGCGAGGAATGAAGAAAAGAAAAAAAAAAAAAAAAAAAGAAAAAAAATTGAAATATGAAAAATAATTATAATTTTGATTTTTATTAAAAAGATATTTTTATAAATTAAAAAAGGTCAAGGGTTTAAACTTTAAAATGAGTTTCCTTATAACCCATTTAGACTATTTCTTTTTTTGTGTTTTACATTTACTAACCCATTTTTGACCCATATTTAACTTTCACTTGACCCATTTTCGACCCATATTGAATCTTTACTTGACCCATTTCCGACCCATATTCAACTTTCACTTGACCCATATATAACCCATTTTACTAAAAATGGGTCATAATATGGGTTTTGACCCATATTGCCACCTCTACCTGCTTTAAAACCAAATTGCCCCGACCCATGTCGGACAATATTTGATTTTTCGTATATATTACTTTCTTTCCATGTGTAAACTTCGCAACAAAATAGAAACAAACTGCATTAACCAATATTTGGAAAAAAAAAAAAAAGGGTGCACGCCCACAAGGAAAGACACAAGAAACTACCATATTGGGGCGAAAGTTCTTGCTATCATACTAAAAAGAAATAAAGGAAGAAGCTTGATATTCACAACTCTCATCATGTCAAATATATCAATGAAAAACAGACAACGATAGTGGGGAAGGAAACTCAGCGAGACATTAGTGGACAGTCGACCTCTCCTTTATGGAGAAGACAGAGGAAAAATGTAAATGATTAAGAGTATAACTGCCGTTTATAAATCCTAACCAAAGACACGATTAATTAATTAATTGTCATAAACAGATTAATAAGCAAAGGAAGTAATAAACGAAATACTGCTGCTGTCGCTATAAATTTCAACGAAGAAGGAACTTACCTTCTTTTTCAATGGCTTCATCAGCGTTCTTAAGAGTTATTTCCAGAATTTCTCTAAAGCCCAATTAACTTTTATAGCGTAGAGAGAGAGAGAGAGAGAGAGGCGAAGAAATACCCAATCCAAAGTTTTTAGGAAATTAAAGATTCAATTGTTTATTGGTGTCGTCTTGGATCTCACAGGATACCAAGTTAATACATATCTTGATAAGGTAATATCGGATCTTGACTTTTTAAGATATTCTGGATATTGGAAATAATCATTAGGTTACTTGCTTCGGCCTTTTTTATTTTTTTGGGCTGATCCCAAAATTTGGGATCAGCCAAAAATAAAAAATTGTAACATGATTTAACTACCAACCTTCTAACATGGAAGGGGGAGATGGGGGTTCGAATCCCCACCATCTTATTAAGGGAGGTTGAAGTGGGAACAATTTAATTTCAAATATGGGTTTTGACTCAAAAGCAGAGCAAAAATTTGAAAGTAAGAGTTAGAGTAAGAGTAGAGTATGACCAATAAAAAATAAAAAATAAAAAACGTAACATGATTTGATTATGGTAAACCCGTGCCCTAATTATAGCATTTATGATGAAACGAGCCTTTAGAATGCCTTCAAGAAGTGCTTGACTTTGGTCATTGATGAGGCCATTAATTAAGAACCTTAATTAATGAGTCTTGAACCATTCTATTCCTCCTTGTTTATGCAATGAATAATCTTATCTATTCTTTTATTTTTGCAATATGTATCTTAAATATTTATATTAAGTTATTATGTATGTATTTACGTTGCAATGGAGAAAATTCTTTGAAAAGTTAGAGTAACTTTTTGGGAAAAAGCGATTTCGTTATTGATTTCTTGTGCTGACTAAGAGATAATGAATAATATAATTGAAAGACGCATGTAATTATAATTTAATTAATTAAGTAAAAGTTTGAAGATAGTTGATAATTTTGCCTAGACGAGGGCAGGACGAGTAACTCTTGCCTAGTGCCACCCCAAGACCTAAGAGACAATCGCTGCCCTCTCCCGTCTCGGCAAGGGCCTGCTGGCCCTTGCTTTTAGTCAGCAAGGGTCGTAGGCCCTTACCCAAGTGCTTGCAACTTGCCACCGCACCAACAATGTGTGTGTGTTTTTATTTTAGTTTAATTTCCTTTAGTTTGTAAAGAAAAAACAGAAAAATAGCAAAACAAAGAAAAAAAATTAAAATATGAAATTGTCTTTAACCAAATAGTGAGTTTATGCCCTCATTTGAAATTGATATGGCAACTTCGGGCATTTATTGAAAATAAAGTCCACTTTAGGCCATTGAGAAAATAAGGGTACATCGGGTTTTTTATTTGGAATTTTCCCATAAAACTTACAATATGGATTTTGTCAATATATGCTTCAGAAAACTTATTACATGCCAAAAGAGAAAATTATCCAATTAATCCCAAATCTATTGTATAGATGCTAATTTGGTTATAAGCTTTCTACTTTTGCTAATTTAGTCATAAATCTTTGCACGAATTTCCAATGCTATCCTTTTGATCATTTTTTGTCAAAACTCATTGATGCAACATTATGTTATGTTGGGTGGCTAGCAATGATTAGACAACCGTGTAGGTGATTTTAGACCAGAAATGCTACATTAAAATTTCGCATAAAGGTTTATGATTAAATTAGGAAAATTAGAAAGTTTATGATTGAATTAACGATTGTATATAGAGTTAGGATTGATTGGGTAATTTTCCTTGTCAAAAGTTGACTTTTCTTCTAATATGCTATAATCGGTGCATTTTAGAATCAACAAATATATAATCACTAGGATTTGCCCCAGTGGCCACCCTTCCAACTTGGAAGGGGGAGGTGGGAGGTTCGAATCCCCACCTTCTCAGAGGGGTTGAGGTGAGGACGATTAAGTTTCAGGAGTAGGTTTTGATTCCCAGGCCTTGCAAAGAGGCAGGGCAAAAGTCTGAGAGTGAATGTTAAAATAAGAATAGAATAGGACTGACAAAAAAAAAAAAATCAACAAATATATTTGCATGAAAAATGTTAGGTAAAGATGCTTGACTAGTTACCTTAAAGTACTCGATAACGCAATCCCTTTAATTCCGACCCAAAAAAAAAGAACATGATCCTGATAGAAATTGCAAGTTCCCGGGAGTCAAGACAATAAGTATAAATCTCGCGTATGAAGATAATTAATTTTCCAAGTGCAACAAGCACATCATCGGTCCGCAATCTAATTAAGGGCTGTTTAAATAAAGATAGAAGAGGGGATATTAGATTCAGTTTCTATGGCTTCTAACGTCTCAAGAGATTCAAGATTCTAAGGTCGTTATTACTAAAAATTGATTTCAGCTTTCGGAATAATGATCTTTGCAAATTTAATAAGAACTCATAGAAACAGAGAACCAAAATTAAGAAAAGGCAGAAGAAAACAGGAATATAGAAAGTACAGTTTTAATTATTGCAAAGATCTTAATCAATATAATTTTCCTGGCAATATCATCGAGATCTTTAAATAATCCAGAGCTCCGGACACAGCATAAGTTGGCTTCTCTTTCTAGTGTGTTATCAGACCGTATAATAGGAAAAAAAAAAAAACTGCATTGCCCGCATACAAAAATTGACATTCAAAAGACTGTGAAATCGCCTTATCATAAACCATGCAATTATTAATTAAAGAAAAGAAGTTCTTGACACAATATGCAATAAATCACGCTCGTGCGCATATATACATGTGTGGAAAATTAAAGATGTCTCGAGATTAAATTTTTCAATTTTTTTTTACAGTAGGACCATTTATAAGATAGAAAATGTACGGATGTTAAAAATAATGATGAAAAAAAAAAAGTGAGAGATAAACTAGAATTGTTAATTCACGCATTTGCTTATCCATAAAATATTCACAAAATAACCGATTGAGGATATTTTTTGGGAAAGGACGAAAAAGATTGTGATCCTCTTGCTTTACATAATAGTACAGACAGGCACAAACCCAACAGTCATTTTAAGACAGTTGTTTCGCTAATCCATTTGTATTTGAGATTTCTTGGCAAAAAGCCACACTAAAAAAAAAAAAAAAAAAAAAGCATCGAGCTCCAAAATCTTTGGTTCCTAAATATTCTTCTAGCAAAGATCCCATCGCTATTAACACGGAAAAAAACAATGTTACGTAATTTTTTTTTTTTTGGACAAGAAAAGTTATGTAATTAAAGGTGCATATTCTTTAATTAGAGAAAATTACCAAAAATATCATAAACTTATAATTCAGTCATAAATTTGTTTTGGTAAATTCAATCCTAAAAATTTTCAATTATGCTAATTCAAACCATTTGGCCAACTTTGGCAGGCTAGCATCGGCCATCAAGTGAATGCGACATGGCAATTTTTAATTATATATATTTTTATTTTTATTCTTCTATATATATATATATATATATATATATATTTGTTTCTCCTCATTCCCTAGCCGAGTCACACGCCAACCACTAGCGAGTGAACCTCGCCTAGCGATGGCAAGACCCCACTAGATACGGCGAGACGGCGAGGCTCATGCTCACCATGGCCAAATTTGGCGAGATCGAGCCTCGTCGGCCACTGGCCAGGTTGACCCTCACCATGGTTGGGCAAGGCCTTCTAGATTTGGTGTGGATCGGCTTTGCCCAACCATGGTGGGGTCGCCTTGCCGGTGGTCGATGTGAGCGAGCCACGCCATTGGCCGGCGAGGTCAGCCTCGCCGATCCTCACATTTGGCCGACGACGATTGGCTAGAAGGAAGAGGAAGGAGGAAGAAGTGGAAAACAAGAAAAGAAAATAAATATATAATTAATAAAAAAATCTTGAAAAAATAGAAAATTATTTTAAAAGGGTTAATACCCTGAAAAATCCTAAAGTACATTTTGTAACAAATTTACCTCAAACTATTTTTTTGACCATGAAAAATCCCAAACTAGTACACCTGTGACAAATTTACCCCGTCTAATCATAAAAAACCATAAAGCTGGTACATTTATGATAAATTTACCCAAAACTAATTTATTTGACCACAAAAAACTCCAAACTAGTAAATTTGTGACAAATATACCTCCACTAAATTGGATTAATACAAAAAAAAATCATAGAAATTGTAAACTATTACAAACGGAGCGTAAAATCCCAAATTGATATATCAATCAAGCGTTACTTGTAATTTAATTTAATAATTTGACGATAAAATTTAATAAAAACTAACAGAAGGTAAATTTGTTATAAGTGTACTAGTTTGGAGTAAATTTGTCAAAGGTATACCAGTTTGGGGTTTTTGGTGATTGAAAAAATAGTTTGGGGTAAATTTGTCACATGTATACTAGTTTGGGATTTTTCAGGGTATTAACCCTTTAAAAAAATTGCCACGTTAGCATTTATCGGCAGGCATCTGCGTCAGCATTGATTAGGTTTAGAATTGAATTGACCCAAAAAGAAATTTAAAACTGAATTGACACAATTACAATAAGTTTATGACTTTTTGGTAATTCTTGTCCTCCAATCAACATTTAATTCTTTTTTAGTATGTTGACACCCAAATTTTGGCGACTTAGTTATTTATTTATTGCATAAAATTAGGGATTAATTTTATCCCTGAAAAAAATATTAGAATGCATAGCATATAATTTTAGATGCATTTAATTATTATTATTGCATTTGTATTGGACCGGTGACGGATGGGTTTGATTTGATGGTTTTGAGTTTTAAATTGACAAATTGTACTAAGCCCACGAAGAGAGCAAATTGGCCCAAGCCTGTATCCTCGAGGAGATAGTACGAACTCATCTTTGCAAGATTTGAAATTTGAGAAAAATCCTATTGCAATTTTGAATCTTTGGCAATATGTGATAAAATCGGCAGAGAATATTTATTTTTGCAAAGGAAATCTAGAAGAGTTGTGGAAAATAAAAAGAAACATTGCGTTTGGGAAAAATTCTTTGTGGATGATTTGAAGAAGAAATTAAAGCCTTAATCCTTGGCCTATAAAAGGGTTGCTACCCTATAGAAAAGGGGGCCACACATATTGATACATATGACCACACAAGAGGGGGTTCTTTTCGAGGTCCAGAATTCAGCCAAAAAAAAAAGGAAGAGGAAGTTTCGGTTCTAGAGGAAAAGTAGAAAAAGTCAGCAGGAACTTCTCTTCTGCTGAAAGTACAATAGAGGGGCTGCAAAGAGAAGACACAGAGAGTGAGGAGACGTGGGACGTGTGACAGAAGAAAAAAAGGGAAAAACAAAGGAGAGGAAGAAAAAGGAGCTAGCCCCGAGCGTCGACGCTGTTGCTTCTGTTCTGCCCCTAGTCGCGACGCTTTTGCCTGTGGGCCTTCGCTGTGCTGGTCACCACCGCCATTCCACCAGCCGTTCGAGCTTCCTTGCACCCGCGAGCTCCCGCCTCCGCACAAGCACTCTTTCGTGACGCCAAAGCCGATCGCCGAGCCATCGCGCTCCTTCGCCTCTGCTCCGACGACCTAATTATGCTCCTGCTCTGCCTGTAACCAGTCCCACCATTGCAACTCGACACCAGCAGCCGAAGTTCACCCACTGCTCTTCGCCGCCCAAGCTAGCACCGACCTGTGATGACCCGACGTTGCTCCTGCTTTGTTCGCTGCTGCTGTCCCCCTTTGCCGCCACGCCGACACCGCCTTACATGTCGCTCCAAGATGCCCTCTCCGAGTGACGCCCACAGCAGCCTTCCGCTGAGCCGGTCTCCGCCCTCCGCTGTTGTGGATTCGTTGTCCCCCTCATGCGCGTCTGCTGTCCCCCTCGCCGGAGCTTCGATCGACGGCGACTCTTCGTCCTCAGTAACTCGTCATCACAACCACCCGCCCTTGAGCCGCACCAAGCCTCTACCGTGATCCACAAGCCGCCTTTCATTAACCTGAATTTGGAGAAAATTCAAATTAGGTAGTTTGTTATTTTATTTTATTTTTATTTTGTTTCTTTACTTGAAATATTCTTTGATGTAATATTGAAATCCCTAACATGAAGTAGCCTTTTAAATTAGGGATTGATAGTCCGATTTTCGCGCCTGAAATTCGACTCACAATCGCATGGAAAATCTCCAATCCGATCACACGCTCGAGATTCAATTCGCGGTTTTATTTAAAATTGACCAATCCGATCCTGTGCGCGAGGATATAATTCGTTACTTTATGGATATCAATCTTATCTTGCTAGATGTCTTTGTCGTGTTATTTGAATCGATTTTGTCTTCGTAAAAAAATATCCAAAAATTTTGAGTTAGATTAGGTTTATAGTTTTGGGGTTATTTTGCATAGGAATTTATCTATTTTCAATTTTTGAAAAAAAATTAAAATCTAAAAAAATGCATTCATTTAGGATGTTATTTTTTTTTTAAAAAATTAAATTGCACGTTTAGTTATGTGTTAATTTTAATTTCGAATTTCATAGAAAAGAAAAGGAAAAAACCTAGGCTTAAGGCACTCTTTGCACGTCATTGCATATTAGAATAGAGTTGCACGTAATTTAGTTCTAGATAATATTAGATAATTTTTCCTGGATAGGTTGCATTTTAGGTTAGGGATCACTTGGGTGAGATAACGTTCTAGTTTAAATTAGGACTTGGCCTAACCTAATTCCTAATATAAGTTGGATGATATCTTATTCTAGATAGACATTTTTTGCCTTTTTTCTTAATTTCGAATTTCATGGAAAATACCAAAAATATCTTAGAATAAATTAATTTCATTCTCTAGGATAGATTGCATGCTTATTAAGAAAACACAAAATATTTCATTTACATCATATAGTTAGGTCATATTGCCATGTCATATCATTTCATGTTAGATTAGTAGCATGCATTGCATAAAGCATGATTATCATTAAACAAGTGAAAACAAAAAAAAAATAATAATAATTGCGTGTTAATCGAAATCATATCTAGGACTCTCAATATAAATTCTGATCTAACATTGTAGATGCTTTTCATGCCATGAGGTAAGTTTTCCTGCAATCTATTCACTGCTTTTTCTGGGTGTTAAATTTGTGGTTTACGTACCTGCATGCTCACCTCACATGTTAGGGAAGTAAATTAAAATTAATTTAAGCTGCCTGCAAAATATTTTTTTTCGAAATAAAAAGAAATGTACCAAAAGTGCACTAGTGAAAGCTAGTGTAATTAAGTGCCCGAACTTACAATTTTTGGTTCGTAGGAGTAAAGTAAATCTCCCATTACTTTACTTGGGTTTCTAATCAACGCACCAAAAAAAAGATTAGTGGCGACTCCTAATTAAAAAATCAATGACATGCTAAAAACTTCAACCTAAGTTGCGAATTGATATGGGCTTGGGAGAGCTCGAGCTAAGTTTAGGCCTAGTAATCCATTAGTCAAATCCTAGGTGGTTTACCCAAAAATTTGGTCTCGACAGCTTGGCGACTTCGTTGAGGACTTGAGTGAAAATTTTTAGTGGACTTAGGCCAATTTTCTTTTCTCTTTGAAAAAACATTTTTGTTTGCCAGCGAGGATCCCAGGTACGTCCCTAATATTTAAGGTGTTAAATGTTCTTGCAGGAAGGGAGATATAAGGGGAAGTATTTGCTAACCTTTGTTTTGTAGGGAGGTGCGGTTATGTATGGTTTACTTTCATTTATGAAGTGCTGCTTGATCTAAACTGTCGTGCATGCCCTGCATTTAGCACTGCACTATTGCATATACAACCTACCGTCGGATCTAGGCTGCATAGGGTCATCTAGGATGGTATTGAAATGGATATCACTCCGATCGCATGCCCGCAGTACGAGTCATCCATCTCAATCCTGAAATTTCTTTTAGTGTCAAGAGTACCCATCTCGGTTTGCATTCCGGCAACCCAGGTCGGCTCTTTGACCAAGCTGGAGTTATGAGGACCTGACTTAGTTCGCACGCTTGCGGTTAGTCTGATCATCCTTGTAGCTTCACTTTGCTAAGCCTGTTTAGAGTAGAAATTGAGCCTCACATCTCAAGTGCATGTTTATGTGATTGCCATTGATTTTCCTTGGTGAAGTCTTTTATCCCCATACTATGCAATTTACTTACTTTGTCATACTTTTGGTCCATCCATGACAATCTAGGTTAGTCATTTGATCTAATTCCTTTGTCCATTAGAAATGAAAAGAGGAAATTGCCATGCAATGAATCATTTGAAAAAACTTTAGAGAATTTGTTTTCAATTCATATCTTTATTGTTATTATTAGAAAGTTTCAAATTTTGGCCTTTCCTAATTCATATCTAGGAAATTTGGTCCTTGCTAGGGTGTCTATTTTTATTCCATTCTTGTATGAATGTTTCATGAATAAATGAAAAAAAAATGAAAAAATCGATTAGATCATTGTCATGAATTGACTCTCTATTTACACCGCATGCTTACACGTTCCCGTTCATTTGAATTAGGTGATCATAGAGTAATCCCGCTCACCCCTCCATACACGGTCGAGAGCTAAAAGGGCAGATCAAAATGATTGAGAAATTGCAACTTGAAGAAGAAAGCCAAGAGACTTTTGAACCATCTCATTTTCCTGAGGTAGTGGAATTGGATGCCACCATGAAAAGACTAGTGACATTTCTAGAAGGAAAAATATCTGACTCGGAGGGTTCACATCACGAGGCCAAGGAGGGTGAAGAACTCAAGCACACATAATTCATGAGCATTATTTTCCTGGCCTGATGAGGAAGCATCTAGAAAAGGCGCTTCAAGTTGCGATGATAGATCAATTGACTTAACTATTGCTCAACACGAATGAGAACATAGTTCTAAAAAGTTAATATGGGTCACATCTTGATACCACTTGAAATATCCATCTTGAAGAGCCAAGCAAAGTGTTTTACATTTCCATGCTTAACAGAATTTTCATTCTTGCACATTAATAAGAAAATGAGGGGCAAGTAAAAGAGGACCATCATTCTCTGGTGGAAGAGGTACATCTCGTCATTGAACATAATTAATTTTGGGAAATGAAACTCTGTTCTTTTTCTTGCATATGACAAATTGGGGGCATGACAAATTTTGGTAGTGACCCGACTAAGACAAAATCTCCACCCAAACCAAAATGAATATTCCATGTGCATTTACCTTGATGTTGCATAGTATCCTATTCATGCAGATTGTTCCGTGTAAGGGCAAAAGCAAAAACAGAGCGTTTATTAAAATGAGATCGGATTTTTGGTCTCGATTGATCAATTTGTGTGTTTGTTCCCTTTCGATAGGGGCAATCCAAGAACACCTATTGTTGAGACAGTCCCTTCGTGGGACAATTTCTTGACTGAACGCTCAAAATCATGTTCTTCATGGTCCCCTACTCATACACTTGTGAGATGAGTGTAAAAAGTTCCATATCCATAAGGTAAAGAGTTCTCTCGCAAAAGATATGACAACTGAAATGACGAGAGACAGTTTATTTCTCTATCTCAAACACTATAGGTGATCCATTGCTTAATCCCTTTGAGCTCCATACACTTATGGAAATTCTTTTCAAATTACCCCTGTTAAGAACCACCCCACATTAGGGCAAATGGGAGGTAAGATAGCATCATGAGGTGAGGAAAATGGAAAGAAATTTTCTTACTTTCACTTGCATCAATTTTCAAGTTGTGCTATTACATTGAATTCATATGGTAATTTAAGTGCCTTAGGATGACGAAGAGCATTTCTTTCTCTATCCTATACACTTATATCCATTACATAGCCCACTTGAGCCTACAATTTCATTTCTTCAAGCTTAGTTGGCGATCATCCCCCAAATTGGGGCAAGGCAAAAGGCAGATGAAAACTCTTGAAAGTTCGAGTGTCATTCAAAGTGTAATTGCTTGATGCATGCATTGTGCGCAAGAATTCAAATCAAAATAGAACTAAGGGACATGAAAAAGTAGTGTGCCTGGTAAAAGTAAGGCCAATGCCCATGAAAAAAGAAGTGAAGAAAAAATGAATGAAAACTAGGGGCAAAAAAGCAGTGTGCCTAGTAAAAGTAAGACCAATGCCCATAGAGGTAAATGAAAAAAAAAAGTGTCAAATAGATGACTATCAGCTGTAAAAGTTGTGTCCCAATGGAGCAAAACTCAAAGAGTCAAGATCAATAGTGCATTTATAATGACAATCCCTAGTAAGGAGAAGACCGGTGACAATGCCTAGATGATCATCAACTTTAACCCCTATACACATCTATGAGCCTAACAATATTTTATTTCTCAACCCATGAACCTAGCCTACGTTACATCCCTTGCAAAGTCTCTTCTGATTTTGGCACTTGAATTAACGTAAGGGTTCACATGTTTGAAGCATCGCTCAAAGAAGCCCGAGCAAGATTATTTATTTCTCATTTTGCAGAGTTTTTGACTTGTAAACCCGAAGATGATTGCGAAG
This sequence comes from Eucalyptus erythrocorys, assembly GCA_014182555.1. NCBI lineage: Eukaryota > Viridiplantae > Streptophyta > Magnoliopsida > Myrtales > Myrtaceae > Eucalyptus > Eucalyptus erythrocorys. The sequence continues at coordinate 32,224,801 of CM024606.1, read as the reverse complement.
TTGTTATTTCAATAGCTTTGACTCAAAGAGTCCCTTTGTTAAGCCATTGACCAAGCTCACATTACGGTCTCTACTAAAGGCCTCTCAGATTGGTAAGGCCATATTGCTTGCGAGAATACTCGGACCCTTGTTGATATGATGATAGTAAGATGGAGTGATTATCCTAAAATAACCCTTCTGAATGAGAGTGAGTGAAAGTCCTTTCTAATTGAAAGTCACTTATTTAGTATTTTAAAGAAATCATTGCCATTGTCTTGAACGACAATTCTCTCCTGTGGAAATTTGGGTGATGCAAATACGGTAAAGTCATTATCCATAAACCTTGATTGAATTGATGAAAACCTCACTAAACTTCGAAATGCGCATTTTAAAGTAGCTCAAATTGTCTACGTCTTTAATGAATGCATATCATTTTTTGCTCTAATCATGCTTGATAGATAATATTTCCTTGAAGACCGAGTAATACTTGACGTTCAAGTTGCTCCTTGAATAGCCCGAAGCGCTTTTCACTGACTTGGCGTGCTTCCGTAGCCCGATGTCATTTTCATCGACTTGGCGTACTTTTATAGCCCAATGTCCTTTTAATTGACCTGACGTGCTTCCGTAGCCCAGATTTCCTTTATATTGATCTAGCGTGCCTTCGTAGCCCAGAGTCCTTTTCATCGACTCGGCGTACTTCTATAGCTTGATGTCCCTCTTTATTGACCTAGAGTGCTTTCCATAGCTCGGTGTTCCTTTATATTAACATGGTGTGCTTCCGTAGCCCATAGTCTTTTCATCGATTTGGTGTGCTTCTATAGCCCGATATCCCTTTATCGACTTGGCGTGCTTTCGTAGCTCAGAGTCCCTTTCATTGATACGACGTGCTTTTTTAGTTTGTTGTTCCTTTTTATCAACCCGGCGTGCTTCCGTAGCCTGGAGTTCCTTTATATTGACCTGGCATGCTTTCCTAACTCAAAGTCTCTTACATTGACATGGTGTGCTTTCATAGCCCGTTATCCCTTTTTATCGGCCCGGCGTGCTTTCGTAGCCTGGAGTTCCTTTACATTGACCTGGCGAGCTTCCGTAACCTAGAGTTCTTTTCATTGACTTGGCGTGCTTCTATAGCTCGATGTCCCTTTTAATAGACCCGACATCCTTCCGTAGCCTAGAGTCCTTTATATTGACTTGGCGTGCTTTCATAGCCTAGAATCTCTTTTATCAAACCAGCGTGCTTTCGTAGCCCGTATTTCCTTTATATTAGCCCGGTGTGCTTTTCCAGCCTAGAGTCCTTTATATTAACCTGGCGTGCTTTTGAAGCCTAGAGTCCCTTTTATCGACCCGGCGTGCTTCCATAGCCCGGTGTCCCTTTATATTGACCTGGCGTGCTTTCGTAACCCAAAATCCCTTTCATTAAATCGGCGTGCTTTTGTGGCCTAGATTTTCTTTATATTGACCTGGCATGCTTTTGTAACCCAAAGTTCTTTTCATTGACTCGGCATGCTTTCATAGCTTGATGTCTCCCTTAATTGATATGGTGTGCTCTCATAGCCCAGAGTTCCTAACTTGACGTGCTTCTGTAACCCGGAGTCCCCCTATCAAATCCGCGTGCTTAGGAGGTAATCTCTCTCAAGTGCACTAGCACTCCACTCAATCGAGCTCTCCCCTAAAGACATTTTCTCCATAGTCAGTCTGATTAAGGTGACTGAAGAAAGGTTCGGGTCTTGGTTAGATGATTCATGCCACAATGCTAGGTGACCGATGAAAGGTTCGAATCCTAGTCAAGCAAAACTTCAGTTTAGGCAACCGTAAAATGGTACAGGTCCTAAACAATATTTGTTGCTTTAATAGGTGACTATAGAAATGTATGGGTCCTGGAAAAGCTGTTTCCTATTTGGGAGACCGTAGAAAGGTATGGGTCCTAGAAAGTGAATCCCCATTTAAATGATTGTAGAATGGTACGGGTCCTAGACAATATCTGTTTCCTGTTTAGACAACCGTAGAAAGGTACGAGTCTTGGAAAATCAATTTTTTTTTTTTTTTTGTCAAGCAACCGAAGAAAGATTCGAGTTTTAGACAACCAAATACTACCATATTGGGCGATCGTAGAAAGGTTCGGGTTTTAGGAAAGCAGTTTCCTTACAAAGTCTTGTTGCTATTACGGGGGCAACCGTAAAATGGTATAAGTCTGAACATGTAACACAAACTATCTTGAATTACCCTACCCTCATTGAAGGTAAGTTATTCCAAGTGGGTTCATTTATTATTTGCATTAACATTTCCATGCATTATATAAATTGCATTCTAAAATGGAATTTATTTTCCAACAAAAAAAAAAATCATTCGGTGCTTGCATGACCAAAATTTAGGTCTCAATTTGTCTTTAAATGCAACTTTTTCGAGCTCACCTTCAAAGCGGGGCAGATGTTGACACCTAAATTTTGGTGACCAAATTATTTATTTATTACATAAAATTAAGGATTAATTTTATCTCTGAAAAAAAATATTAGAACGCATAGCATATAATTTTAGATGCAATTATTTATTATTATTGCATTTGCATTAGACCGGTGACGAATGTGTTTGATTTGATGGTTCTGAGCTTTAAATTGACAAATTGGACTAAGCCCACGAAGAGAGCAAATTGGCCCAAGCCCGGATCCTCGAGGAGATATTACGAGCTCATCTTTGCAAGATTTGAAATTTGAGAAAAATCCTATTGCAATTTTGAATCTTTGGCAATATGTGATAAAATCGGTGGAGAATATTCATTTTGCAAAGGAAACCTAGAATAGATGTGGAAAATAAATAAAAATATTGCGTTTGGGAAAAAAATCTTTGTGGATGATTTGAAGAAGAAATTAAAGCCCTAATCCTTGGCTTATAAAGGGGTTACTACACTACAGAAAGAGGGGGCCACACATATTGATACATACGGCCACACAAGAGGGGGTTCTTTTCGGGGTCAAGAATTCAGAAAAAAAAAAAAAAAAAAAAAGAAGAAGTTTCGGTTCTTGAGGAAAAATAGAAAAAGTTAGTAGGAACTTTTCTTCGCTGAAAGTACAACAGCGGGACTGTAAAGAGAAGAGACAGAGAGGGAGGAAACGTGGGACGTGCAACAGAAGAAAAAAAGGGAAAACAAAGGAGAGGAAGAAGATGAAGCCAGCCTTGAGCGTCGACGCTGCTACTTTTGCTCTACCCCTAGCCGCGACACTTCCGCTTACTGGCCTTCACTGTGCCGATTGTGATTGCCATTCCGCCAGCTGTTCGAGCTTCCTTGCACCCACGAGCTCACGCCTTAGCATGAGCACCCTTCCACGACGCCAGAGCTGGTCGCCGAGCCATCGCGTGCCTCCGCCTCTGCTCCAATGACCCAACGCTGCTCCTGCTCTGCTTGCAACTAGTTCCGCCACTGCAACCTAACACTAGCGGTCGAAGTTCACACATTACTCGTCGCCGCCCAAGCCAGCACCGACTGCGACGACCCAACGCTACTCCCTGCGTTCGCTGTTGCTGTCCCTTTGCCGCCGCGCCCTCGCCGCCCTACACGCCACTCCAGGACCCACTCTCTGAGCAATGCCCACAGCAGCCTTCCGCGGAGCTGGTCTCTGGTCTCTGCCCTCCGTTGTTGCACCAATCACTGCTGCGGGTCCGTTTGTCCCCCTTGTGTGCGTCTACTGTCCCCCCTCACCAGAGCTCCAATCGATGATGACTCTCCATCCTCAACGGCCCACCATCATAGCCACCCACCCTTGAGCCACACCAAGCCTCTACCTTGATCCACAAGCCGCCTTTCGTTAACCCGAACTTGGAGAAAATTCAAATTAGGTAGCTTGTTATTTTATCTTATTTTGTTCCTTTACTTGAAATATTCCTTGATGTAAGATTGAAATCCTCGACATGAAGTAGCCTTTTAAATTAGGAATTGACAATCCAATTTTTGTGTTCGAAATCCGACTTGCAATCGCAAGGAAAATCGTCAATCCGATCTCATGCTCGAGATTCAATTCGCGGTTTTATTTAAAATTGATCAATCCGATCCCATGCATGGGATATGATTCGTCAATTTATGGATATCAATCTTATCTTGTTGGATGTGCTGTCATGTTATTTGAATCGATTTTGTCTTCGTAATAGAAAATCCAAAAAATTTGAGTTAGATTAGGTTTATAGTTTTAGGGTTATTTTGCATAGGGAATTTATTTATTTCAATTTTTGAAAAAAAATAAAAATCCAAAAAAAAAAAAAAAAAAAAATGCATCCATTTAGGATGTTATTTTTAAAAAAAAAAAAAAATTTAAATTGCATGTTTATTATGTGTCAATTTTAATTTCGAATTTCATAGAAAAGACAAAGAAAAAAACCTAGAACTAGGGCACTCTTTGCACATCATTGCATATTAGGATAGAATTGCACGTAATTTAGTTCTAGATAATATTAGATAATTTTTCCTAGATAGGTTGCATTTTAGGTTAGGGATCACTTGGGTGAGATAACGTTCTAGTTTAAATTAGGATTTGGCCTAACGTAATTCCTAATATAAGTTGGATGATATCTTATTCTAGATAGACATTTTTTTTTAACCTTTTTTCTTAATTTCGAATTTCATGGAAAATACCAAAAATCATCTTAGAATAAATTAATTTCATCCTCTAGGATAGATTGCATGCTTATTAAGAAAACACAAAATATTTCATTTACGTCATATAGTTAGGTCATATTCCCATGTCATATCATTTCATGTTGATTAGTAGCATGCATTGCATAAAGCATGATTCTCATTAAACAAGTGAAAACAGAAAAAAAAAAAAAAAGTAATTACTTGTTAATCAGAAATCATATCTAGGATTTTCGATGTGAATTCTGATCTAAGATTGCAGATGCTTTCGATGCCATGAGATAAGCCTTTCTGCAATTTATTCACTGCTTTTTCTGGGTGTTAGATTAGTGGTACCGAAAGGGTGCTAGTGAAAGCTAATGTAATCAAGTCCACTCACAATCTTTGGTTTGTAGGAGTTAAGTAAATCTTCCATTACTTTACTTGAGTTTCTAATGAATCCACCAAAAAATAGATTAGTGGCAACTCCTAATTAGAAAATCAATAACATGCTAGGAACTTAAACCTAAGTTGCGAATTGGTATGAGTTGGGGAGAGTCTGAGTTAAGTTTAGACTTAGTAATTCATTAGTCAAACCCTAGGTGGTTCATTTGAAAATTTGGTCGCGACATGATAATTCTCCTCCTCCAATTCGTTCATGTTTCACTGTATCTCCAGTAACTCTACTGATATAAAGTTAAAAATTGGTACTTGGTCTCACTTTAATCTTGTCCATATTCCTTGACGTGTCATTACACGATGACAACACAAAGTGATGGCCTACAATTCATGCCATCTTGTTCTTCATGGGAATTTTACCTACTTCCCTTTTTTTTTTAGGAAAATAACTAGATCTTATAATTTTAAATGAAGGTATTTTGAGAAAGTGTTTGTTTCATGATTTTGCTTTTTGAGTCTGACAAGACAAAATAAAAATTTCGACCAAAAATAAACGATAAAGGAAAATAGCGGCACGGTTAGAATATTTGCTTTGAGATTTTTGCTTTTGGCTCATGATGCTGTTTTCTCCGGTTTTAATTTTGAAAAATTTCAAAGCAACAATCTGATAAAGGATCAATATACTTTCAAAACTTTATGACTGATCACCGTCAAAACTTTTTAAATGCATCCATTTTTAGTGAATTTAGTCATGTTAGATTTTCTGACAAACTAAGTTTATAGAGATACTCAAGTGATCTCTTTGCATACTTTAATTATTTTTGAAAGGTTTTACGACTAAAGTCAGCGTCATACAAAAGTTATGGTACCAATGCTTTTCTTTTTCTAATAAGAAAAAGAAAACTTAGTTTGAGGTTTTGAATTCTTGGACTTTGAGGCTTTTATAGTTTCTTAGTCACATGTTTCAAGCCTTAATTTGCAATGTTAAGGGCTTAGTTGAGTTAAAATAGAGGTGGGCCACCAGCTACATGTCTTGTAAGTAGGGATGAGTATGGTCCGGGTTGGGCCGGTTTAACACCTAACTTAGGGACCAATCTGCACGATGTTGATTCCCAACTTTTGAGACTAAGGATCGATCTTGTTGAGCTTGGGACAGAGGACTAGAGCCCCATGGGTCCTATTTGGTTCTAGGATCAACCCGAGACCAACCGATTATAACCGATTATTTTTTTATTTCATTTTTTGTATTCCTTGAAAGGACAAATGTACTATTGTAAATTAGATATCCATCAACAATATGATATTAAGGAACCAAACTATAAGTATCAATACATATCAAACATAAAATAAAATAAAAAATCATAAAAACAAACAAGTGAGGCAAGCGAGAAGAGGCTAGAAGTGAGTGGAAAGAGGCGAGCGGCAAGGCAAGCAACCAGAGGGGAGTAAGCGAGTGAGGTCAAGGCAAGTGAATAGGGTTTTTATTTTTTATTTTGTTGAAATAGGGCTCGATTTCTTTCTACTTTCTAATTCACACGGCAAACTAAAGCGCATGAAGAGAACAAAGGAGGAGGTGCTAGAATTTAGAGTATACAAAAATATATTATATAATATATCTAATATATATATATATAACTGATTTGGGTTAGACTAACCCTAAACTCTTAGGACTGATGACCAATCAATACAATGCAAGGTCCAAGGATTCCAAGACTAATGACCAACCCAGTCCCCCTAGAAATCAGATTATGACTAGCTAGGTTGGGCCAATCCAAGGTCAGTCTAGGATTAACCCTAGACCGATGCTTAGCCGTACCTATAGGGCAACAAGTGGAAGATCAAAATGTTTAGCAATCTTCTTGCGCCACTTGCCTCCTCATGAAACATCACATAGAGATGGAAAAAAATGCCTAACATGCCAATAGTTCAAACATATATAAAACAAGTGTTGATAAGCTCATAAACCATATCGGCTAACAATAACGTGGAGTGAGATATATGCGCTCTTGTGCAATATCTTATTGCGGTGATGACTTCATTGAGGGAATTGACATGACGATTAGTGCCCAAGGAAATAATATGCCTATCTGCTAGAATCATGGCAATCTACTTGATGCTTCAGAATTGCTTCAATTTAGAGTGAGCATTTATCTCCCTCTTTTGGCCTTTTTGTTACTTTACTTGTTCTAGCAAGCTAAATAGGTGATTTCTAAATTCCACATGAATCACGTAAGGCTGATGATGTGTGCCAGACAAAGTGTGAAAATCACAAAATTAGAGTAATGGTTATTGGATTTAAATTTGGAGCAATGATTGAGAAACCAAACTTTGACTTTTGTCCTATATTCCAATCTTCTAAATTAAAATAGATCATACTCGTGCTAGTATGTTGGAACCTGATATTGTCACTTTATTTCTACCTTGGGTAAATTTAGAGAATCGTTTGATAATGATGCATATAAAATGGTGACCTGAGTAATGTGTCACGGGTGTTTTGAAAAGCATACTGCTTTTTTGTTCCTTAAATTGTTATGCAAGGTAAATAGGTACTTCTAAATTATTTTTACCCCCAAATTAACGCTTATATAATGGTGGCAGTTCTGAAAATGATGCTAAGGTAAATTCGAGGCTAATGCTGCTTTGCCCCTCTCCCTCTCTCTCTGCCGAGGTAAATTCAAGGCTAATGCTGCTTCCCACCCCCGCCCCTCCCAAACAACTCTCTCTCTCTCTCTCTCTCTCTCTCTCTCTCTCTCTCTCTATATATATATATATATATACTATTCCTCAGTTTGACAGCTCCTTGAAAAAGCGCCCCGATCAATGAGAATTTTGCTGATCCCGCAAAACGCTCGTGAATTGTGGAAGGAGTGGGAGCTGCGGTTGCTCGTCCTCCTCACCTTTGGTCTTCCAATCGACCCTTACGTCTCAGGGCAGCCGAAGGAAAACCATCGTCGGGAACTGGATCCAAATCATGGTCTGGACGACGTGCCTATTGGCCGAGTCCATCGCGACCCTCACGCTCGGTGTCATCTCAAATTGCCTAGCCGACGTCAAGGAAACCAAGGGGATGATTGATCCAAAGAGCCAGATTGTAGCGTTCTGGGCGCCGTTCCTTCTCATCCTCCATTTGGGCGGGCCCGACACAGTCACTGCGTATGCCTTGGCAGACGATGAGCTATGGATGAGGCAGTTGGCGCGGCTTTGCGTCCAGGTAGGACTAGCGTGTTACATTTACTCCATGGCCTTGTCGGGGTCTACACTGTCGATATTAGCGGAGGGTGTGATCCTGGTGGGGTTCATCAAATATGCAGAGAGGGCATTGCGTCTGTATTTGGCAAGCGAAGGTCCACTTCGAGATTCAATGCTTCCACGTCGCATTGTTGGTCCCATATACTCCAGGAAAATGGAGCAGCTCACTCTGAAGAAACACGAGGGTTACCGGGTCGGAATCGAGGAGGTGGCACAGATTCCCGCTCCGGAGAATTTCTCGGTGAACAGCAGTCAAGCCCGCGAAAAGGATGGGACTCTGGTCCAAGCCTATGAGCTGTTCGAGATCTTCAAGGTCCTCTTTGTGGGCCTGACAGTCAACTTTCTCGACCTGGAAGCCAGTCAGCGCGTTTTTATGGGCCAGCATATGGATTCGGTGAAGGCTTTTAAAATCGTGGAGATCGAGCTCGGGTTCGATCTGCTCTTCGCCAAGGCCCCGTTGCTGAACTTTGCTTGGGACAGCATTCGTTGGGTTATATGTTTCTCGGTGCCGACTGCCGTGTATTTTTTTCCTCACAGGAATAGAAGGATTACCCCAAAGTTGATGTATGTATATCTTTCTTGCTGATCAGTGTGGCTATGCTTTTAGAAATATACCCGCTTCCTCTAGCAATTTGATCCGATTGGATCCACCACTGGCGAATTCAGAGACCTAGGAGATCCTCAATTTCGTCTGCCATCACTCTTCTCCGGTTCAGCCCGAGCCAGAGATGGTCAAATTCCGTGGCCCAGTTCAGCCTCTTGAGTTCATCTATCAGGAAAAGAAAAGGCATCTTCCGCCATCTGAAGTTTGCCAAGTGGTTTGCCAAGTTTTTTTTTTTTTGATCAGAAATAAAGCTTTCATTACTTAACCAACATCAGAAAAACACAAAGTCTCAACATCTGAACATAAAATTAACAAAAGAGAATGGGGGGATAGGTAATCCAGTTAAGGGGAATTTCTATTGCTTTGTGGGCCTTTGCGACCCAATCCGCTGCTCAGTTGGCTTCTTTGGGCTTGTGGGCTAGTTTAACTCTAGGCATGTGTTCCAAGAGGAGTTTGCAATCTTCAATTATGGATCGGGCAGCCCATGCACTTTCGTTTGGCCCAGGATGCTTTGCACGGCTTCTAGATTGTCTGAGGAGATATGAAACTTCTGTTCACTTCCCAAGTACATGCCAGTTCGTGCACTTCTTTCCTAGTCGAGAGTTTTCAGCCAAAGTAAAGCCTCCCTTACGGTTAGGGTTTTGGCGACGAGGACAGAGATCGTGCGGATGGGTTTCGTGAAGCCGTCGATGAGGAGGCCGTTGTTGTTCCGAACAACCCCCATAACCGAGCTCGACATCGTGGAGCTACACCAGGTGCTATCCACGTTGATATTACAGGTTAGGGGCTTTTTAGAGTTGCTGTTCGTCGGATCTGGGTGGTTAATGGGTTGCTGGATTTTGGTGTGCAAGAGCGGGTGCTTGAACAGGAGGGTCATGGAGATTGCATCTTCAAGAGCCAGCCTGAGGTTTTGTCGATAGACTTGGAAGATGAGAGCGTTTCTTGCTTTCCAGATTTGCCATAAAGTCCCTGCAAAAGGGCCTTTGCTGAGGATCCATTACCGAGGTAAGGACATCCAGGATCCATTTGTCTATGTGGGTTATGTTCATCGGGGAGGTGTCAATCTGTAGTCTTGGGTCTGACCAAATGGTCTTTGTCCAGCTGCATAATGCGAAGAGGTGCTCCACCATTTCTGGACTTTAATTACAAATCGAGCATCTCGGATCAGGTATCATCTTCCTCTTGAATAGACTTTCTTTGGTAGGGAGGGCATTGTTACACATACTTCATAGTAAAAATCTGACTTTGGGACAAATCTAGAGTTTCCAAATTTCATGCCATAATGATTTAGGAATCTGGTAGGAAGTGGAAGGCTGCGTTGTGGTTGAATTCTTTTCTTGATTTCTGAGCCGATTATAGCCACTTTTGACTGTGTAGGAACTTGATCTGTTTGCCATCCAAATTAGTTTATCAGGTTCTGGATTTAAACTGAGAGGAGTCGCTAATATTTCTTTTGCTACAATCTCGCCAAAGGTCATATTGACTTTCTTTGCATTCCATTCTCTAGTGGTATGGTCTATCAATTCAACCACTCTTTGTGGATCGTTTCTATTTGATGGACCACCAATCTTTCCCAAGGTTAACCATCGATCATCTCTGATCCTGATTTTCTCTCCATCTCCTACCTCCCATTTGGTTGTTAGTTCAAACACCTCCCTGGCCATCAAGAGGCTCTGTCATCCCCAAGACAGTCTATAGCCTTTATGTGCACTCCAGAAGGTATCTCTCGGAAAGTATAAACTCTTTAAAGTTCTTCTCCATAGGGCATCCGGTGCTTGAGCTAGCCTCCATGCTTGTTTCCCTAACAGTGCTTTGTTAAAATCCACCAGATCTCGGAAACCTAGGCCTCCACCATCCTTTCGGGTTTTCAAAAGGTCTCAATTCTTCTAACGAACACCTTTCTTAGCTGAATTTTGTTTCCACTAGAAATTGGATATTCGCTGCTCTATCGCCTGACAAATAGATATTAGGATTTCGAAGAGAGACATAGCGTATTGTGGCAAAGCTTGGACCACTGTCTTGATAAGAATCTCTTTCCCCGCCTTGGATATTAGTTTTTCTTTCCAGCCCTCTAATTTCCTATCTACTCGAGGAAGGACCCAAGAAAATATTTGTCTTTTGGTCTGGCCCCAATCTGAAGGTATTCCAAGATATGTCCCTTATCTTTTCCATGATAGGAGCTCTTAATTCAGTTGCTAGGTTTGATTTCAAGAGTTGAGGGCAACCCTTACCAAAGAAGATCCCTGACTTGTTGAGATTGATGGCCTGACCCAAACCGAAATAGTATTGGTTTAAGATATTGGCCAGGTTTTGTGCTTCGGTAATTGTACCATTGAGGAAGAAAATTGCATCATCAGCAAATAGGAGGTAAGACAAAGTGGGGCAAGTAGTATTTAGTTGGATGTCTTTGATGGTTTGTTCTTCAATTACTTTGTTTATGAGGGATGATAAGGCGTTGGCCATAAGAATAAAGAGATAGGGAGATAGAGGGTCCCCTTGTCGGAGACCTCGGGATGGCCTAAAAGGAGTGCATAGGTCTCCATTTACTTGTACACTATATGAGACCGAGGAGATGCATTGTTTGACTAATGCTATCCATTTTTCACTGAATCCCAACTTTAGCAGATAATCACATAAGAAATCCCACTCCACCCTATCAAGAGCTTTTTGCATGTCAAGTTTTAAGAACTGCTTGGAAATTCCTCTTCCGTTTCCTCACTCTTAGCTGGTGTAGGACCTCTTGAACTATAAAAAAATTATATTGGATTTGACGGCCACTAACAAAGGCACTTTGTTCTTTAGGTCCGGGAGAAGGGGTTTTAATCTGTTGGCCATAACTTTAGCTATGATTTTATAACTAAAGTTACAAAGACTGATAGGCCTGTATTGAGTTATACTTTCGGGGTTTGCTACTTTAGGGATGAGAGTGATATGGGTCTTATTTAACTTGGGATCAAGAGTACCTTGGCTGAAAAAGGCATCGACCATTCTAAATATGTCTTCGCATACCACTCGCCATTGGCTTTGATAAAGTAGTCCTTAAGTCCATCCGATCATGGGGTTTTAGTGGCTCCCAATTGGAAGACTGCCTCTTGAACTTCTTCCTCTGAAATAGTCTTGATTAGGCTCTTGTTCATTTCAGCATTGACTAATTGCATGTACTGATCAAGAATAGGCTGATAATTCCTCTTCCCTACTGTAGTAAATAAAGATTGATAAAAGGCCTTGACATGATGCTTTATGATTGAAGGCTCTCGGCTTTATGTAGTGTCATCAATCCGTAACATGGAGATTTTGTTCATGATTCTTCTTTGAACTGTCATGGCATGGAAAAATTTTGTATTTTGATCGCCCCATCCCATCCATGTGATTTGTGACCGCATGCACCAATACATCTCCTCTTGTCTCCAAAGGCCTTCTATTTTTCCTACCACATTTCTATACTCTTCTCTATTTGAGATTTCTTCCTCCTGATTAGTCAAGTCCGTTAGTCTTTTTCTTAGTGCTTCAATTTGTCGGGGCGCATTCTGGAATTTTTTTCTACTCCATTTGGCTAGGTCAATTGCAACTCTCTTCACTTTTCAAGCAAAATCTACTTGGTTATTGCTGTTTTCCCCATGCCTCTTGGATCACATCTATACATTCTTTTTCTTCAAGCCAGTATGCCTCGAATCTGAACTCCTTCTTTCTTATCATTGTGTTTGGTTCCAATGTAAGAAGCAATGGACTATGATCCGATCCTATCGCCGATAAAGCAATTAACTCCGCACTTGGAAATTGTACTCTCCATGCCCAATTGCACAATACTCTGTCTAGCCTCTTCTTCACTAGGTCATCTCCTTCTCGATTATGGTCCATGTGAATTTGCAGCCCTTACTTTCCATGTCCATTAAAGAGCATGAGTCCATGAAAGCACGAAAAGCCACCATTCCATGTCTATCTGCCTCTCTTCTTCCAACCTTTTTCCAAAGATAAAGAACTTCATTAAAATCTCCCATACAAAGCCAAGGAAGATTGCTAGATAAGTTGATTGAGTTGAGCATTTGCCAAAGGCTTAATCTCTCCTGGAAAGAAGTAGGTACATGTAAGAAGGTTATTCTCATTAGACCACCGTTGCTGAGAATTTTACATTTAACATTGATGAGCTCCCCATAGCAGGCCAGAACTTCCACTTGAACTTGATCATCCCACATGAGTATTAGACCCCCTGCAATTCCGGTTGGATTGATTATAGTAGAGTTACTAAACTTTAGACTCTTTCGTACTCGATCAACCTTACTTTCTTTATTCTTAGTTTACATAAGGAACACCAAGTTAGGCCTCTCTCGAGCCACAAGAGCTCTAAGGTGCTGAACTGTCAAGGGTGTGTCCAACCCTGATAGTTCTAGCATAGGATCTTCATGTATAACCCGGTGGCTTATTAGGGCTAGCCACCAAAGCCTGTTCTGAAACCCATTCCAACGATTGGATAGGGGTGTCCAATAAGTTCTCCTTGTCTAAAAGCTGAATTGAGGAGGACCTTATCTCATAAGGGTTAACCATTTTCTGTTTTTTTGTCACTGGGGTTTTAAGCATGTTCTTGTTTTTCTTCAGGTTTTTCGGTCCATTACCCTCCTTAACCGAGGGGAGAAGCAGGAGTTGGGTTTGTTGGGGGCCTCTTCCCCTTATTTGGGGAGATATGTTCAACCATCCTTACATCTTCATCAGGGTCATTTGCTAGAATAGTGGGTAAGATAATGGCTAAGGCATTCGTTTCAACAGCAACTAGCTCTGTTCTGGATGCTTTATTAGTAGATGGCATAGGGGTTTCAGGTACCATTTCCTCCTCCTTAGATTGTTGATCGATTTGTCCATAAAAGGTCTTCCAACAAGGGCTCGGATCTCTAACTTCTACTTTCAGCCAAGAACCATACTTTCCTAGTTTGTCTTGAGCTAGCCCTGTCTCCTCATGAGGTATTTCGGGACGAAATTGGTGTAATGTCCAATTCGGCCACATGAGTAACGTAAAACGAGGTAGTCCTTCATATTTGAAATCCAACCACCATTTGTTTCCTCCCAAGCTAACCAATGTTCCTATTTTCAGGGGGCATGATAGATTTAGGCTTACTTTTGCCTTGCTTATTTTGCGCCAGCTGTTGCTACGGGCTTCTAATTTCACATCCTCCACTTTGCCAAGTTTTGAGGCTATGCTTCGTACAGATTCTTCATTTATCCGAGCCCTCGGTAACCCCAAAATATGCACCCAAAAGGCATTATGTGGCAATGCTCAGGAATATCGGGATTTCTTTCCATAAGAACAAGAAAGTTACTTGCAAATGACCATGATCCATTTTCTACAACTCGTTGTTTGTCTTCTACCTTTTCCAAGATGAAGGAGAAAAAACCAGGTTCAATAACTTCACATTTGACAGAATCCGTCTTCCATGCCTTCCTCATTGTGCCGATAAAGGCCGAGAAATTGACATTCGGTTTGGAGAACAGTTTTCCATACAGAGTTAGTTCACTTTCTTGTTTATCTTTTTCATATGTGGGCATCTAGCTCCGTAACTTCCTCCTCTAACCAAAGATCCCCCATACTTCTGCATAATGCTGCCAGAAAGAGCTAATTTTCTTTTGTTTTGTCCATCTCTAACTTTTTGGTTTGGGGTAATTGGCTTTGGGTTTGGGATTTCTGTGTAGAATGGAGTGAAGGGAGCTCAATGGGTGAATATTGGTTTATCAGTCGCAGGTATGGTGGTGTTTTGGGTTTGGGTTAGGGTTTTCCCGCAAATAGTGATTTCTAGGTTTCGAATTTTTTGCAGGGAATGATTTCTGGGTTTAAAGGTTAAAAGCGATAAAGGGAAGCAACGATTAAGCTAACCAAGGGGCAAAGGTCATTTACCTCCAAAATGCTCTCTCCGCCATTGATGGCTTGCCAGGAGGAGGATTTGAGGAGGATGTTGCGATCCAAACTGCTTTCTTCTCCATTGATGGTTTGTCGGGGGGAAGATATGAGGAGGATACTGCAATTGAGTGGGCGAAGATTGGGGATGGACTTCCAAGGAAGCTAATCGGGTGGAAGGGGTGTGAGTGTAGCCATTGAAATGAGTGAAAACAAATAGAGAGGGATTTTAGGGTTAATTAGGTGGAAGGGGTGAGTGTGTAGCCATTGAAAGGGTGGAAACAACAGAAAAGGGTTTTAGGGTTTCAACTATCAATAAGGATAGAAAGGGATCTCATACCATTGATGAGGGTTTCAGACTAGCTTCAACAACCACTTCCCAACTCGACGACAAAATCAAAGAATTGATCTTCCACCGCATGAAGGAGGGTCCGCCCCATTGAAGAAGGGGTTGGTTGGTCTTTGGCGGGAGACGCACGAACGGCTGAAGAGGTCAAACTGCGATCATCTGATTTGGAGTGGGAAAATGGGGTTAGACAGGGGCATTCTCGTGTGGCACATCGCCATTGAGCTCCATCACTGTCATACCCCAAAACTACAAGGAATGGGGATGACACGGTCGTCCTTCCACACGAAGGACGCAACCTCAAATACAACCAATAACCGATATCAACATACATATATATATATATATATATATATATATATATATATATATCTCAAACCATATATGTACATATCATATAAACTAACAAATTGGTTGCAACATTAGAGTTTCTATAATCCATCAAAAAGAAATATACATTTAGAACTCAAACCAGTCCAACCATTAGCAAGGATTATGTACACTTCTTTCTTAAACCATAACCAAAAATAGAACTCCCAAAAGTTTTTTAAAAGCACTCTCGTCCTACTAGTTGCTAACCCTGAGACCTGAAAACATGGAAGATGAATGGAATGAGCAATTAAGAAATTGCCAGTAGGAGTATTAACATGCAATCCACACTCAAGAGGGTCAGGTAACACATCAAGCTTCTTTGCAAATTTAGTTGAAATGAAGGAATGCGTAGCACTAGAATCAAATAATGCATAAGCACGTTGTGAGGCAATAGAAATATTACCTACAACAACCGTGTTAGACGCCTCCGCATCCTCCTTCGTCATCGCAAAAACTTTCCCACTTACACTTTGTTTTTGTGGGTTCCCTTGGGGCCTACCAAAGGAAGGAGCATTCCTCCGCATAGAACAATTGCGTGAGATGTGTCCAGGTTGTCCACACATATAACATATCCTATCATCCATAGGAATATTCCTCTTCGTGGGGCAATCATGTGTCATGTGTTCGATTTTTCTACAAACAAAACATGCTCCTGATTTACGATAACAACAACCGCCATGAAGTTTTCCACAAGTAGAACAAGGGCTTTGACCACTTTGATTTTGAGACCTACCTAGCCGATTGAAATCGCTTTGCTTCCCGCTATCACTAGTACGATTGTCCTGGTAATCGGTGGGCTTAAATCTCTTGTGTTGAGGTGCTCCTTGTGTGCCACGCTCCAAAATGTCTTGCTCGACCCTAATTGCTCGATTCAAAACATCTTTGTATGTTGTTAGTTCAAACGGTATGAGTATAGTATGAATATCCGGTCGGAGCCTATGTTGAAAATGTTCATCTCTATGCCTTTCATTGGCCGCAAAACCATCCTCAAATTTACTTAACCAATTAAAGCGGGTTGCATACTCCATAACTATTAAGCTATCTTGAGATATATTGACAAAGTCGCTTCTCATCTTTGCTTGGAAAGATTCTAGAAAGAATTGGGCATTAAAAGCCTCAGTGAAGTCCTTCCATGAAATGATTGCATCATTATTTCCGAGAGCCAATCCAGTTCCTTCCCACCAACTAATAGTTTCGCCTTCTAAGCATTGAGTGACAAAGTTGACTTTTTGGTCATCACGAACATTCTCAGCTCTAAAAATCCCCTCCATGTTTCTAATCCAATCATCAGCCTTGAGAGGATCCACCTTCACTTAATTCTTTCACTTGACGATATCAGTGAATCATCGCTTGCGTGAACTCAGTCAGAGGAACTGGCTCTTGGGGCTCTTCCCTAGCTTCATCCAAATCATGACTCTCATCAAATCGGTCCCCTAGTCTCCTCCTTAAAGCTGCCCCTCAAGAAGCTTGAGGCACATCTCTAGTATTAGGGATAGCGACTCACTTGCCTTTGATGTTTTTACGAAGCGAGGCAAGTGTCTCTGAGTCGGTATGCATGATCACCTGGACTCAAGAATAAAATTACACCTTAGTATAAAAAAGGTTAGCACATTAAAACCTATCATAAAATCTCTGAACGTCCCATATCTCTACTTAGAAAGATCAAAACTTTGGTTTTGATAGTCATTACGAGGATAGGGGTAGGATGGCGGTGTCAAAAGACATCATGAACTATAGTATGAGTATATTGATCTCTCGGTACACGCTCTATCTTTCAGTATTTTTATCCTTCCATGTTGCCAACAAGGTTAGGTTTGCTCCAATATGAAGACACTTTGGTTGAAGCTCGACGACGAGCTGAGGATTTTGTCAAATGGTAAAGGCGGTAGCATCTCATCAGTCCTAATCGAGTGTGTGCATAAATTATACAAGAAAGAGGCACAAGTCCACCCGTTCTAACAACTGCAACAAGCCCCACGAGTCAAGAGAGTAGAGTGATCTGTGCAAAGTCTGATGACTTTTGCTCCAAGTGAGAATTGAATTCCCTGCCCAGAAGATGCAGGGAGCCAAAAGCACATCGGTGCTCTTCAACGCATGTTGTCTCGCCATCAACAAGGTCTGGACAAGAATGCTGATTTTCACGGCTTGCCACTGTAATGGTTATGAAGGCTGCAAGAGCCTGAGCAGAGGAGGAGAGCTTCTCAGCCACGTCTGGCTAGCGATGAGTAAGTGGATGAATCCCGTGCTCATTGTGTAAGACTTTTTCTGATGTGGATTACATTGATTGATATTGTAATTTACCGTTTTATGGTTATTGTAAAACGAGGTTGGTCTAAGGTGAGATATAAGATTTCTTAATTAGTCTAATATGGGACTGGCTAGTGTGGGTAGAGTTGAGCCTGACCCGTAATGAGAGGGCCTGATTGGAAACTCTATAAATAGTACAAAAGTCTCACCTCTATCCCTAATTCTCACGTATCCTCACATAAGGAGCATTAACCTAACGCTAAAGGTGAGGGAGCCACCTCATTGAGCTAGTGATACGAAGGGCAATAGAGGAGAAGGACTTGATGCGTGGATAATCCGCTTAATGTGTGGGTAATCATTGTTTTTCTACTTTCGCTTTAAGTACGATGGATCCCAAAACAGGTGCATTAATCTTTCTACCCAATTATGCATGTTCTTGTTCTAGTTATGGATATCTTGGGTTTGCGCAATTTGCATCCAACATGTAGTATAAGAGCCTCCATAACCCTAAAACTCGTAGGCATAGGATTTTGCTCTAATTTGAGATTTTCGAGATTTCTTGTTCAATAAAAATTAAATTAAATTATATATTTGAATTGGGCTCGTCGAGACGAGCAAGACCGTGGGTGGTGCGTCGCCGGAGGAGGCCACACACGCCCTCACGCGTGGCCACACGCCGCTGGGGTGTCGAAGACGCGCCTCGTGCGTGGTCACACACTCCCACGCGCAGGGCATGACCCACACATGGGTCGCATGCGCGGATGCTAACGGTCAGCGACCGAGTCCATTGACCCGACCCGTGACCTGTTGACTAAACCGACCCAACCGAGGATCCGACCCAACTTGTTAACTGACTCGACTCGGTCAACGGTTGACTAGACCGGTCAACCGGTCGGACAGCTACCGGTCGGACCGATTCTTGACTAGTCTTGACGTCCATATGTGAGCTCCACGCGCCGTGCACTCAGGCAATGCATGCGGGCGCGTGGAGCATCGGATCGTCATGTGGCTGGTGGCGTCAGATTTGAATGATCCTCCTCTATCTTGTGGTGTTATGGATATGAAAATACATATGTAACCCTAAATACGTGTATTTTTGGTGTATTTTTGCATATTTTTCTTATAATTTTCTGTGATTATGAAAATACAAGTGTTGGGTTACAGGCATGTTATCACATAAACATTATAATGGTGTGATTCATTAATAAAAATTTCACTTTATTGTGAACTGAAGCTGGCTTAATGAGATACAACCATTAAGAGATAGTACTTGAACTATGTATTGAGGTGATGAGAAACAGTAAAGGTTATGAAACTTTTGTTGCTCAAGTGTACTCTTTTACACGCTGGTAATCTTTGAATGATGGACGTCTTAAGAACTTGTGGCCGAATTGATTGTACTAATTAACATATTCGCTGAATGTGGGTAATGCATGTCAGTTAAGTTATTGCATATTGTACCTAAACTCATCTGGTCACTGGTTAATCTCCATCAAGTTGAATATTTTTTTTATGGTTAAGGAGTATGACAACATTTATGCAGAGCAATAATATCTACTGTTGTAGTTTAGATATTTGGTTCTGTAATTTGACTCAATTAATAGCTCACTGGTTGATGCAATGATAATTTGTTATTTAAAATTGGCTAATAAATTAGCCGTTGACTTTGGAGACATTGTTTATCTTATGAAACTCATAAGTAATAGTTGATCAGTTGTCAGGCTTGTCAATTTGGAGTACCCTGTATTACTATTAATGTTAACTTGTGTAGATCCTATAGATCAGTATTTTTTTTTATGTTGTTCTGGTAATCTGTAATCGAGGTGCATAAGAGATGCTTTCTTCTCTGTTATGAGAAGTTTCTTATGTTGCTGTAATCGGTGATTTCATTGGAGTCTGTCTTTCAGGTTCTTTATATATATGTATGTATGTATGTATGTATGTATGATTAATTTTTATTAATGAATAAAGTGATGTAATTAGCATAATATGTGATTTCAGTGATATACTGCCCATATCACTAAAGTTAAAATCACATGTATATGGTGTATGTGAGAAGTAAAGTTTATATCCCTAGTATGAGAGAGTTTCAAGGATTTAATTGAGTAGTGACTGCCAAAGTGGCACGCTTGATTGGGTTTGAGAAATTTCGGTCTCGTATGCTTATTGGGATGTCTCCTGGTCCAATGCGTAGTCATACTCCCAAAGGAGGTCGTTGTGTATTAGTTCATGGAGGGATACATGATGGTGTGGTGAAGGAATGACTGATCTTAGTGGTTCATATGCCCAAAGGTGATAAATTCATGAAGATTGGAATATATTCTCATAACCACTATCATGTGGGGAGTACAACTGCAAGACATTTATTCTGTCCAAATGTGATTATATGATTATGCGTGTAACTCTTTAGATGTGTACATGTACGTCAAGTTACACGTTGCTCACATGATGCTAATTATATACATTGCTTGTTTTTAGTCACATTTCCTATAATTAATAACTCCACTATTATTGAGGTTTTTACTACTTCAAATTTTAAGTTAGGAAAATAGTAATAAAATTTGCTTACTGTCCATAAAACATTCCATTCTGGAACACTTGAAAAGTGATTTGCCTGCAAACTGCACTGTTATAAGATGATGGAAGCCTTAGTGCCTTGGAATTATTTCTTGTCTAATATTGAAATTAGGACACATCTGCAAAGATTGTGTTTAAGTCCTAATGACATATACATCTCGTCTATGGTTAAAAAGTTGTTTATAAAAGTTTTCTATTTAAGGAAAATAATTGAGATAAGAATAAAACGGTTACAATTAGTCTTAAAAGGTTGTCAGGCTTAATAATGGTCGTGAGTATTTTGGCAAGTATGACAATGCGAAATAACTTAAAGGGTTATTTGTCAAATACTTGATAGATTCTGGGGTGGTAACTTAATTACTATGCTTGAAAATCCTGACAAAAAGATTTGACTGAAAGGTATAAATGCACCATAATGAACATGGTGACGAGTATAATTAGTAAGACTAATTTATTCGGTCTTCTATGGGCTGATATTTTGAAAACAACCTTTTCACATACAAAAGGTGTTTCTTATCAAAGTTGTTTCATAAACTTCTTTTAAATTATAGACTTGACATAAATTACTTGAATCATATTAAATTTAGAGGTGTCATGCAGAAGTGAGGTTATCTAATCCATTATTAAGTGCGTTGGAATTTAGATCTACTTGGAATTATTTTGTATCTTACCCATATTGTTAAAAGGGGTATCAATTTTATGACCTTAAAGAAGGTACAAGAATTATGGAATCACATACTGTAGAGTTTCCACAGTTAGACATAATTGTAAAGGATAGCTGCTTTCAGACTATTAAGGATAACAGTATGATGGAGGTTACTATGTCTTTGTCTTTACTTATACAAACAATTTTGGAATCTCATGTACCATAGACTAAACTTGTTGAGGTTCAAGGTATTATTCTTGATATAGTTTATGATGAAATTTCTCAAACCTCTCAAGTATAGAATGAAGTGGTTGTAGCTTTACTCATGAGATTTGTTAGGGTAATATGATCAGTTGTTCTATTAAACTATATAGTCCATTTGAGAGAGCATGATTGCAATATCCACTACATGGTTGATTTAGTGATATAAATAAATGTTGTTTCTTATCCTCAATCAAGTATGTAATTAGATGCCATAAAAGACAATATACAATCTATGAAACATCATAGTGTTTGGAAACTTACTGACTTGCCTAAAGATCACAAGTTCATTAGTTGCAAATTGGTGTACAAAACTAAAAAGGATTTCAAAGAAAGATTGTAGAGTTTAAAGCTAAACTGGTAGCTAAAGTTTTTACTCTAAAAGATGGGTGGATAGTTAATAGTGAAGAAATAATTATTTCTTTCTAGTATTTTTAAAGATTCTTTCAGAGTGAACGTGGCATTAATAGTTCATTTTTTGGTATGGGGTTACGTCAAATAGATACAAAATCTATATAGTACAACTGGAGCATTTTGCAGCGGATGATTTAAGTAAACTTCTGTGCAGGCTGAAAAGTCTTATTCATAGTTTAATGCAAGTTTCCACACAATATTATTAAATTTTCATGGTGTTGTTATTTTGTTCAATTGGGAACAAAGTAATTCAATATACTACAAAGTCAGTGGGAGGAAATTTATTTTTCTCATACTCTATGTCCATGATATTTTGTTTACAAGTAATGACCTTGAGATATCTTTTATCCTTTGTATTGAGGTCCGTAAGGATTGTTCTTGCCATATCTATTGGATTTTATGGGATTTATCTCAGAGGACATTTGCTGATTGTATTTTGGAAATATTCATTATACATCATTGTAAGCCAGGAATTGTTCCTATCATTAAAGGTTATGGACTGAATCCATTACATTGTCCTTATTTAGATATTGAGAAAATCTAGTTAAATGGTGTACCTTGTGTTAGTGCACTTAAAAGTATAGTATATACTTGAATTTGCACTAGATTAAATATCGTATTTACGACGGAATTTCTAGGCAGAAATCAATCATACTAGGTTGCTGCCAAGAAGGTTTTAAGGTACTTAAAGAGGATAAGAGATTATATGCTAATTTACTGACATGTTCAATTCTTGCAGCTAGTAGAGTATTCAGATGTAAACTTTGATGGCTGTTAGGATTACATGTGATCAATAACGGAATACATATTTATGATTAGCAGGATGTGCAGTAAATAAAGTTCTATGTCATCTTTTACTATGGAAGCAGAGTATGTAACATTCCTTTAGCCTGTAACTTTGGCTAATAGGCTCCAGAATCTCATTAAGGAGTTGACCGTTTTTAACTTTATGGATAGATCCATACGGTTATATTAAGAGAATAAAGTTGTAGTATTATTTATTAATAACAAATGTCTCAAGGGTTCTAAATATATGGTGGTCAAATATATTTGACCATAAAGAAATGGTACAGAAAAGTGATGTTATAATATAGTATATTTTCATAGATAATATGGTTGCAGATCCACTAACTAAAGCCCTACGCCCATGTATATTTGAACGACATGTCATTAGCATGGGCCTAGGAATATCTTGGGATACTATTGTTTAGTGGAAGCTATTTTGGCTTTACTCTTATAAAGTTCACATCTGTGTTTGTTACATTTAGTAACGGTTTGATATGTATCAACTTTTACATTTAATAAAATATTTTGAATGTGTTGTTATTATGTTGAATACATATTGATAAAGTCTCGAGGTACTGTATAAACGTTGAGTGAAGGCTAGGGGCATCCGATTATTAGCCTTATGCATGTGCCTTGTTATACATAAAGAAATGTTAACCATAAGGACAAGGCATATGTGGGTTCATTGGAACCATAAAGACATTTTCTAGTGGCACAAGTTTTTTATGTCGCTTAAGGTAAGAGAATGGTGACTGACAAATGGGATCTCTCTATGAGAGATGTTATCCATTTGCCACACTACCATATTGAATCTATATCAATAAAGTTGAGAACATTCGTGACCATGGAAGGCTCCGTGTGTATTCATGCAGTTACCACTATGATTCGGTGTTTGAGACTTTATGGAATAAGATTGACTATTAAAAATTATCTCTAGATCAAAGTGCACACATACAGTACAATTTCAATTAATATAGCCTTAGTGGGAGAATGTAAGAGTTTTCCTGATGTGGGTTACATTAATTGATATTGTAATTTACCGTTTTATGGTTATTGTAAAACAGGGTTGGTCTAAGGTGAGATATAAGGTTTCTTACTTAGTTTAATATGGGACTGGCTAGTGTGGGCCGAGTTGAGCCTAACCCGTAATGAGGGGACCTGGTTGGAAACTCTATAAATAGTGCTCAAGTCTCTACTCTAACCCTAATTCTCACGTATCCTCACATAAGGAGCGTTAACCTAACGCTAAAGGTGAGGGGGCCGCCTCATTGAGCCAGTGGTACGGAGGGCAATAGAGGAGAATGACTTGATACATGGATAATCCCCTTAATGTGTGGGTAATCCTTTTTTTTTTTTTTTTCTGCTTCCGCTTTAAGTACGATGGATCCCAAAACATGTGCGTTAATCTTTCTACCCAGTTATGCATGTTCTTGTTCTGGTTATGGAGATCTTGGGTTTGTGCAATTTGCATCCAACACATTGCGATCGGGCAGATAATGTCATATAGAGAAGTGAGCATTTGGCAAGCTTTGGGGGATCCATCTACCCTCCAACGCACCATATCGATCATGTTCCTATTTGCAAGCTCTAGAATGAACGTCTCTCTCACATCCTCAGGTGGCCTTGTCCTTCCCTTTTTGATGTCATAACAATGCAAATCCAATAAGCCCTTAGCCAACCACAGCCTCACTATGTAGCACCGTAAAACCCCCTTAAGGTCGCCACGGTTTTCCTTCTTACTTCGCATTTTAGATTGAGCTGTAAATTCTTAGGCTCTTTTTTTTTTTTTTTTTAAACAAACGGTCCCAGCGCACTCGACTTGCGGAAGCGAAATCACATTTCACCAAATCCTCCCTTCACATAACCTAAGAGGGCAATGCACACTAACTAAACATTATAGGATAGCGAAACCGGACCTCTTTTATTTACATATCTACAAGATGGATTCTTCCGGGTAGATACATATCAACGTAAAGCCAGCTCATACTAACATGGCTTATATTCAAAAAGAGAAAACTCATCTACCCCTCAAAAACCCTCATACACAGGCTCATCCATCTCTCGGTCTCGGTTTGTCCAAAAAATCGCAGCCTTCAGCTCCCAGCTCCCCCTCAGGCCCTACATCCACCCTGGTGCGTCGGATGGTGGTGGTGGTAGCATGCCTCGCATAATCCCGTCTCGTTGCACGTAGACGGAAATGAACTCCTGGAATACGGGGCCATCCTCTAGACCCACCTCATAGCGTACTATCACCCGCACCCGGAAGAACGTCGATCCCAGGGGACGGATGGACTATCAACTGGGGTCACCCCCACCTCTACGTCAGATGGGATGCCATAAAAAGTGCCTGGAGAGACTGGCTGGAGCGGCATGTCTAGGCTGAAAGTTAGTCCCCAAAAAGGGGTGAGTATAACAAACCAGCAAATACATGATCTCTATGGCCACTCATACATCACACAAGACAGTCAAACATGTCACATCATCGCATAACAGTAACAGATATATCATAACATCATATAGCATCAACAGGTAAGATCATGCATATACCAACCATTAAGCCATAAATACTCAATCATTCATGCACTTACTATCCAGTGCTCATGCATGTACCATGCATACAAATCATCAATACTCAGGCATACATATCACCATGTGCACATATATACCATCCAATGCCCATGCATACATTTCACCATATGCACATTTCATTTCCAATTTTCACAATTTTTAATTGGTTTTTAATGCATTCCTGGCACACACCATCCGGGCTTCCGGCCCCCCATATTCCGGCCATCTCGCACCCCAACTGGCATCACGAGGAACTCACGGCACACACCATCCGTGCTTCCGGCATTTACACTCCCTGGCCGGGCATCTCGCACCCTAACTAGCATCACGAGGAATTCACAGCACACACCATCTGTGCTTCCGGCATCCCCTACGCTCCGGGCATCTCAACTCTGAGGCCATCCAAATTTACGCTCACAGGGCTACTGGGCATCCGGCATTTTCACTCCCTGGCCGGGCATCCGGACACTCCCGGGGCATCGTCGGCTCACACCATCCAATGGCCTTCTCATTTATCATGATTTACAAACACATGCATGGTTCATGGCATACCACATGATGCTAACCACTCATAACTTTATGCAATGCCAAACATCTTTACTCATGTAACATGAAATTCTCATGGAATAACTCCATTCAATTAGTTCCCGTAGAATTCAGCATGCATAATTTTCTGAAAACGTCTCAATTAAATACCAAATGACCCTAAAAAATTGTAAAACTCACACACGTGACAGTCAAGACAAAATGGCACACTTTTCATGAAGATTGTATGTTCTAAATGTCAACACACAAAAAGATATCACTCAGCCATTGCAACACAGCAAATTCAGACACCACAGCTTGCACGGTTGCAGAATAACCCTAATTTAAATATCCAATTGTCCACTAAAAATCATGAAACTTTACCACATCAATATTAAGACATAAAAGTACAACTTTCATTAAGAACTCATGTTCAAAAAATCCTCACACAAAAAGATATAAACTCGGCAATACAAATGAGAGTTTCGGACGTTGCAGTTTACACAGCTTTGGAATTACATTAAATTAAATACCCAAACATCATTCAAAAATTATGAAATTTCACTATGTTATAGCCAAGAGTCTAAAGTAAATTTCTCATGAAGACATTACCATCAGATTCGTCCTAGATAATTTGTTATAACAATCAAAAGCTTCTGTTTACGATAACAAACCATCCAGAATCAACCATCAGCGAGAATTCATCATTTGAGCTACTTATCCACCTTATCTTCTTTTGATTTTTGGATATGTTCTAGTTTAACATGTTTTCTTCAACTTTCATTTAGAAGTCGAAGTAAGATTCCCAAAAGAATGTCACTTTATGATCCTCACAACCTACTGATGTTCCACAACACAGTCCAGATTCCATGTTCTTGAGAAAATATGGATTTTACTAGGCTATACCTGTTACATTGGTCTAAATTTTTAGTATGATGTTCATCAGAATGTTCTCTACATTTCATATGAAGAAGTCGAAGAGAAATTTCCAGCAGAAAGTCAGGTTCAACAACCAACAAGCATCAAAGGTCGACATGCAATCCAATATTTACCCGATTTCATAGAAAATCGATTTCACCCCTTAAATCTTGCCCATTTTGCTTCAAATTTGAGTATGTTATACTTCAAGACATGCTCTACGACTTCCATGAAGAAAACGAAGTCAGATTCTAACCCTAAGATCATCTACAAACCCTCACAAGCTCCTGGCGCATGGTGTTCTATTCGGACAGATTGCACCCACAGCAAATTCACTATCAAAACCTCAATTTCTACCCATCAAACTCCCAAATTCAGCCATTAGACAACACCACAGCAATACCACAGCAAGTATGAGTAGTTGAGAGACCAGTCCTTGCCTTAATTTTCAGCTAGACGTGCGAAAGATCGGGCGGCAACCATGGGCGACATCGACTCCTCTCTTCTCTTCCTCCTTCTTCTTCTTTTCCTTTTCGCCCTTCTCTCTCTCTCTCACTCACACTCAGCCAGTCGAAAGCCCTCACAAGAACCGGCCATTCCCTTTTATACCTCTAATTAATCATCATTAGAAGCAATGATGACTCTCCATGCACATTGACACCTAGCACATGACTTGGAGACACATGGGCAGCCGCATGGACAACTCATCCTCCTCCTTGGCGTGCGCAAGATGGCTCGGCCATGGGCAGCTTCGGCCGTGGCCCACTTCTCCTCCATCATGGGCTCATAGGTCGGCCCAATAGGCTTCCTTAGGCCCATGCCGTTCGGCCCAATCGATCCCCCCTAGAGTCCATACCATTCGACCCAAGTCCTTAAGCCAAAATCCTAATTTAATTTCTAATTCTAGCTTATACATGGTTAACTATAAATACTAACTTAGCCATATAACATGACTACAATGTCAATCAAGAATAGTTCAATTGTAGCTCATTAGCCCAATGACTAAAATCTGATAATACTTCCATCAATCGGCCACAATCATCGCATCCTCGAGGATTGTCGAAATTCTTGGGGTGCCACACACTAGCCTTCTTGTTGAAATGGGGAACGTCTTGCAAATCCGAGACAAGGACCCAAGCACGGCATTCATAGCCCATGTACTTCAATTGGCTATAGACCCATCTTGCAAAGAACGTCTTGCCGATGCCTTGCTCGCCCCAAATCAAAGTCCCTTGGGTGAATTCCGATAACCTGTGGATCCGGTTCATTATTTCTTGTTCTCAGCTACGTGACATAAGAAGTTATTCGGAGCTTGCCGATCCCAGAAACTAGTCAGCCTCGCCCATTTTTTGCCTGGCCCCTAGCATGGGAGGAGGAACTAGCAGGTTCGTCTTTCCTTTGGCTTTCAGCTTCCTCCTTGCCCGTAAAGAAATTATTTTGACACAACTTGTCCGTTTCATTCACCAGATTGGACAAGTCCCTCCACAGCATGTACTTGGAGACGAGTGCGACGAGTGGCCTCACAGCCACGTGCAGGGCCTTGTGCCTCTCTAGGGCCATTCTAAGGTGGAAATTGTCGATGAATTCCTCAATGTGGTACATGACTAGGAGAAGCCACCTCTACCACTCCATGGTCTTGGGCGTTCTGTATTGAGCGAACAGTAACTTTTGGATCACGGCCAGCTTCACCTTCGTGTCCTTCGCGTGGGTTTCTGTCGATAAGCAACCGACACACACTGGGTCAGAGAGCAAGATTTGTTGGAAGATACGTAGGATATTAGGAGAAATGCAAGAATCAATCATTCTGATATTATTGAATTAATCAAGATCATTCAATATCGATCAAGATTATTCAATATCGGATCTAATCTGCATATTATTTTATTGCCTTTTTCTTTACACATACTTCGTACTATAATATCAAATGTGTACACTGAGTAAACAGACAAGAATACATAGAAAATTTTCCCAACTCTTCTCTCTCAACTTCTTTTCTTCAATCTTCTTTCATGGTATCAGAGCAGGTCACGCATCTGTGATCCGCTTCTTCTGCTTTGGTTCTTCTTTTTTGGTTTTCTGATTGCTGCTAGAAGAAACAAGTTAACCTGCAAAAGGCGTTAGCACTCCGGCATACGAATCAGCACCTTGAGGATTTTATATTAAAACAAACGAAGGAAAAGAAAGAGGGGGAGCTTGCTTTACCACCATGGCTGATGACCAAGCTCGTTTACCTGTGGATACAACGACCTCAGACGCATAAGATCCTGTGCATCTCATCACAAGTCGAACTGATCAGCCCATGGTGGGGCAATTTTTTCCATGGCAAACCACTCTGGGGGTGCCCATGTCGGGGCCTTCCTACCAGTGGATGCCAATACCAATGTAATATGGGCCAAGCCCACATGTTTCGGTTTCAGGAGGTCAAATTCAAGATGGCCCACTAGCCGCCAGTGGGGGCAGGCCAGCCAGAAGCAACCAGGTATTCCAATGTGGGCGAAAACCCTAATAGGTCAAGCAACTTGAATTCAGGAATTCCGGGCAAGCTCAATCCGGGTCAATCAGCGAATCCCTACCCGGGAATTCCACCCGGGTTTCTGCCCTTTCCCTTCACAGTTGCCATGGGTCGCCCAGAAGCCGATGACGCGCTCTATGTCTCCACCGCCGACGGGCCGGAGTTGCGACTCATTAGCCACCCTCTAAAAAGACCCGAAAACTATTCAAGCTGGGCACGGGAGTTTTGGCAAGCGCTTGTCACAAAAGACAAGGAAGGCTTTATCGATGGTACTATCCCGATTCCGACAGACGAAAAAATGGGAAGACAATGGAAAAAAATGCAACCAGTTGGTTAAAACGTGGATAGGAAATTGCATAAGCCCAAAAATCACCACAGATCTGCCTCCGACAGAAGATTCAGAAACCTTTTGGGACAATATTAGAGAGATGTATGGGAAGTCGGATCAGGCAAAGATTTTCTCGTTGCATCAAGCTCTTAGCGAACTGAAGCAAGCAAAGATGTCCGTGACGGCATGCTTTAACAAGCCGTCAACCCTCTGGAACGAGCTGGAAGCCGCCGAAGAAAAGCTTCAAGGGCCCGAGACAACCCTTCGGCAATTTGAAGAGATGAGAGACAGGGAGAAAGCTACTCGATTTTTACTGATTCTTAACAAATCATTTCTTACCTTCGAGTCGCAGATATTGGCTATGAAGCCAGCACCCACTCTCGGTCGATCTTCCAACTGGCTGTGCAAGAAGAAAGCCAAAAGCTCTCCTTGTCGGACAACAAGGCCAGCGAAACCCTAGCGCTGGCGGCAAGAATCCAGAAGGGGGAGAAAACCCTAGAAAAGAAAAGTGACCCGTCGCTAGGGTTTCCTCCCGAGAAGCAAGGCTTTAAAGCCTCTTCGATGGACGATCAAGATCGAGGGCAGCGATCTAACGGTCCACAAGGCACGCGGTATCCAACCGATCTGGACGACGGAGATGCATCCGGATCTAAGGGATACAACGACCCAATTTTTCTGAAAGCTTATGGGCAAAATTTTTAAAATAAAGGAAAATTATTTTGTGATTTTTGCAAGCGGCCCCACCACAAAATTCAAAGTTGCTGGAAATTAGATGATAGACTTGGAGAAAAGGAAAAAAAGGGAAAGGATATATCAACAGCCACCACCGCCTATCAAATTACAGGATCAGCGGACCAGCCTATCACACATGGGGAATATCAGCAATTGATGCAGGCGTTACAAAAATTGGACGTTCAAAAAAGGGGAAGCAGCTTCACAGGTATTTCTTGTTGCCTAATAAATTCTATATCAAGAAATGCTTGGATTATCGATTCGGGAGCTAGTGATCATATAGCATGTGATAAAGGATTATTTTATGTTATTCATAAAGAATTAGATAATCCTATTACGTGCAATTACCAAATGGGAACATCACTCACGTTACTACAATGGAAACAGTCACTCTTAACTCCCAAATTGTTCTGAGCCATGTCCTTTATGTCCCGAACTTCCAATTTAATCTCATTTCTATGTTTAGAGCCGGTGAGGAAAATCATGTCAAGTACTTTTCAAGGATGATACTTGTTTATTTCAGGCCCTTTCGACTGGGAAACTGATGGGCTACAGTAATCTCTCTGAAGGATTGTTTTTTTGGAAAAGCTTGCCCAAAAACCTTCATAATTTTCTGTGTAAAAAATCATTGTGTAATTTAACTCCCAATGATGGAAAATTCCTTTTGCATTCCAGATTGGGCCATAGTTCTTCTTTTCCCTATCCTCAGTGTCATGTTCGTCTGCTTGCAAAGTAGTCGCGTAGTCCTTTTCCTTTGAGCAAAAGTCGTACAAACAACATTTCTTCACAAGGTATATTACATGAGAGCTCATGTGTATATACACCACAACAAAATGGAGTAGTGGAAAGGAAGCATCGTCACTTGTTGGAAGTTGCAAGGGCTTTGAAATTTCAAGCCTCTATTCTAGACAATTTTTGGGGAGATTGTGTATTAACTGCAGCCTATTAGATAAATCGTATGCCATCTAAAATACTAGACGGATGAACTCCTTTCGAATTGTTTTTTGGGAAGAAACCAGACTTGGATCACCTGAAAATATTTGGTTGTCTATGCTATGCCACAATTGTGGGACCTAGGGATAAGATGCGTCCTCGAGCTCAAAGATGCATATTCATGGGATATCCTAACTTACAAAAGGGATACCGGGTGTTTGATCCTTCTACATGGGAATTTTCAGTTAGCAGAGACGTTTTATTCCAAGAAAATATCTTTCCTTTTGCTTCTCAGAAGTCAAGCACAGACAACACTAGAAATCCTCATATATCTCATATTGAGGAACCAATCGGAGATCCTGAATATGTCTTACTTCCCTCATCAGTCGATACAAGGAATTCTTCTACATCAAGTACAAACTTGACACCCATAATGGAAGCTACAAATGAAAGCCCGGATGATGTGATTCCTTCACATTCACCTCCCACGGAAGATCCGGATACTCAATTTCCCCCATAAAATGAGCCACTGTGGCGTTCCGGACGAGCCACGCGTCCACCTACTTGGACAAAAGACTACATATGTGGTGTAAGGAATTCGCTAGGTATTCCTTTCCCCATTTCCTCTTATGTTTCCTTCGATAAATCATCTCCAGAACATGGATGTTGTATCATTCGCATCTCTGAAGAGCAAGAGCCGACCAGTTTGATGAAGCAAGCAGTGATTCCCGATGGCAAAAAGCTATGGAAGAAGAATTGAAGGCCTTAATAGATAATCACACATGGGATCTTGTTACCCTACCCTCGCATCACAAAGCAATTGGATGCAAATGGGTATATAAGATCAAATATCGGGCATATGGATCGATCGAACGGTACAAGGCTCGATTGGTGGCAAAGGGTTTCACACAGCGGGAAGGTTTTGACTATCACGAAACCTTTTCCCCAGTAGCCAAAGATGTCACTGTCCACTCATTTCTTTTAGTAGCAGCCTTTTAGGACTAGTCATTACATCAAATGAATGTTCACAATACTTTTTTGCATGGAGATCTAGACGAGGAGATCTATATGGAAGTGCCACAAGGTTTACAAAGACATGGGGAGAATAAAGTATGTCGTCTCCGCAAATTCTTGTATGGACTCAAGCAAGCTTCTAGACAGTGGTACGCGAAATTTGCTGCGTCACTGATAGCTACTGGTTTTCAACAATCCAAATTTGATTATGCCGTTTTTACATGGACTCAAGGTATGTTATCTATTTACTTGATGATATACATAGATGATATACTTATTATGGGTAACGACAAAGTAGCTATCAAGGGTTTCAAGGAATATATGCATTCCACCTTCCACATTAAAGACCTAGGTCCTCCAAAGTATTTCCTTGGAATTGAAATTGCACGGTCATACCAAGGTATCTCCCTTAGCCAGAGGAAATTTGCTCTAGAAATTATTTTTGAAGCAGGTTTATCAGGATGTAAGCCAGTAGTGATACCAATAGAGCAAAATATCAAACTCACTACAACGGATTATGATGCCGAGCTATCTCAACAAGATGATCCTGTTCTCAGGGATCCATTGGGGTATCAGAAACTTGTTGAGAAGCTCATATATTTGACCATGACCAGGCCAGACATAAGTTATGCCGTGCAGACACTCAATCAATTTATGCACAAACCCAAGCAATCTCATATGAATGCTGCACTAAAGGTGGTGAAGTACTTGAAGAAATGTCCTGGACTTGGTATTCTTCTTTCCAGGAAATGTGACATGAGGATGATTGCATATTGTGACGCAGACTATGCAACTTGTCTAATGAACAGAAGGTCCATAACCGGTTTCTGTATTAAGTTTGGGGATTCCTTACTTCCGTGGAAGACGAAGAAACAACCAACGTTTCATTATCCTTGGCAGAAGCATAATATCGTGCCATGGCTAAAACCACATGTGAAATAGTGTGGTCACGAGTATTACTTCAGGATCTTGGGGTACAAGTTGAAGGACCAACGAGGTTATTTTGTGACAATGATGCAGCCCTCAAACTTGCATCAAATCCCATTGTGCATGAAAGAACGAAACATATAGAAATGGACTGTCATTTCACTCAGGAGAAAATTCAACAAGGAATGATCGAGACAAAAGGGATTGGAACAAAGGAGCAACTAGCAGATGTCTTCACCAAACCCTTATGTTAGAGACAGCACACATATCTCCTGAGCAAGCTAGGCGTCTTGGACATCTACAAGCCACCAGCTTGAGGGAGAGTGTTGGAAGATACGCAGGATGTTAGGAGGAATGCAAGAATCAATCATTCTAATATTATTGAATCCATCAAGATCATTCAATATCGATCAAGATTATTCAATATTGGATCTAATATGTAGATTATTTTATTGCCTTTTTCTTTACACATACTTTGTACTATAATATCAAATGTGTACATTGAGTAAACAAACAAGAATATACAGAAAATTTTCCCAACTCTTCTCTCTTGATTTCCCAACTCTTCTCTCTCAACTTCTTTCCTTCAATCTTCTTTCAAGATCTCTAGTTTCTGTAACACGATCTAGGTGGCAGCTTCGGCAACCATCTAGTAGCTTTTCGCATCGGACCTAGCCATGGCTGATTAATGTGTTTGATTCGAGTAAGGTCGTGTATGTATGTAGGCCTATTTGCTTGATTGAATCAATTTGTTGGGACATATTAGGGTGCAAATGGTAATGCTTCTTGGTTGGGGAAGAGTTTTTTTTTTTTTTTTTAGAAATGCTTCTTTTCTATTTCTATTCCGGAGAACAATTTCTGAGTAAAATAAGGCGTTTAATAACTACACAAAATTTCTACTCCAAAATAGAAAAAAATAGAAATGTGTTTGGTAAAAAACAGTTTCTTTTTTGTATTTATTCATTTTTTCTTCTTGCTCACGGATTGCCGCCGACCAACCGCCGCCCGCCACCGCACGTCGCCGCCGTTGATGTGTTGTGCGGCGGCAGTCAGCCGTGATGGTCAATGGCCGTGGTCATGCGGCGGTGGGGACATGTGGTGGTGGGCGGTGGTCGGCCGGCGAGCGGCAGCAATGGGCAGTGGCAGGCGCCGCCGGCCGACGTGGGGCAGCAGACGAGCTGCAGCCGGTGGACGATGGTGGCCACCGACCGGCCGGCGGTCCGCAATGGCCACAAGAAGAGATAAGTACAAAAGAAAAATAAAAAGAAAATTGACTTATTTCTAGAAATTGTTACCGGAACAATAAGTAACTTTTTCTTGCTTCTCGTTTCAGCTCCAATTCTATTCCCAAACTAACTTTCTATTCCGGGGAATAAAAAAACAACTTTGCGTTACCAAACGGATTTCTGTTTGATTTCTGTTCTTTTTTAGTTTCGGGGAATAAAAGAACAGAAATTCTAAGAAACAAAAATGTTACCATGCGGAGCCTTATTTTCTCTCTGTATAAGTTCTTCATTTTTCCATGCTTTTCTTGATATGGCCTCTCCTTTCTTCAATGAGCTTTGTTTATTCTTATTGTGCGATTTTCGAATATACGACAGGAGAGAAAGCATCTCATAGAATAATTAAACTAGTCGAGTAAAGTTCCTGTGAAATCTAAAGTAACATTTTATATATCCATCTTAGTATTTGTTACTTTGCTCTTGTACGTGAAGATAATCAATATGGTTGTTATAATAGAATTAGGACTTGCAAGGATAACCAAAAGTGGGGGAAGGTTATCCCAAAAGTTTTAGACGTATTACACTTTTATCAATTCAGTCCTAAACATTTTGTGTTTTATTAATTGGGTCTTAAACTTTTTCACATGTTGCCAATTGAGTCCATCCAGCTAATTTTGTCTGAAAATCGTTGATGTGGACACCGTCATCCTACATGATATGGCCGGCGTTTGATATTAATAGTTTTTCATAATATGTTAATATTTTTCAATTTTTTATTTTTTTCCTTTAATCTTTTCTTTTCTTTCACATGAGAGTCGGGAGTAGGCCAACGAATGTCACAGCCCTCGCTCAGCCTTGCCCAAATCTAGGTGAGGCCATAGTGGCTGCGGGCAAGGCTGGGCACAGGTGCATGCGAGGCTGCCTCGCCCAGATCTGGGCCGCAACGTCCCACCACCTTCCCAAGCTATCCTCGCTAGTGTCGCTGACTCTACCAAGCTCCCGACTGCAAAAGCTTCCTCGACTGGGCGCGTTGTCTCCACCCGGGCCCAGAACACACAACAAGATGAACCCTAAACTTGGATATGTTGCATTTTGCGGGCCAATTCTCGATATTAAACATGAGGTTGCAACAAAAGAAGAGCGAATCACCAGAGGAATGAGCAGAGGAGGAAGAAGAAGAAAAATTGGAGTTGGAGTCGAAAAGTAGCGGAGGGACGTAGATGGGGGCTTTGTTGCCAAAGAGCGTGCTCGCGTAGAACGACCCCACCATCAACGAGAGGGCCGCCATTATCATCTGCCTTGATCTCAGATCAAACGTCGATCCGACTCACCTGTGCCCAACCTCGCCAGGGTCTTGTTGGCAGCAGGTGAGGGCCGCCATTGCCTCGCTTGCAGCTGCAATGGCCACGCTGGCCACCATGGAAAACAAAAAATGAAAAAATGGGAAAAAAAAAAAAGAAGAAAAGAAAAATAAAAAAATTTGAAAAATATTAATATTTTATTTAAAATTTATCCACGTCAACGCCGCTTTATGTCACATAAGATAGCCGACATCTTAGCCGAATGGACTCAATTAGTGAAACTTGAAAATTTATAGAACTTAATTGGTTCATTGAAAGGTCTATAATTAAATGGACAAAAATATAATAGGTTTAGGACTTTTTAAACAATTTTTTCCCCAAAATTGGCCCATCAAAAGTTTAACATTTTGATTAAATTCCACCCGTCTTAAGAATTTAATATTTTACAGGTAATAGTTCATATGTGATTGATATGGGATCAAAGGGAAATATTAGTCACCATTGAACGAGATCATTTGACTAATTAATTGGATAAACGAAACCATGTTAACGATTAAATATCAAGTCTTTGTTGTAAGGGGAATTGTTTTGTGAAAAGAAAGGAACCTTGTTAAGATTCTCACTTCAAGCAAAAACTAGGCAGTCTCGCACTTCCATTAACAATGTCAAGGAAAGCATTTATTTGCTCAAGTGGGGCTTACTTTTTCTTTGCGTGTTAGACGTTTTAAAGCACAATTGAACATTACATTAACATACGTGCCCGCAGTACTACGAAATGTGTTGAGATAATTATACCTTGCCTAGATTTTTTGGCTATGCTTTTTATTTCTTAAACAGCATGTTTTAAATATTGATGTCAATCACCAAACTTATGTTAGTAACATAGTAAAGTTCACTTTGCATTTCAGTGGGGTGAATTTATGTAATGGACACAAAAGAGCTCTCACATCGTCTTACAAAACAAGTTACAATTGTTATTGAGAAAATGTTTTGAGTTTGATCCCGCGAAAGATCTCCAATCCAAGTATAAATTCCAAATCCCCATTAGAAAAGTCTCGATTGGACTTTTGGTTGATCGAACAAATGAAGTCACAACAAATTTGCTAGTTCAAGTCAGCTAAAAGAGGTTTTATATTTTGGATACAAAGTGGAGGATGTTGGTTTTAGAACACTAGAGCACACAAGAGTAATGTTAACATTTTTCCTCTCCGAGTTTTTTGAGTTCTCTACGAGAGCTGTGACTGTTGACTGCATGAAAATGCCTTGCACCAAAAAAAACGAAGTATTATGCATTTGCGTCGTTCTTCGCTTGCTACATGATAATTAGGCTCTTGAACCTGTTTACTGGACTCTAATGTTTTGATGACAATGACCAAGTAGCAGACGCGTATCCCATCAAAAAATCATCTGTGGTAATTGTAGTTGAAAATTGAAATTCATCATAACTTCTCCTAGTGTGGACAGCTGATCTTACTCACTTGACGAGGCAGGTCCCCATATGCATGGCAGAAGTTACACCAAAAAAATGTTGGAAAAAGTTTAGAATACATAAAATTAATAATAACTGTAAATACATTGCGAAGGATTAGAAAATAAAAAAACAAATGTCCGAGACGTGCAAGCACTGTCCTTAAGGATAATTCCGCCCCTCGGAGTACGGGACTCGGTGCGTAAGGCTTCAGCGGCTATCCTCCCAAGATACAATAGACCTTCCTCTATATTTTGCACTAAATATTAGAAGGAAACAGAACAACTCTTGTGTATAACCTAGCAAAAAAAAAAAAAAAAAAAAAAAAAGGAAAGGAAAGATATGAGAACATATTGTATCTTCTTTGATTGTCTTATGAGATTTTATTTTTATATTCAGACAAAATAGAGCCGTTAAAAGAGCCGTTGTAAAATAATGGAGGATTTATTTGAGAAATAAATTAAACGTTACAAAATGATTAAAAAGCCGTTATATGACCTTTAGGAAACCGTTATGTGACCTTTAAAAATAATGATGGTCTTCAATGCGGTCATAACTTTTATCGAAGCTATTATTGTAAATATATCAAAATATTATTGAAATATCCAACAATCCCCCACATATTTCAAAAGATTTTGAAAATAAAAAATTAATAATGATGCTGGGTTATTAAAGTGTAATGCATCGAAACTGGTGCTTGTTAGGCTTTGAACCAACCCTAGAAAGAATGAAATACAATTCACGAAATTATTGGTGAAGTTTGAAACTTCTATGAACCAAGAATTTTTTTTTGTGAATTATAATTTTCACCAATCACATTACGCTCCCATAAACTTTGTTGTTCAACACGGTTTTGCAATAATGGGCCATGTGCATGTTTGGTTTATTCATAAGTGCTTTAGAGATTTTCGCAAAAAACTCTCATAGGAGTGGCCCCACTCCACACTTATATAAGTGATTCCATCAAGTGTATTCTGCAGTTTAATACACCACCAATAATGGCTATGGAATTCTATTAAGAGCTCAGCTTAACCTCTTTTTCCTTGCAATTTTGCACTATTTTCACCTTAAGATGGACAATAATTTTTAATAGTGCACTAGATCAACAAATGACTTGTTATTACCCATATAAACCTAATTCATGGGATTGCTAATCACATAGGTTGGGTTACCATCACTGTTGATTTTCTTCAATTGGCTTGTCCCATTCCACTCGATGTATAGTCAAAGGATTGGCCAAAATCATTTCTGACATAACATAATCGATCGATATAAATCCCTTTTTTTTTAAGGAATTATTTTACCACATCACTTCTTAACCAAACATCCCTTTTTACCATTGAAAGTTCATTCTTTGCAATAGCTATTGCCTTTTGACAATCATAATGTCTAGACATAAGTGTTGTTTCATTCCCATAGGAACATACACTAAGAAATTTCTCAACTACTCAACCTCAATTTTAATATGAGTTTGAGAAATTTTTCTTCTTCCCGAGAACCTGAGTAGTTCTTCAATCATCAAATATTTTCTCCTTCCTTACTAGAGGTTAGGAGGATAAAGCATTATGTTTTTAACATATATGCTTGGTAGTGTCTGAGTCTACCTCCAATTTTTTAGCATTTGCCAAAATATTAGCTTGGAGAATGACTACAATAATTACATCATCAGATCGTCTACTTCAACCAAGTCAAATTTTGGTTGAGCAGGATTGTCATTTCCTCCACAATTTCATTCGACTACCTTTTATGTTATGACACCTCCACAAGTGGACACATATTCATTAGTGGATTTCGTCTTATATGAATCTGGGATCCACTTAACATTACTGTATTCTTCTAATACAGCAAAAAAATCCACTATGTAAATATCATAGGTTATATTCACATGGCCGCAAAGTCCACAAAAATTCTATTGTTGTGAAAATTGATCTCACCCGAGGCATTCATTAGCTGTCATGGAGTCTTTGACTTCTATCTCTTCACGCTGACCTCTAAACAAATCAGCCCGACATGCAAGTTCGTTGATGATGGCATTTTCATTTAAAGAAAATTTTTCACTAGGAGTTGCTCTTATTCTAATATTAAAAAAAAAAAAAAAAAACTTGAAGGAGTGAGTATTTGTAAGGAAAAATTTGGCCTCCACCAAACCCAATACAAGGCACTCATCAATACTAAATGGTATATCAGTGGTAGAAAATTTGTTGCTTTGCTAAAACATTTATGAAAGCAGCATCAGGAAATCATCATAAACCCCATTTGCGAGTGGTGTATCCTAATCAACAGTTTTACATACACATCTAGGAGCACAAAAACACTAATTAACGCTCGACTCTAAATCCTACCACAAAAAGTCCTGTCTTAAGATCAATAGCAATATGATTACCACTCCCAACGCAAGTGAAACTATTCACACTAAAAAATGAGTATATAGTTCACATTCTAGAAAGGAACATTAACTACAATCCTTGAGATTGGCTATGCATTTCACGTTATTTACTGTCACATAACGGATAACGGAAAGTAAGCAATACGCACTAGATCAATTGAAAATATCAAGGCAAAGGATATCTAAAGTTATTATAAGATATACAAATACCTTGGTCTTGCACTACCACAAGTAGAGTGATGGCTCTTTAACAAGAATATCATAAAATCTTCTATTTTAGTTTACTTTTTCACCCGCTGCTTCTAGAAGGTAACAAAATAAGGTGACAAGAAGTTTTAACAAATCTTGAATGACATTGATAGTGTCCTGTCTCCTAGATAAGTTCTCATCATGCTCTGTTATAGAGGCAATAAAATGTCACAAATCGAAATGATACATGAAAACACCACCACTTTCACTTTACAAGCACCAGACTAAAAATGAACCGGCTAAATCTCTTCCACTGGCACTCAGAGTTTATTCAAAAACTCAAACTAAGAAAGAAACAACTACTAGCATGCATCCATCAATGGTGCTCATCCAATATCCC
Organism: Eucalyptus erythrocorys; assembly: GCA_014182555.1. Classification (NCBI taxonomy): domain Eukaryota; kingdom Viridiplantae; phylum Streptophyta; class Magnoliopsida; order Myrtales; family Myrtaceae; genus Eucalyptus; species Eucalyptus erythrocorys. The sequence continues at coordinate 32,185,019 of CM024606.1, read as the reverse complement.
TAAAATATAAAGCAGGGCAAAGACAAAACACAAAAATATATATAGCTTGATTTCGTATGTTGTACCTCCCCTATTCTTAATGAGCATAAAGAAGGCCAATATGAGATTCATAATTTTCAGCTTGCATTATTAACAATTGCACCCAGATAGAAAGTTCAAAGCCAAGTAATACTCAAAGTAAAGCCTACTAATATAATAGTTCAAAGTTAAATCAAATACACCACCTGATCACAATCACTACTAATCTCTCCTAATGGAAGAGCAATTGACCCCTTAACAAATTTCCCAAAAAATTAAACAAGAAGAACATGGTTCTACTAACAACATCATTACGGTGGTTCTCAAGCTTGGAGACATACTTCTTGTCCTATCGACACAAAAAATTCCTTGACGGACACTAGAAGTCATTGACATTCAGATGGTAAGCATTTGAAACTATTTTGTAAAGTAAAATTTACTCACAAAAGTCCAATGTTTCCATTTTTTTTTTTCATTTCTAAAATATGAAATGGGTCACTTCAGAATGGTTAATATCAAGTAGTCAACCAATTAAAACAATAGAAGCAATGAAGTCATAGTGAACAAACAGTCTCTAATCCTAAAATTACAACTTCTAGATTAAGAATAGAATAGGAAACCCCAATGCGTATCGAAGCTTACGAAAATAATCACGAACTTAAGTGAGCAAATAATTACAAGCACCCAACTTCCTCTCAAAACAGATTTAGGTATTAAAGCCTCAAAGTACGATTTTACCTGACATTCGATAACCTTACCAAAACGACCAAGAAACCTTTTGATGATGCTCAGTAATTTCCCACGACATCCACCCATGAATATGTGATACTTGTCCTTCACCATCTCAATCACTCTTTCAATCCAATTGCGGTGGCAGCGACAACAACAACAACAACTTCAACTTGGAAATCCATAGGACTTATCCTTAAGATTGTTGGAAAAAGTTTAGAATACATAAAATTAATAAAACTGTAAATACATTGCGAAGGATTAGAAAATAAAAATAAAAATGTCTGAGATGTGCAATAAATTAAACGTTACAAAACGATTAAAAAGCCGTTATATGACCGTTAAGAAACCCTTATGTGACTGTTAAAAATAATGATGGTTTTCAATGCGGTCATAACTTTTATCGAAGTTATTATTGTAATTATTTCAAAATATTATTGAAATATCCAAAAAAAAAAAAAAAAACCTTCAATGAGGATTCATAACAATACACCGGGGAATGCAAAATCCAGATAATTTTCAGCATGAGCAAAGAGGGTGACGCCAAAATTAAATTCAAACAACCAACTTAATGATCAAACAAAGACGGGTCAGAGCTGCCCTGCTTCGCTTGAGAGGAAGCATGCCGACATCTCTCCCGAAGCAGCTGAGATTTGGGCATCTTTTTTAACTTCTGGTAACGCAGCTTTATTAGCCAAAAAGTGAGAAAATGGTTTCGTTGATCTCTTCAAAGTTTGTCATAATTGTCCAGGCAATGGTTTTGTACTTGATTCATCCGCTTCGGGACTTCATTCATTATCAAAAGCTTGATTAGCTGCGGTTTGTTTGTTCATCTAGCTTTTCTGCATTTTCAGTTTTGGTTCAAAATTATGGGCAATAGCCAGAAGAAGGGGTTTGCCTTAAAGATAGGAATCAATATGGATTGAGACTCATATTGAGACCCTGCTAATCTAATGAATGTCTGTGGCTCTGTGCAGTGCTATCCTAGCCGACTGTTGTCAAGGCAAAACTCTAATATTTAAAACGAAAGAGACAGTTGAAGGTTATGGGAATCAGAAGGCCAGTATTCATAATCGCCGGGCTAGTGCATGAACAAAGCAAGATAATTACTTTCGATGCACGGGGAATTAATAATACAAACAGGGATGCGAGTAGCCCTGGAGAAGTTTGACTGGTACATGAACAAAATATAAAGGGCGACATACCCCATTAAGGATGCTCACTAGAACTCGTCTCTACAAAACCCTCTTCCGTATACTCAGTTTCGATTTGGTCTCCAAATTACTCCGAGAAGCTCGCAATGTATCTTTAGTTTTCGATGGACTCTCAATTAGTCTATTTTCTAATAAATAACGAGCTTTTTATTGCAATTATTGATATTTTTATTAAAAAATCAAAAAATATTATTAAAAATTACCCATGCCAACGCCGATGATACCTCGTAAGATGGGCAGCATTCATGTCAGCATTGGCTAGCCAAAATTGACTGGATGGGTTGAATTGTCACAAATACAAAAGGTTTATGACTCATTTAGCGAAAAAATTGTTAGAACTAAATTAACATTATGACATCCTAATTTTCAGGTTCTAATTTCGATTGGATAAGTCGGACCTTTTATCAACGCAACTATAGTGTTTTTCTCTGAGATGGCCACTCAGGAGATAAATGACCTATCTGGTGAAGCCATTAAGGGATTTTAAATGCAATAGATGAGGGGGAAACTCAGTAAGATGTCGGAGAAGCGAAATATACGAGATCACAAACGTATGTTAGTCTGCAAGGGTCATTACGGCATAATTAAAAATCAATCAGAGACCGGAGATAGGTCGATTCGATTGAAATGGTAATCAAAGTGTGGGTGATTCCACATGATTGCAAAATTCTCGTCGATCAACACTAAACCAATTTTCTGTCGTTTTAGGTACCCCGTGCCCATGATTGAAACCTTGAGATTTTCACGACAACCGAGAGTCGCTAATGTGTCGAATAGGTTCAATGTGACTCGAAGAAAATCGACCATGAGTCATTTGCACTAAAAATTTCTGAAAACTACCCGGTAGGTTAGGTCATGCTAAAATCACGTCTGATTGAAATTAACCACGAATTTGAACCCGAAGTCCTGTCATGTCACAGGTCATTTTAGAAACGTCGACTCATTTTTTGAGGATTTTTCGGTGAGTTTGGGATTTTTACAGAAAATTGTTGCGGACGATTCGGAAAACAAACGGAAATTCGGATTGGCCAATTTGAAGGAATTTTTGGCATTTGGTGTGAGTGAATTGATGAATGGAAATTGTTTAGGCTTTTTCTGAATTCAAATTAGACCGCAACCGGATTTGTTTGTTCAAATAATCGGATTCTGAAAAGAAAATGAATTAGAATTCAGAATTGAAGGAAATGGCCGTTTTTGTTGCCTAAGATTTGTTGTTTGAGGGAAATTTGATGCAAGAATGCAAGTGAGGATCAAGTGCTCTAGCATGGGAAATTTTGAGGATCAAATTGGACTAAATAAGAGCAAGTGAGACTAAGGATTTTCAAATTTAGGAAAAAAATTTAAATTCCTTTTTTTTTTTTTTTTTTTTTTTCTTCCCCCACCCCACTTGGCCGACGTCCCCGCCCATGCGCACGTTTCTCTCTCTCACGCTCGCGCGACAGACAACCCCCCCCGGGACGTCTTTTTCTTCTCTGCCGTTTCCCACTTTGCTTCATCCATTCTTTGACTTTTCTTTATTCATATCCCCACCCCCACGTTTATTTTGCTTTTCGCCGCACTCACCCCCTCAGCCTCTCGGTTCTCTCTCCCTCTCACGTTCGCCGCCCAATTTTTCCCTCGTTTCGCTGCTGTCCAGCATCCCACCGAAGAAGATCGCACGGAGCCGAAGCCACACCGCCGGCTCGCCTTCCTTCTTCGTCCGCGAGGAATCCCGTCCGCGATCGAGCTCAGTGTCCCGCACGAATCTAGCTGCGCAAATCAGCCCCAACAGCCAAGGAATCCAGCAGCCCGTGAGGTTTTGCTGGCCAAGTTTCGGGTCTGATTTGTGCCCTGTTGGTGTCGCTGATTTGGAACTTGTCGCTTCTCGTCGCGTCCTTGTCAATTTGATCCGAGCGGATCGTTAATCAGGTGAGTTTAACTCACTAAACCTCGCTTAGTAAGTTAATGACGTTTAAGGGCTGTTTAGTTTATATTAAGCTTAGTTTAGTGGATAATTCAAACGATTTAGTAAATTAGTTGATTATTGATGCATGTTAGGTGGTTAGAGTAGTGTAGTTAGAGCCTAGACAAGCTCTACAATTTATCTCGAGTGGTTCGGAAATTTTCCGGACTTGTCTCATATTTTATTTAGGCTTTACGGGCTTAAGTCACAATTTTAGTATTTAATAATTAATTTTTGGAAATTAGGCTAGGATAGCCGGTGACCGGAATTTTATGCTGATCACAGTGGTATGATTTGTTTATTTAATTGAGCGCTAATTTGTGCTGATAGTGCATGATTTGTATTCTTGGAATTTATTCTTAAATTTATTTAATTTCAGTAACTGATTGGAAAATAACCGAGCGTCGGTTTACAACGTCAAAAATATTTTGGTGGACCATATAAATTAGTGGGATTTTCTAGTGGTAAGAAATTATATTTGGCTAAGACCAACCGTGTACCCACATACGAGTATTTTTATCAGGTATGATAAAAATGATGAGTTGGTTATATGATTGAAATGGTATACTATTTTGGCCAAGGAGCCCTAATCTATCAGCTTTGGGCAAGCATATATAGTATACCATATTATCAGCTTTGGGCGAGCATATTATATTAGCTTCGGACGAGCATATATAGTATACTAAATTGGCCTAATGGCCCTAATTTATCAGCTTTGGGAGAGCATATATATAGTATACCATACTATCAGCTTTGGATAAGCATATATATAGTATACTATATTATCAGCTTTGGGTGAGCAGTCCTAAACTATGGTCGGACTTTATAAATAGTATTGAATATACAGATCAAGAGATGGTCGTAGTAACATGTAATCGACTGAGTCGATTAACCAACGATTCGATCTGTGGTGATTGATTGGATGTTTAATTGATTTGTACTGATGTACAGGAAGGAACATATGCCAAGGTAAGTCCTCTAACCCATGTTGTGCTAGGTAATCCTTAGGGCGTAGTCGCTTTCTAATCGGGTCTTAGGGGCTAGAACTCGATGAGATATTGTCTCGCTGGTTATTGTATAACCATTTTCAGGTTCTTAGATGGCATTGGTAAAGGACTAGAGGCCCGAAGTGTAGAAGGTGAAGCTTGAAGAATTGATGATCCTATTAGACTAGTTAGTCATAGGATAATTCTCTTTTGATGGGAGTTGATTCCTTTTTGTAGACTTTATTTTGTGAACCGGCTATCTAAGACCTGATTTAATAGATCGCTTTGTATATATATGCACTATGGTTTGCAATGAATATAAGTGTGGTTGTTTTCAAAGTGTGGAAATTTGGAATCCTACTTTCTTATCATATTGTTTTATTGTCTGGGATTATTTATATGCTTCCACATGTGTATTAAAATGAATGGGTCGGCGATGCATCCTGGGACGTCGCTATTAATCGACCAAGTAAGGGATGGGTGCATGCCCGATGATCGGGGCGTGACAAACATAATCACAAGAAGTTTAGAACTTTTTGGTGATTTTTCTCACCAAGTGGGTTAGAAATCAAATTCCATTGAATGAAAATCTAAATGAAAAAAACTCTACTTTTTTTTTGACAAAAAATAAAAAACTCTACTTGATCATCGAGTAGCATAATAATCAAATTTTTTGAATAAAAATCAATGTAGACGTGCTCAAAGCAAAATTTGCTAACTAATTAGCATAGAATTGTTTCTCTATAGATATGAGAAAGCCTCATATCAAACACTTAAGATCTTGAACAAAGAAGATCATAGAATACCTTAAATGATTGTATGCTATATAATTTGAAATCATCCTGAATTTGGTCATAATTCTCAAATCGTATGTTTCTTTAAGGGTGAAATTCAACGGTGACTTTTGTTTGCTTAAAATTGATAAATTTAGAGCATACGGTTATTTTATCCTAAGGTGTTCTTTGTCTTGAACGGTAGCTTTAGACCAAATCCAACTTTTAACTCAATATTGGTAATATAGACATAATAGCTCGGTCACAAAAGAGCTGACATTTTTTTATGGGATCACAATTCAAAAAAAAAAAATGTGAATAAATCTCTTGCCAGTTCGTATTTTATGAATTAATCGGGCGGAGTATTAACGGTTGAAACCGAATATTACGTCGCAAGCCTGAGACCGGACAGCCAATTTTCACTCACCCTTTTCATCAATGTTAATATAAGGTAATTATGTATGGTATTTTGTTATTTGCCAGTGAACAACCGGAGACTTCCGAACCCAAAAAATAATTTTAAAGAAAAAAACAGTGGAAACGTGGTGGGACCAAAAGATTTCCCATCCATCATCTTATCATGGATGCTAATTCGTGGCGTCGATCCTTTGATTTTCTTAAAAGGAAAAGAAAATGTAGTTTAAGGTTACAAATTCTTGGACTTGACTTTTCTAGGCTCTTAGTTGCATTTTTCCAGCCTTGAATTGCAACGTTTAGAGCCTAATTAAGTTAAGCTAGAGGTGGGCCACCAGCTGCATGTCCTTCACGGGGCAGCGCGAGGAAGATCAAAATGTTTAGTGATCATCATGCACCACGCGCATCCTTGTGAAACATCATATATAAATGGAGACAAATGTTTAGCTAGTGTCGCACACCGTGTTATAATTGTTCAAATATAGATGACAAGTTGTGATCACAATGGTCACAAACCACATTGGCAATTGGCGACATGGTGGGAGACATATGCGCTCTGGTGCAATGTTCACAGTGATGACTTCATTCATTTATTTGACACGAAGATCAATATACAAGAAAAGAATATGATCGTTTATTGGAATCAAAGTAGTTGACTCGATGCTTTGGAATTGCTTCATTTTTATTTTTATTTTTTTGGTCAGAGGAATTGCTTCAATTTGGAGTGAGCATTTATCATCCTCTTTTGGCCTTTTTGTAACTTTACTTGTGATAGCAAGTTGAAATTGGTGATTTCTATATTCCCCATGGATCATGTTAGGCTAGTGATGCTTCTTGGACAATGTGTGAGAATCATAGTGATTAGAGTAAAGATCATTGAATTTCAATGGAGTAGTGATTGAGAAATTGAACTTTAACTCTCAGCTTATATTTCAGCCTTCTCGATTAAAGTAGATCATACTTGGGTTAGTACAAATGCCAGAACTTGATTTTGTCGCTTTACTTCCCCTCGAGCAAATCAAAAGAATCGCTTGACAATTATACATCCAAAAGTGGTGTCACGAGTAATGAGTCACATTTACCCTAAATTGATGAATTGTAAGTTGTGGCGCCGATCTATTTTTTTTATTGAAGGAAAAGAAAACTTAGTTTGAGGTTATGAATTCTTGGACATGACTTATGTAGGTTCTTAGTTGCATGTTTCAAGCCTTGAATTGCAACATTTAAGGCTTAATTAAGTTAAGCTAGAGGCATGCCGCCAGCTACATGTCCTTCGCGGGGTAGCGTGTGGAAGATCAAAATGTTCAGCGACCGTCATGCACCACATGCATCCTTGTGAAACATCATGTATAAGTGGAGAAAAATGTTGAGCCGATGTTGCGCACTGCATGGCAATTGTTCCAAATATAGATGACAAGTTCTTATTACAATGGTCACAAACCACATCAGCTAATAGCGATGTGGTGTGAGATACGTGTGCTTTGGTGCAATATTTCATCGCGGTTACGGCTTCATTCACAGATTTGACACGAAAATCAATATTCAAGAAAAGAATATGCTTGTCTTGTTTTGAAATTGCTTCAATTTGGAGTAAGCTTTTATCACCGTCTTTTGGCCTTTTTGTGACTTTACTTGTGATAGCAAGTTAAAATTGGTGATTTCTATATCCCCCATGGATCATGTTAGGCTAGTAATGCTTGTTGGATGTTATGTGAGAATCACACTGGTTCAAATGAAAATCACTAGATTTCAATTTGGAGTACTAATTAAGAAATCAAACTTTAACTCTTAGCATTTACTCCAGCTTAACTTTAACTCTTAGCATTTATTCCAGCTTTCTCAATTAAAGTAAATCATAGTCAGGTTAATACTAATGCAGAACTTGCTTCTATCTCTTTAGTTCCCCCTTGAGCAAATTTAAAAATTGCTTGACGGTTATACATCCAAAAGTAGTATCGCAAGTAATGTGTTGTATTTATCAAAAACTATTTTTGTGTTAAAAAGAAACTCCCAAAGCAATACATGTATGATAAATTTACCCTCAAACTAATTTTTGTATGAAAAATCCTAAGCTGATAAACTTGTGTCATATTTACCCTAAACTAATATACTCGTGCCACATTTACTTGTAAAGATAGGATTTTTTAGTAGTAAATGTGGCACGAGGATATCAATTTGGAATTTTTTGTTACATACAAATTAATTTGGGATAGATGTGGCACGAATATACTAGTTCATGAGTTTCTGTGATACAAAAATCAGTTTAAGATAAATGTAGCATGAATATACTAATTGGAGTTTTTTGTGATATTAACTTATAGTAAATACAAGTTTCTAGGAATCTATATATCTAGTTTCAAAAGACAAGATAAATTGTAAATTTTATCTATTTATAGGAATGTTCACATGAAGACAATTAATTTTCTAAGTGCAACAATTACATCATCCATCGGTAATTTATTTTTTTGGCTCGCTTGCTCAGAGGTGGGGATGTAGATAACATAAGGGGACAGTGATCCAAGCCTATTGAAGGAAGAGCAAATACTTCAGCTAAAGGGTATGCCATACGCCAATCCAGAGAACAAAAGGCTCGGTCAAGTTTTCCTTCACCAGGTCATCTCCTTCTCGATTATTTGACCAAGTGTATTGACACCCTTTACTCTCAATTTCTAGCAAAGCACAGTCTCTCTGATGAGAGATCGAAAAGAAGCCATACGTGAATTGTTGGGTGATCTTCTTCCCATCTTTTCCTAGGGAAAGAGGAAGTCGTTGAAGTCCCCTATGCACAACCAAGGTAAATGATTCACTGCTGAAATTCCTCTAAGAGTTTGCCAGAACTGCTGACGAGGCTGATAAGAGGGAGGAGCATGGAGGCAAGTCAAGTGCATAGATGTTGCAGATGTAGAGTCTACCACCTGTAGGTCAAGGTGAGTATCCTCCTCTTGTAAAACAGAAATGTCAAAAGGATCTTTCCAAAATAAGGCAAGACCTCCAGCTGTACCAACAGGATTCCGTAAAAAGGAATAAGGATAACGAAACCTGTGCTGCAAACTTTTTACTACAGAATTGATATTCTTGGTTTCCATCAAAAAAATGAGATCGGGCTTATCAGAGGCTATCATAGCCTTAAGGGCCTAAATTGTCAGGGGGTTGCCCAACCCCTAACAATTCCAACTAATGAGCTTCATTTTTGTTTTGGCAGCTATTGAGGGCCAGCCGCCATAGCCCGTTGTAGTGATTCAATTTCCGCAAAGACAGGGGCATCTAGAAGATTTAATCCGTCCACTCCAGAGGAGTGACCAGTACAGATGTCATAAGGGGAGTATCTCTTGTTCTTCTTACTAGTACCCATAACAGAAGTGGCTCGTATAATTTTCAGTTTCTTTGCCACTGGAACTTCTGCAGGAGAGTTCTGAATACTCTTAAGTTTTGCCTGTGTAAGGACCAAATCCATAGTTCGGATGAGAGGACCTGTGAGATCCTTACATGAGCAGGAGCCTCCAGGCAGATCTGATGAGGATGCAGGGGCTTTCGAAGTAGTGTCTGCTGGGGGAAGAGCAGGAACAGGTAACTGCTGAACCGGGGGGGTTTCAGGGATAACTTCTTCCATCGGCTCTATATTAGCGGGGGGGTTGTAAAATGCTTCCCAATAGGGACTGAACTGACCAACCTCTGCCTTTAACCAAGGGCCATAAGCCATGCTTCGAATTCCTTCATTTCTAGTATCGTCATATGGAAATTCTTTGCAGGAGGCGGCATAGTGACCCAGTCTACCACAAGAGTAGCAGAAATGTGAGAGCAGCTTGTAGCGAAAGTCTAACCACATGGCCTTGCCTTCTATCTGTATAAGTTTTCCTGATCGTAGCAGGGAATGCAGGTCTATTTCAATCCTAACTCGCCCAGACATATCCGGCTTCACCTCAATAACACGACCCACCTAGTTCACTGCCCTACGCAACAGTCGGTCGGTGTTCCATTCCAATGGTAAGCCTATTATGTGAACCCAGAATTCGCACTTAGAAAATTCATATCCATGCAACGGCGTATTAGGTTGCCAAGGCTGCAATTGTACCAAATGGTTAGAAAAAAGCCATGGACTGCCTGCTAAAACTCTTTGTTTTTCACTTTCAGATCGGAATTTGACGATGTAAAAACCGCCATCGCCGGAAGAGATGTCTACATTCTCGAGTCGCCAAGCTCGCTTCATTGCCATTTGAAAACCCGGAAGATTAACAGGAGGGTTGGTGTAGATATTACCTACCAGGATTAGGCGACAGTCCTGCAACTTATCTGAAATAGGTACGTTCTCCCATACTTCCAGTTCTTGTTCTGCACAGAGCCTACCCAGTCGTTGACATAGTGCTGCAATATGCGCAGAGCTCGCACTCCCATCTGACTCCATGGATAACGCCAAGAACTCCACACAACCAAAGATGCAATTACTCTAGATAAAGATTAACCGATATGGGTTGCATGTCGAAGATCGGGCCCCTGCATGTCCCAATTACTAAGAAGACAAAAGATTAAACGGCGGACAGAAGGGCCAGGTTAGACTGGAAGCTCAATTGTGGGGATGGAGGCTTGGATACCAGTGGAAGGATATTAATGAGTCGAGGGGAGCACTTAGCGGGGGAACAAAGGAAAGGAGATAGAAATGAGAGCGAATGGCTGGTTGAAACAGTGATGATTGGAGAAGATGAGGAAAAGGATCAGCCATGCACAATTCGGATGACAAAGAACAGAGAATGACAGGAGACTTGAAGAAGAAGATAAAGAATCTCGAACATAGCGCGAGAGAAACGCTCTAACAGGACGAGAGAAAGCACTCTAACAGGGCGAGAGAAAAAAGAGAGAATTCATCGGTAATTTATTTAAGGGCTGCTTAACTAGATAAAAAGAGGGAAAATTACTTTCGCTTTCTATGGCATAAGAAGATGATGATTCTGCGTTCTTACGGAAGAAATTACTTTTAGCATTTGGATATATTAACTTTTCACATTTAAAAACACATAAAATTAGAGAACCAAAAAAAAAAAAAAAAGAGAAAGTACATATTTAATTTTCCCCAAGACATTAATCAAGATATCTTTTTTTTGATAACATCAATCAAGGTTTTTAATTAATTAAGAGCTCCGAACAAAAGTTAAGTTGGTTTTTCTTTCCAGTGAGTAAGTGGACTTCTTTAACCACTAGGGTTAGGATTTGCCCTAGTGGCCACCCTTCCAACATGGAAGGGGGAGGTGAGGGGTTCAAATCCCCACCTTTTCAGGGGGGGATGGGGTGAGGACGCGTAAGTTTTAGCAGTGGGTTTCGACTCCCACGCCCTGTAAGAGGTAGGACAAAAGTCTGAGAGAAAGTGTAGAATAGGAATAGAATAGGACTGACAAAAAAAAAAAGTGGACTTCTTTTATTGTATTTTATTCCATTGTATAATGGCAAAAATACACATGCATTGCCTTTAAACAAAAATTGACATGCAAAAGGCTTTTTGAAATCGTTGTATGATACAACATGTGAGTTATTAATGAAAAGAAGTTATTGACACAATACGTAGGAATTTTGAGATTGATTTTTCTTCTTTTTAATTATAGGACTATTTATAAGATAGAAAATGTTTTATGTAAGAGAGAGAAAGATGTAGAAGATTTGTTAATCGATGCATTTGCCCATCCATAGAATACTTGTCAAATAACTGATTGAGTATATTTGTGAGAAAAAAAAAAGATCATAATCTCTTTAAGAGATCCTTTTGTTTTACATAATAGTATAGAATAGCAAAATTCCAACGCCTTAACAAAGTTACTAAAGTCTCTTTACTTTTTTAGTATGCAGAAGTGTGTACGGTTAAAGAATACCCATGACATATGAAATTTCAAAGGAAAACACATGAAAATGCAAACCAAGCAATCTCATTTCATTTCCTATTTATGTATATTCTAAGTGATAGGATTGGAGTACACTAGGAGATGAGCAAAGGTACCACTACTCCATGCCACACCCAAAAGCCCAAGCATGTCATCTATCTCCCACCCACAGTATGTCCAAAATCTTGGTCTAGTCTTCCCGAAATGCTATTGATGTGAGAAATAATGATCAACCACTAGTAAGCACAAAGCTCAACAAGCAAACTACTAACCATTCTATACCACATATGTCAATAATAGCATAAGCGATGAAGTTTGAATATAAAAGTTTGTTTTGAAGTTAACTTGCCTAATAACCTTTCACAAAATTAGGATAACAAATGGAAAAGCGTTCCCTTTGAAAACGATAATCGAACAAAACTTGAATAAAATTTGAAATTGCAATTAATCATTTTTAGTATAAATTGACTACCACCATCTTCCAGGAAACCACGTTACCCCCCGGTATCTCACATTCATTCAACATCACGAGGACACCAGGGGGAACCATGTGACACTCCACTGACATCTGAAGGAACCCAATTATCCCTTCAGGCATCCCTATTACAATACAGGGCATCGTCGTCTCAAAGACCGACGGCATTCTCAAATCACACACTCACCCATGGTGTAGCAATTTCATTTCATAATTCAATTTAAACATGCCGTCCAATGAGTTAAAAACAAGGACCAACTCAGTTTCACAATCATCAATCCTTTATCCATTTTTTTTTTTTGGTCGAAAAAGGTGCATCGAGCTTGCATTACTTACGATGGTAATTACAATGCATTTCAAAGTCTGCGCATAAAAGAGCCATAAGAGGTGCAGGTGGGAGATACTTCCAGTTTAAGGGGAGAGTATTGTTTCGGTGAGCCTTGGCCACCCAATCAGCGACTGAGTTTATGTTCCTCGGGCAGAAGGAGAGGGTACTATCCGGCAATTGAGAAAGGAGGCGGCGGCAGTCTTGGACTAGGCCTTTCACGGCCCAATGTGGTGCTTCTTGGCCCAATATGGAGCGAACTACCTTTCAACTATCTGACTCCAGTTCCACAGATCCGAAGAGATTAGTTTGACGCCCCACGTGACTTCTCTCTCTCTCCACCAGCTTCTGCATCCCGACGAACAGAGCAAGGGTTTCGCCGTGCAAGGGGGAGGCCACCAGCGTCGCTGCAGTAAAGCCGTCGATCAGCACCCCCGCCGAGTCTCGGAGGACACCCAGTGGTGATACGCGTGCAGGTTGGCTTGAGCCGTGTCAATGATGGCCTCTGATGTGTCTCGGATCTGGCGGAACACTATATTGTTGCGGTTCTTCCACACTTGCCAGAGAATCGCCGCCAGTAGTTCGCCCGAGGGAGTCATCCGGCGGGTTACAAGGTATTCCTCCATCCACTTTTCAATCCTGGTAGCCGATTGTGGGTTCTAGAGTTGTTGGAGGCGAGGGTCTAACCAGATCTGCTGGGTGTGCTTGCAATGGAGGAATAGATGTTCGATGGTTTCTGGGTATTTATTGCACTGGGGGCAGAGGGGGTCCGGTAGCAACGTTCGGTGAAAAAGCCTGTCTTTCGTTGGTAAAGCACCCGTGCGAGAGGCTCCAAAGGAAAATTTTTAACTTCGATTGGATGGACAAGCGCCGAGATCCGATCCACAATTGGCGAGACGGTTGGTACGATGAAGAAGGGGTGCTGTCTCGGGTAGAGGAAGGTAAGGAGGACTCTCTAATTCTGTGGTATCCACTCTTAACCGAGAATTGCCCAGTATTGTTACCCGTCCATATTACACTATCTGCTTGCGGTACCTGAGGGATATGGATAGAGAGAATTTCGTTTGCCACTCTCTGATCAAATGTTTGATGTATCAGCTCTGAATTCCATTCCCTGTTTTCCTGGTTAATGAGCTTAGCTACTAATTGAGGGTCTTCTCTGTTTGCAGGGCTGCCTAGTATCCCTTGTGGAAGCCATCTGTCTTGACGTATGCTGATGGTCTTCCCGTCGCCCACCATCCACTGCATATCAGGTAATATCGCATCACGCCCCCTCAGAATACTTAGCCAACCCCAGGAGGGTTTATAGCCTCTTTTTGCGTTCCACATATCTCCATGAGGGTAGTATAGGCCTTTCAAAATCTGACTCCATAGAGCCGAGGGGGACTGGGATAGGCGCCAGGCTTGTTTGCCCAGCATAGCTAGGTTGAAGTGGATTAAATCTTTGAAACCCATGCCTCCTTGATCCTTCCTGCTTTTCATGATGTCCCATTTTTTCCAATGGATGCCATTTCGGTTTTCATTTTGCCTCCACCAGAATGCTGCTATGCGTTGTTCAATGGCTTTGCAGATTGATACTGGGACTTTAAAGATGGACATAGCATAATACGGCAACGCCTACACAACTGCCTTAATCAAGGTCTCTTTTCCAGCTTTGGACAGGTATTTTTCTTTTCACCCTGTTAACTTCATATTCACTCTTGCTAGAAGCCAGTCGAACATCTCCTTTTGGAACCCCCGATCGAAGGCAATCCTGATTACCTCACTGTTTTTTCCATTATTGGCACCCTCATTTCATTAGCTAATCTCCTTCTAACTTCTTGTGGACAGCTTTGGCTGAAGTACATACCAGACTTGTTTAGGTTGATCGCTTGACTCATGGCGTAACAATATTGATTCAAGATTGCAGCCAGGCCTTGGCATTCTCGTAGTGTTCCATCCATGAAGAATATTGCATCGTCAGCAAATAGAAGGCGAGTAATTGTAGGACAATACCTGGTGAGCTTTATCCCCCTGATAAACCCTTCTCCTACTGCATTGTTAAGCATCCATGAAAGGGCATTAGCCATTAATATGAATAAGTAGGGAGATATCGGGTCCCCTTGGCGGATATCCCTCGTCGGCTTGAAAAATTCAGTAGTTTCGCCATTGATTTTTACATTCAGAGTCACTGTCGACACGCGTTACATGATCAGCTGGACCCAATGTGCAGAAAATCCCATTTTAACCATGCTCATATGTAGGAAATCCCACTCCACCCTATTGTAGGCTTTTTTCATGTCCAATTTCAGGATTGCATGATGTTTCTTCTTACGCATTCTGATCCTTAATTGATGCAGGGTCTCTGCACAATCATTATGTTGTCCCGAATCGACGTCCCCTGGACAAAGGCGCTCTTTGGTGAAATGAGCTGAGGTAACCATGGTTTAAGCCTATTGGCCAGAACTTTAGAAAGTATTTTATAGGCAAAATTGCACGAGGCTAATGGGGCGATATTGGCTTATCTGTTCTGGATTTTTTACTTTTGGGATGAGGACTATGTGGATTTGGTTGAGGGAGTGGTCGAACTTACCTGATTGGAAAAATTTCTGGACCATATGCAGGACGTCAGATTTGATTTCCTCCCAAAAGTGTTGGTAGAACTGCCCATTGAGGCCGTCTGGCCCTGGCGCCTTCAGCGACCCTAACTGGTACACCGCTGTTTTGATCTCATCTTCTGTAATCTCTGCTGTTAAATGCTGGTTCATGACGTCTGTTACTATTCTTGGGCAGTTGTCTAGGATCGGGTGGAAGTTTCAAGGGCCCTCCGATGAATAGAGATCCTGGTAGAAGGACACTACGTGCTATTTAATAGCTTGTGGGTCCCGGGTCCATTGCTCATCATCAAGTCTCAGCATGGTAAGTTTATTGGTTTGCCTTCACTGTACTGTTGTAGCGTGGAAGAATTGAGTATTCTTATCACCCCATTTAAGCCATTGGATGCGAGAGCGAAGGCCCCAATACATCTCCTCCTGCCTCCAGAGTTTGTCGATGGCTACTTTTATGTTCTGAACTTCTGTTGTGCTGTAATATGCAGGGCTACTATTAGTGATTTCATTCAGTCTCCTCTTGAACTCCTGGATTTTCATTGGCGCGTTGGAGGACGGTTGATTATTAGTGTCTGCCAAAAGACAAGTGCAAAAGGGGATGATTTCAAGATCCCAAAATCAATCCAAAAAGGTAGTTCGTCTACCTTTAGAAATCAGTGGCATTCATCAAGCAAATCAATTCAAAAAATCACAAAACTTTAACACTGCAGACTTTGAGGTATTTTTTTCATGAAGAACTAAAGGTCTGGTTTGGCTTGTACGGGTTCCAACTATTTTCTGAAATTCAGATCAGAATAGGGCACAGAGCCAGATTGCAACAGGTTGAGGAAATTGCATTTTGGGCTCCCAAATGAACACCAAAAATCATGGAAAAATTCCATATTATAGTTAAGATATGGTATAAAACTTTCATGGGGACACTAGTCCAAATTATTTATCAAAACTCCTATAGAAAATGGAAACTGAGCAAAGATTTAGAAACGGCTTATAAAAATAATTTCAGACCCGCATAGTTTTTAAAATATATTTTGCACAAGTCCAAAAAATATGAAATTAAAGTATGTTGTAGAACTAAGCACAATGCACAATTCAATTCTCATGGAGAAAGTCCCATCAAATTTGTACCACAAAAACCTGCACAAAATTAGCAAAATTCGGCCTATAGTAAATTGACTTAAAAATTGTCATAACCCCAGATTAATCCACAATTCATGTCAATTAAGCTCAAACCAATGCACACTTCATTATCCAGCGCTCCAACAACATATTAATATACTCAATATACTAAAATAATAACATTATTTGCAACATATATATTCCAAAACCATTGATGAACACGATTAAGTATGAAAACAATCAAGACGACTACAATTCGAGAAAATCGACCTCAATGTACATAAATCGACCCACGTAACATAAGTGGGAAGTAATTCACTTGCCTTGAACTCTCGTCGACAAAGGCTGGTGGGAATGAAAGTGAGGATGATGGCGTTGAAGTCGTGAGCAGAGGACATAATGAGGATGCAAATTCTATGAAGGGCTGGTTTTTATACCGCAATCTCCACCGTCCTTAAGATTTCTTGGTCAAAGTCTTCATTTGGTGGCAGCACAAGGAGGGGACGCATGGCGTTGGACGTGTCTTGGCTTAGGTAATTCTTATATATCCTCTTGACAACCCAAGGGACGTGCTGGCCGCTCAAGAAGGGGCAGCTGTGATTTTGGGAAGGCTGATTTGGGCTCTTTGTACGGTTTCATGGGCGTGGCCTCCTTTGGGCCAAGTTAATCTAGCTCGTGGCAAACCCTTGGGAAGCGGGTGATGTCCCGAAGTACTCGGTGGCCGTGCTAGGTGGCATTGGGCGGGACATGGTGTAGTGGTGCCGCAGCAGTGTTCGGCGGTGTGACACGGTGGCAAGGTGGCGCTACGCGGTGGGCTGACGTGACAGTGTCGTGCACGATGACAAGCTTAGTGATGCGGCAATAACACGCTTGGTACCAAAGAGCACTCGGTTTTGTTGAGCGAGGATCCTGATGTCACATTACATATCTCTCTATTAATTTTAAAAGTTTTGTCCCATATCTCTAGTTATCCATTAATATAAAGTAAAGAGATTGGTATTTCGTCTCACTTTCATGTTGTCCATACTCTTTGGGATGTTATATGGTAACAACACAAATGGATGATCTGCAATTCTTGCCATCATGTTCTTAATGAAAATTTTAACAACTCACCTTTCGTTTAAGGATAACAAATAGATCTTTGTAATTTTTAATGAAAGTATTTTGAGAGAATGCTTGATCCATGATTTTTCTTTTTTAGTCTAACGGGACAAAGGAAAATAGTGGAAAAGTTAAAATACTTGCTTTCTGATTTTTCGCTTGTTACTCCCACCATCACTTTGTCAAGTTTCGAATTTGACTATCTAATAAAGGAAGATCAATATGCCATCAAAATTATATGAACAATCATTTCAACACCAAAACTTTTTTAAAGCATCCGTTTAAGTGAATTCGATGAGTCAGGTCAGCTTTTTGATGAATTTAAGTCATTGGGGTCGCTTAAATGATTAGTTTCACACTTTAATGATTCTTGAAAGGTTTTAGCAACAAATCAGCGTCACACAAAAAACTGTGACCCCAATGTTTTTCTTTCCTTTGACAGGAAAAGAAAACTTAGTTGGAGGTTATGAATGCTTGGACTTCGATGCTTTGGTAGGTTATTAGTTGCATGTTTCAACCCTTGGTTTGCAACTTTAAGGGCTTAATTAAGTTAAGTTAGAGGTGGGCCGCCGGTCGCATGTCCCTCACGAGGCAACCTGTGGAAAATCAAAATGTTCAGCCATGTCATGCACCACATGCATCCTTGTGAACATCAACCTGCGTGGCAATTATTAAGACATAGATGACAACTCCACATCAATTGACAGCAATGTGGTGTGGCATATCTGTGCCTTGGTGCAATGTTTTATTGCGGTGACGACTTCATTCATAGATTTGACATGAAGACTAGTATTTAAGGAAAGAATATGCTTGTGTTATGGCCTGATGGGAGGCACGACCCAAGAGGGTTCTAGACGAAGGCCGTGACCGATCCATGAACAAGCGACCCTCGGCTTCATCCTTAGGACTTAGAGTATTCTCGAGTCTTCTAGAATACTCCTGGGGTTATACGGTATTTATATGGTATTTGTACGCATACGATATATGGGTAGTTGGTAGTTGAGGAGATCCAATCTCCACCGTTAGATCAAGGAGGGATCTACGGATATGGTTTGCCTTGTAGTTGTATATAAAGGGGACTCCTCCCTTCATTGTATTCTCATTCACAAGTAATACAGAAAACCATAGCTTCTCTCTCTAAAGTTCCTCTCTCTAAAGATCTTGTGAGTCGAGTGTTGAAAGGCTGCTTAGGAGTAAAATCCTAAGGCCCCACAAGTCAGCTTCCGAGTGATCGAGAGTTGATCGATCGGCCCGTGACAAGTGATATCAAAGCTGAGTTTGTTCCAAGCGCAAGCACAATGGCTAATCCACGATCTAATGAGGCGCTCGCCATGGATGGTGACGGTGCTGATCGTGGGCGAAACGCCGAGAAGACCAAGAGGAAGAAGAACCGTGGTGGTTCGAGTTCGAAGGATCCGATGGGAAATCTTGTGCATCACATGACGAAGCTAGAATTGTTCATCATCGATGTCCAAGGATCAGTCAATGACAAGACCCAGACCGTGGACGGAGTAGATGTTGGAAGGGAAGAGCTCATTGCTGAGGTGCAAGAGCTCAAGACCGGTATGGGGGAGCTTCGACACGAGTTGTTAGGGACCTTAT
Organism: Eucalyptus erythrocorys; assembly: GCA_014182555.1. Lineage (NCBI taxonomy): Eukaryota > Viridiplantae > Streptophyta > Magnoliopsida > Myrtales > Myrtaceae > Eucalyptus > Eucalyptus erythrocorys. Next base: position 32,165,872 of record CM024606.1, on the reverse strand, counting down.
GGGAAGAACTCGTGCAACGGTATGAACCTTTGGAGGCCATGATGGTGGCCATGCGCGCGGAGATAGCAGAGCTCAGGGGTAAGCTCGCTGAGATGGAAGGAGCACGCGTGAACGGGGTGATCACCGTGCAAGGTCCACGGGTGGACACGGCGAAGCCAAAAGAATTCAAGGGCTCTCGAGTGGCCAAGGACATGGACAACTTCCTATGGTATATGGAGCGATACTTCCAAGCCATGGGGATCAACGACGACCGAACACAAGTAAACACTGCATCTATGTACTTAACGGATAGTGCTTTGTTGTGGTGGCGTCGTCGATCGGATGATAGGTGCGGGAACCCTATCACAACTTGGGGAGGATTCGTTGAAGAGTTCCGACGGAACTACTTCCCCGCTTATGCGGAAGAGGAAGCTTGTGACGAGTTGAAGCGTCTCGAGCAAAGGGGTGGTGTACGTGACTAGATCAAACGGTTTTCGGAGTTGCTACTCCAAATACCTTCGATGAACGAGATTGAGGCATACCACCAGTTTATGAGTGGTCTTAAGCCATGGACCAAGCAGGAGTTGAAGCGGTTCAACATGGGAGATCTCACAACGACTATGACCGTGGCCGAATCACTCATGGAGTACAAGGAGCCTTCCACATCCCGATCGGATGCTCGTCCGAGGGACAAAGCCACTGGTGGGGGAGATCAAGGGAGATATAATTGCCCGACCAAAGTTAGACCACAACAGGCTGGTCCTCACAAGGCTCATGCAGGGCCAAGTGGTGGAGGACAAAGGAAGGCACGCTCATACAACTGTTTTTTTTGTGATGGCCCGCACATGGTGCGAGATTGCCCGAACAAGGCCAAGTTGGCTGCTCTCTACAAAGAGGATGAGCCTAAGGAGGAGGTGCGATTGGGGTCGCTATGACTCCTTAGCACCATCAAGTCCAAGAAGGCGAAGGAGCCTAAAGGATTGATATTTGCAGACTCGAAGATCGTGAAGACCACGATGAGTGCACTCGTGGACACTGGGGCATCCGACATCTTCATATCGGAAGAGGCAGCGAAGAAGCTTAACCTACGGGTTGAGAAGGGAGCCGATTGGCTCAAAACAATGAACTCCAAGGAAGTCCCTGCGATTGGCATCACATGGGACGTGGAGCTGGAACTCAAGCAATAGAAGATCAAGGAGACCCTAGAGGTAATTCCCCTTGATGACTATGATATTATCATTGGGATAAAGTTCCTAGATAGAATCCATGCTGTAATAGTTCCATTTGCCGAATGTATATGCGTATTGGACAAGAATTGTCAATGCGTGATCCTAGTCCATCGTGAGTCGGACCGTGATCGGAAGATGATTTCGACAATGCAACTCACTAAAGGAGCAAGGAAGGGTGAGGTGACCTTCCTAGCGGCCTTGAAGACCGAGGAAGGCAAGGGTGAAGGGAAGGAAGTCCCAACGAAGGTAGCCTGAGCCCTCGACTCATTCAAGGACATGATGCCTCCGGAGTTGCCAAAGAAGCTACCACCCAAGAGAGAGGTGGATCATCGGATCGAGTTGGTGCCTGACGCTCGACCGCCTGCCATGGCGCCATATCGCATGGCGCCCCCCTAATTGGAAGAGTTGAGGAGGCAACTCAAGGAGCTGCTCGATGCGGGGTATATTCGGCCATCTAAGGCCCCGTTTGGTGCGCCGGTTCTATTTCAAAAGAAACATGATGGGTCACTCCGGATGTGCATCAACTACCGAGCATTGAACAAGTTGACCATGAAGAACAAGTACCTGATCCCGCTCATTGTGGATCTCTTCGATCAACTTGATAGAGCTCGGTGGTTTACCAAGCCGGATCTCCGATCCGGTTACTATCAAGTTCGGGTCGCCGAAGGGGATGAATCGAAGACCGCATGCGTGACGCGGTATGGATCCTACGAGTTCCTCGTGATGCCGTTCGGCCTAACGAACGCTCCAGCTACATTTTGTACACTCATGAACAATGCACTCCACCCTTTCCTAGATCGGTTTGTTGTGGTTTACCTAGATGATATTATAGTCTATAGTCGGATGCTCAATGAGCATGTCGAACATTTGAGGCAAGTCTTCCAAGTCTTGTGCGAGAATGAATTATATGTGAAGCGTGAGAAGTGTGCATTTGCCCAAGAGGAAGTTCCATTCCTAGGGCACATCGTCGGGGGTGGGCGTGTGCAGATGGACAAGGCAAAAATTCAGTCGATCGTCAAATGGGAGCCGCCGACGAAGGTGACGGGGTTGAGGTTGTTCTTGGGCCTCACCAACTATTGTCGGCACTTCATCCGAAACTACTCAAGCATCACCATGCCACTCACGGACTTGCTGAAGAAGGAGAAGGCATGGGAGTGGACGAATCGATGTCAAAGAGCATTCGATCGATTGAAGAAGGCCATGACCGAGGAGCCGGTATTGGCATTGGCTGACCACACCAAAGCTTACGAGGTAGAGACTGACGCATCGGATTATGCTATTGGTGGCATCCTTATGCAGGAAGGACATTCGGTGGTGTTCAAGTCACGCAAGTTGAACGATACCAAGTGTCGGTATACCGTTCAAGAAAAGAAAATGACCACGGTGGTCCGCTGCCTTCGGAGGTGGAGGCATTATCTCCTGGGGTCGAAGTTCGTCGAAAAGACAGACAATGTGGCCACGAGCTACTTCCAAACTCATAAGAAGTTGAGCCCGAAGCAAGCTCGATGGCAAGATTTCCTTGCGGAATTTGACTACGTGTTGGAGTACAAGTCAGGGAAGGCCAACTCCGTGGTAGACGCATTGAGTCGGAAGATGGAGTCGATGAGCAGCACGGTGAATCGACCAAGTTGTGCTTGGGTCAACCGCATCAAGGAGGGCTTGAAGCTTGACTCAAGAGCTCAGGCGCTCGTTGAGTATGCCAAGGAAGGTAAGACTCGACAATTCTAGTGTGAGGATGATCTCCTTTACACAAAGGAAGGCGACTATATGTGCCTTTCCATGGGAAGATAAGGAAGGAGATCTTGCGCGAGTGCCACGACTCGAAGTGGGTCATCCCGAGATCCACCGCACGTTGGCCCTTGTCAAAGATTGATACTACTGGCCCTAAATGCGGGACAACATTGAAACATATGTGAAGACTTGTTTGGTGTGCCAACAAGACAAGCTAGAGCAACGCTCATCGCCGGGTCTTTTGGAGCCGCTTCCTATTTCGAGTCATCCATGGGAGAGTATTTCCATGGACTTCATCGTGAACCTACCGAAGTCCAAAGGGTGTCGGACTCTCATGGTCATGGTGGACAAGTTTTCCAAGTACGCGACCTTCGTGCCTGCGACAAAGGATTGCTCAGCCAAGGAGGAGGCCAAGCTATTCATGAAGCACGTGGTCAAGTATTGGGGTGTGTCATGAACGATCGTAAGCAATCGTGATCCTCACTTCACAGGGCTTTTCTAGTCCGAGTTATTCAAGCTGTTGGAGTCGGAGCTAAATATGTCGACGAGTTTGCATCCACAAACCGACGGTCAGACAAAGCGGGTCAATGCACTCTTGGAGATCTACCTCCAACACTATGTGAGTACAACGCAAGCGAATTGACCGAAGTTGATCGACGTAGCCCAGTTCTCCTACAACTTGCAACGGAGCAAGTCGACTGGCCAGAGTCCGTTCGAGGTTGCGACTGGGTAACAACCGAACACCCCGAGCAAGATCATGTTGGGTTACCGGGGAGTAGTCTGCCCACGTTCAAGTTTGCCAAAAATTTGCAAGAGCAAACAGACATGGCACGGGTGTGTTTACACAAAGCATCCAAGCGCATGAAGAAATGGGCGGATAAGAAGCGACAACATGTGGAGTTCTAGGTTGGGGACCAAGTGTCGGCCAAGCTGCACGTGGTTCTTCGATATAAGGACGTGCACAAGGGATTGATCCGTCGCTACGAAGGGCCATTTCGGGTGCTGCAGTGGGTCAGGAAGGTCGCATACAAGCTGGGATTACCGCCAAAACTCAAGTTATATCCGGTTTTCCATGTAAGTATGCTTAAACCTTTCCAAGTTGATGAAGAAGATCTGATTCGAGAGAAGTCACAACAGGCGCCGCTCGGGGCAAATACCTCGTATGATCGAAAGATTGAAAGCATTATGGCGGATCGTGTCATACAGAAGCAATATTGTGCACCGAAGCGGGAGTACTTGGTCCGATGGAAGGGTCTTCCGGAAAGTGAAGCAAGTTGGGAACCAGCAAAAGCTCTTTGGCAGTTCAAGAAGGAGATTGATGCCTTCCATGCTGAAGATGCGATGAGGGCGTGGCTTGATTAGGTGGGGGAGAATGTCACGGCCCGATGGGAGGCACGACCCAAGAGGGTTCTAGGCGAAGGCCATGACCGATCCATGAGCAAGCAACCCTCGGCTTCATCCTTGGGACTTAGAGTATTCTTGAGTCTTCTAGAATACTCCTAGGGTTATACGATATTTATACGGTATTTGTACGCATACGAGATAAATGTGAGTAGCTAGTAGCTGGGAATAAATATGGGTAGTTGGTAGTTGAGGAGATCCAATCTCCACCGTTAGATCAAGGAGGGATCTATGGATACGGTTTGCTTTGTAGTTGTATATAAAGGGGCCTCCGCCCTTCATTGTATTCTCATTCACAAGTGATATAGAAAATCAGAGCTTCTCTCTCTAGAGTTCCTCTCTCTAAAGATCTTGTGAGTTGAGTGTTGAAAGGGTGCTTAGGAGTAAAATCCTAAGGCCCCACGGGTCAGCCTCCGAGTGATCGAGAGTTGATTGATCGGCTCGTGACACTTGTCTGTTGAAATCAAAGCAATCAACTCGATGCTTCAGAATTGCTTCAATTTGGAGTAACCATTTATCAACATCTTTTGGTCTTTTTTGTGACTTAACTTTTTTTAGCAAGTCAAAAATTTGATTTCTATAGTCCACACAAATCATGATAGGCTGGTGATGCATGCCAAACAAAATGTGAAAATCACTATGGTTAGAGGGAAGTTCACGCAGCCTATATTTTGATTTTCTCAATTAATGTAGACCATACGCATGTTTGTACAAATGTTGGAAATTGATTTTGTCACTTTACTTTCAATTCAGGCAAATTTAGAGAATTGCTTGACAATCATGCATCCAAAAGTGGTGATGCAAATAATGTGTCATTGGTGTTTCGCAGAGAGTAATGCATTTTTGTTCCTTGTAATGCCATGTAAGGTAAATGGGTGCTTCTAAATTTGGTTCCATCCCAAGTTAATGCTTATATAATAGTGGCAGTTTTGAGGATGATCCTAAGGTAAGTCAAGGCTAATGTTGCTTTGCCTTGCTTTGTCCTCTCCATTATATAATGCTAATTACAATTACAATTCTACTTGAATGTAAATATTAGTAAACTTCGATTTGTAAATTCACATTTATAAAATCATTTTTGACACACAAAAAAGACATTGGGCTGGCAATCACAAGTCCTTACCTAATTACTTTTGAAAGAAGTTCAGTTTAGAATGCGAGCTATCACTCGAATTCATCTCCTTACTAGAAGGCTAGGCTAGGCAAGTGCTTTTGTTATCCCTAAGTCATGCGTAATCCTCAGTTGTACATTTTGATTCTATTCTAGAGGCAATAAATGGTCGAATCCGTCTGCCTTTTCTTTGTATTCAAGTAAGGCATTGTGCTTAAATTGTCACGAGCTACATGTCCTTTTCATAAGATGTTGTCTATTTTTCTAATTCAGTACCAGTAGTTCTCCATAGTTTAATGGACATTAAGGGTCCATTCGTTTCGTGGAAAATGGGCCATTTTCGGAAAATATTTTTCCAGAAGTCATTTTCCAAGAAAATAACAATATTTTTTGGTATTCGGCTAAAACTTGAAAATATTTTGGAAAATATTTTATGATGTTCGGTAAGGAAAATATTTTCTAAGATTTCACCACTTAGGCATGCATCATTTACCGACCTATAAATCCATCAAATATGAACTTGCCTTTAAATCTGGGCAAACTTGCTTTCATATATTTGTTCTCTCATTGTTGTCAAACGCTCATCTACTCTAAAAATGTTCGCATAGATTTTTAAAAAATGCAAAAGAGAAAAGAAGTAAAGCATGTATAGCCCTAATGAAAATCTTTCAATTGAGTGACCTGTTCTCCCCCTGCGTCTTTTGTGTTCTAATAAACAAAAGAAAAAAAAAAAAAAAAAGCAAAGCATGTAAAGCCCTTTGCTTAAGTAATGTACAACTAACAGGGGTAAAGTAAATAAAGAAAAAGGATAAGCAAGAGTGCAGAGCACAAGCTTGAGATCGACGAGCTCGAGGTTCGCCTAGCAATGGCCGACGACTAGCAAAGAAAGAAAAAGATGGGAAACAAAGAAAAGAAAAAAAAAGAAATAGAGAAAAAAAGAAATAGAAAAGAAAAATGAAATAAAAAATAATTCAAATTAAAAAGAAAAGGAAAATTAAAAAATAATTCTAATAAAAAAAAAAAGAAGAAGAAGAAGAAGAAATGGAAGGAGGAAGTGAGGATTTGTAGAGATATGAGATAAAAGAAATTAAATGAGGAAAATATTTTTCACTTTTCAAAAGTGGAAAATAGTGAAAAGCATTTTCCCCGATTTAGAAGACTAAACATTTTTCCCGAGGAATTCATTTTTCGTAAAATGAACATTGGAAAATCCGGAAAGCATTTTCCTGGAAATTATTTTCCGCGAAACGAACAGAGCCTAAGAATAACGTTTGTCCCAAATATTTGAGAATATTAATGGACATGCATGGTGGGATAGCATAAGATAATTTCTTTAACATTTGAGAATATTATATTGAATTTTATGAAAAAAAATAATCCACTCTTTTTTTTGGGGGGTCGAAAAGATTATTTCATTCATTGTCACAAAACATTGAATTAACTTTGCCATCGTTGTCAATCGTGCATCCTAAATGTGCGTTTGCTTTTGTTCAGTCTAAGTGTACAGTTTTGATCCATCCCTGCGATATGGTCTTCGGGTGATTTTTGTAATCACTCATGGTTGTTGCCTAAGTTGCTGTGAGGGCTTTGCTTGGTTATTCAACTGAACGATGCTAAGGCTGAAGGCGCATTTATGCTTTACTTTTCCAGAAGATGTGATCTTGCTGATTTCATTGTTGTTTTGCTTCTTTTAGTGCTTTAATTGGTAATCTCTTCAGTTGAAAACATTTGGGCTGAGCTTGCACAATCTTGCTCGTCATGGTAGCTTGAATTGTTCTCTGCTATACATCATTTATTGCTGATCATTGCTGACTTACACATTTGGGCACAGATTGCGGGAGAGGTTCATGCGCATTGAATGGGATTGACTACCTATTAGATAACCATGGCATTACAACAACAGTTGAATAAATTCAAGAAACAGCAGGAGAAGTGTCAATCCACTCTTACCAGTATTGTGGCCAGAGCAGGAAGCACGAGTACTCCAGCAAAGCCCATGCCTCCACCTCCTGCTGGTGCATGAGCTCCATTGCCTGCTGTCAAATTCTCAGATGATACAGAAAGACTTAAATATGTTACTGGTATATGCAAAGCACCTGTAGGAGCTCAGATGAAGCGCGTCATCGACTTGTTGTATGAGGTAATCTAAACTTCTCTCTCTGTGCAGGCGCTCACAATTGTATGCATACTCAAGTTTGGTTGTATTCTAATGATAGGGTTGTCTTTCATCACTCTTATAATGGGTACTAATGATTATTCATATGTATAGCAAACCGAATAAATTCTGGAACTGTTGGCTTGGCTCTGCAATTGATTTACTCGATGTAGGGTAGGATGCATGATGTGGATTTGTCATTAGTCGGAGTTAGAGGTCCATTAATCGTTGAATTGGAGAATTTGTTGAATCTCCCTCAAATGTTGTGTGATGGTACATACTAATTGATTGATGAATGTGGCTTTACAGCAAGGTTCATGATTTTTCTGGAGCAGTGATTTTTGTCAGTATGATAGAGGACTTGGGCAAGGTGTTAGCAATTCTGGAGTCAAACAACAGCCATGGGCAAACTGAGCACCTTTCTTGAGTGCTAGCTCATTGAATGGAGGCAGTCTTCCAAAGTTGTCTTGGTTTAGTAATGGAATAATTGACAAGCAGCCTTGCCACCTGTTGGGCATACTTCCAGATGTTTGAGTCTTGGCCTTCTGAATTAGATTGCATTTATTGCACCTGAAGTCCTTGGCACCCACCAATGGCATCAATCTCTCTCATCTAATTCTCTATTTGCTGTCCTGTTTGTTGTTATTTTTATTTTTGTGCTTGCCCCCTTCATGTCTTTCTTTGTTGTATCCCATATCCCTCCGTAAGTACTATTCGAGTTGTGTTAAACATTACCAATCGATGCTTAGATCTGAGACCTAGTGCATATCATCTGAATGGTTTTCATTAATTGAAAAGAATGTTTCCAGTCAAGGCCGGCGCTTACACCAGAGCGGATAAACGAAGCATGTTATGTCGATATGCTTTCCAATAAAGCTGTGTTTGACAATTTGGCAAATAACCCCAAAGTATACTACAATGGCCAGCGGTTTTCTTATGAGGTACACTTTCCTGGGAAGCTCCTGTATTGTATTAATGTATACTGTGCTTTCTTGAGGTGATAGTTTGGTCTTTGTTTTTGAACTGCTTCAGTCAAAGCATGATGTGAAGGACAAGAATAAGTTACTGAAGTTGATAAGAAGCTACACGGAGGGCATTAAGGTCATTGACCTTAAGGATACATACCCAACTGTGATGGAGGACTTACAGGTATATCTACTTGCTGATTGCGTTCTCCTTGCTTCATTGTGACTCAAGTCTGGTTTTCCATTCTTTTAATTGACTAAATAAAAGGCAGCTGAAGTTAGTTTGCTAGGCTAGCACACAATGGCTTTCTCTAAAAGGGGTTTAAAATATGTTCTTGAGAGTGCTGCGTAGTCTTTATAGCTTTCCACTTGATTGTTGCTGGGGTTTATAATTCATTTTTTGCATTTCCTGTAATTAAATTGAAATGACTGCTGAATGAATGTTGGAGTTCCTGCCATGTCATTTTTACCTTCTGAGATTGATTGGGTAGTTTTTCTAGACTTCTAGTTGATTATTGGACCCAATAACACACGCACACTTACTGCATCAGAACACAACCAGTGAAATGGTGATATAAGTGTTTGATGCTTTGCCTAAATTTCCCATTGCTATTGGAATGGTTAACTTTTTTTGGTTGTAAGCAATATTGGTATCATGAGGAGGTTCGTATCAGAATCTGAATTAATGTGTTAGGTCTCTATTGTCTTTTAATTTTAGTTTCTACATAACTTGTAGATGGGACCTCCACTAATTAAGTGTTTAGTAGACAGTGAGGCTTAAAAAGTATATGATTACCATTTTTGTGTTGGTCCGGGAATGACAAATGGAGTTCTTTGTTATGCTTCTTGATTTCTAAGGCATATATACAAAAGTTCACAGGCCTGAAAGCTGCTGGTCAAGTATGGCTCCTATCGAACTTCAACTCTCAGGAGGATATTACCTACCCAAATGATCCCAAAGTGCCCATAAAAGTAGATGACGATCTGAAGCAATTCGGAGTATCGAACTACCACGGGACATGATTGACATCGAGAATGATCTCCAGAAGAATAGGATGAGAGCATCAACAAACACGATGCAGAGAAGGCTTGCGGCCCAAATCCATGGGATTTCGCAGAAGCCCAAGCTCAAGAAGAACAAGCACGAGATCAGCAAAAGAACGAAGCTCACCAACGTTCATGTTCCAGAACTCTTTGAGAATCTGAGAGGTTCCTGAAGGATGGAGACGCAGAAGCTGTCCTCAGCAAGCAAATACCAGAGGACTGCATGGACGGCAATCCTTTTCCCCGTGTATATTTGATTGTTGCACTTACCGCATGCTTGTTTTTGGATCATTGATCTCGACCATAATTTGAGGTGTAGAGTCGCCAAGTTCTTAAAGTCAGATTCATCCAAGTTCAAAGGAGGAAAGAACTATTATCAGAAAGCTGTTGAACCGGATTAGATCCACAAAAGACCAATGACAAATAAATAGCGGCATCTGTCTCCTAAGCACTTTTTGCTTGTTCCGATTCCTGATTGACAAGTGAGTGAGTGAGTGGTATCCACAAAGCAACTGTTGCTTGGAGTGATAGTCCTGTCTCTGCATTATTAGCATGGACAATCTAAGTTTTCCAATGTCCCTGTTTGACAAAAGTTCGGTTCTCAAGCCACTGCGACTACATCTTACTAATTGTTTGACATGTGAAGGACATCCCTATCTCTCGTTACTGCTCCAAGACTCAAAACACAGCCATTTGAGGAACTCAAAGAAATTGGACGATTTTGGGTTTCAGATAGCTTTCTAGATGCTTCCTGCCATTTATACGTGAATTCAAAAGTATCGACTCTGACTCAGAAAAACAGCATGCAATGCACCTATTTACGTCCCCCGGTACGGTCCCTTAGAACACAAACCCTGGTTCTTAAGTAATTATGCGATGTGCGAGTAAAGTAATGCCCTAGCATATCATTGGGGTTGATTCGGAATTTAATATAAGTCGAGACAATGTTGTGGACAGGAACAAGAGAGAAGGGGAGAAGAAAGAAGAAAGAAAATGGGGTAAACGAAATCTCGAGACGATAGGCAAATTTTACATGGATAGCGAATGTTGGAACGAGGATTTCGGCGTGTGAGGATATTCTTCATACTCATTCGCAACTCATGTTCATATTTAGCTCCTAGTTACTTTTCTAGATGATCCAGTTACAATGTAAAAATTAAGCGGATGGAGCGAACAAAAGTTGATTGCAAAAATGATGGCATGCAAGGAGATTGGGGTTGGGGGATGTGGAAATAGTGCATTTGAATTTCATAAACTACAGCGCACAATTACTGGAATTTGCACAGAGGTCTAAGCGGCGGAAGGGCGACTAGCCAGCCCTCCTGACCTGCCACTTCTTCTAAACAATTATCATGCTGATCTGCTCGGGAGAGAGGAGTTTGGTAGAGTGAATTATGCATGTGTTTGATGTGGAAATGGCTGTACCTTTCCCTTCTGGGGCGAACCTTTGACAGTATCTCAGCAACAGAACTCAAAATGGTAGACGATATTCGATGGAAACTTCTTTCGCATATATGCTGTAACATGGTAGAGAAGAAAGAAAGTTTGAATGAAAGGTCAGTGGACGTAGATGCGGTTTCTCTTCCATCAGGTCTTTGCTTTTAAGCTCTTAAAAATAAAGAAATAAATCAACAGCACTGTATAGCCCTCTCCTTCTCTGTGATGAAGTTTGGCCAACAGTCGCCCATTCAGGGTCGGTGCTCCTTCCCCACCCATTTAAAATTTCAACAAAATCGCAGGTCGATACTTGTTTTTTTTCCCTTCTCACATGGAATTAGTAACTTTGTTGAGAAGTTCTCGCTAATGGTATTCTCGCATTTTAACCGGTTTTTGTTCCAGCTTTTTCCGACTTAAATATTTATCTGTCAATTCAAGTGACGTGTTTAGCTACAAAAACAGTGAGTAATATATGAGTGTAAGTTCCGCTTCTTGTTTTTCACTTGCCATATTAACATGATCAAATGTTTTGCATCTGGGCACTCAAACATGAGAAAGGCATTTGCAAATTCTATTTTGAGTAATGGCAAGTGATAACCCAACTGATGAGGAAGAGAAAAGATTTGCTGGATTAACTGTATGCATCCCAAAATATCGAATGGGTAGCATGTGTGGCAATAGAACTACGTTGGTTGCTCTTCCACATTCAATAGCCATATGCATCCCAGGGCATTGTGCCTTATTCACTTAGTGTATCCTTGAAGTTTCTACACTCACCTCCTTGATCCAAAAAACCAAAAAACAGTAAAGAAAAAAACAAAAATATAACAAAATTCAAAAAGTTAAAATATTATTAAAAATTGTCCACGTCAGTGCCAGCCATATTATGTAAGATAGCCAACATCCACACCAAGGATTTCCAATCAAAATTGGCCGAATAGACTTAATTGTTATAATTGAAAAGTTTATGATTGAATTGACAAAAATGCAATAATTATATCAATCCATACAGTAGCATAATTGTCCATTTTTATCCGACCTCCAAATTTATTTTTAAAAAAAAAAAATTCAGCAAATCTAGCCAAAATAGTTTGGAAATTACAAAGAGAGTGTAAAAAAGTTGAGAATAAAAAAGCAAATCTCTCATCTTATTGTTAGAAAACTAAGGGCGCCCATGGCTCAGAACACATCTTCGTGCCAATGATGACAAAGCTACCCTCGTAACCTCTAGTGAGGGCTCTAGCCTCGTCGGGGGCAAAGGCGAGGCATGACCTCACGATAGGGGTGAGCACGGTTCCCGGGTAGAACCGGGAACCGGAGAACCGAACCGGAGGTTCCAGTTCGGTTCCCGGTTCTAAAGAGACCGGTTCCGATTCCGGTTCCCTTTTTTTGGGAACCGGTCGGAGTATTTAAAAAAACCCTACGCACTTCCCCCTCGCGTGATTTCCTCCCCTTCCGCCGATTCTTCCCCCTTCCCCTTTCTTTTTCTCTCTCTCTCTTTCTTTTCTCCCCTTTTTTCCTCCTCTCACGTCACTTCCCGCCCCCAACTTTTTGTTTGCTTTCTCTCTCTCTCTCTTTCTCTTCTCTTTCCCCCTCTCTCGGCCGGCCAAAACCCCCTCTTCTTCTCTTATTCTTCTTCTTCTTCCTTCCTCTTGCTGGCTCTTCGCTTCACCCACCACATCGCCGCCCCACGCCCTACTCACCACCACCTCTTGGCCACCGAACCACCACCACCCACCGCTCGTCCGACGAGCCGTCTCGCCGTTGAGCCCGACGAGCTGTCGCCCCGCCGCCGTGAGCCGCCGCCGTCCCCAAGCCACCATCACCACCTCTTGTCGCCGCCGCTCGGCCGTCCGGCCGTCGTTGCTCCGAACCGCCACCGCCTCCGGAGTAACCAAGCTCTTCCCCCTTGGTCGTGGGTGGGCCACATGAGCGACCGCCGCACCAGCCGCTCGGCCGCCGACGGCCGTTCATCGTCGCCGGGGCCCCGTCGATCACCTTCGCCGTGCTGATCATCGGCCACTCCGCCGACATCAGGTGGTTGCTCGGGGACAAGGAGGGCGCCACCAAGCCACGAGCGGTGGGTGCCTTCATCTTCGGGTTTTGGATCCTCGACGTCGCGAACAACATGACTCAAGGTCCTTGCAGAGCTCTACTCGCCGACCTCATCGGTAATTTCAGCTCGTCTTGTTTCGATAGTCTAGTCTTTCGACGATTTTGAGCTTCTCTTTTGCTTCCTCGAAACCCTAGACGAGCACTCGTTTCGGTAGAGAGCCATCTTTTGGCCGGACAAAAACAAACGAGACAATTGTGGTTGTGTAGTATTTAATCCGTAATTTGGCTCTTACCTCTTCAGATTTTGGTGCACATAGTTGGGCTCGACAAACTCTACCGACATCTTTTCACTTGTTTTTATTTTCGTTTTCTGGACCACTCTATTAAGTGATTGCACATTAGATGCATTTGTTATGTTGCATCGTAGGTGTACCATATTTATAGATTTTTTGTGTGCTAGCAGTATATTTTGTTTTTCGACTGTAAGTAATTACATTTGCAGATAATGTCGGGGTCATTGTGAATCCAAAAGGAGAAATGAAAGGTATAGTTCTCTTCACAACGTGCAAAGGTTTTCATGAATTTATATGCTTTGATTCAATGAACTGAAGTGGAGAGTTATTGAGCGGTATTGACATATCCATAGAAAGGAAAGCGGTGATACTTTCACGGGACTTAGGCTTCCCGATACAAATAGTGTGGTTTTAGAGGCAAGACGAATTTGATTGATGAAAGCTTTTGGCCCGACATTTAAATCGCAATCGCAATTGTGGATGGTGTTTTTCCATGATCCTTGTATCTCATCCTCTTCTAATAATTTTCAGGTCTCGCCATTATCGGTCCGATCGGGAAAGAGTGTGCGACTTGTGGCCGAGAGTTGCGGTGCAGCCAACGCCATCGTCCGAGAGTTGCACTTATCTTTTTGTTCATGTTATTGGTTTTCATACCGTGGTTTGACGTTGATGGTGAAAGTAAACCTCAGATTGTCTCTTTTTGAAGTGTTGTCATGGTTTTAGAAGATTTAAGTATATCCATTTTAGACTTTGGGTTCTTTTCTTGGAGTCTTTCGGCCGCAGACACTGTTTATTTCCCTCACGGCTAGAGATTGATTGGTTTCTGGTCGAGTACAAAAGGTTGATGAAGTATTCTGATGCGATTGATGCAGATGGTGGAAACCTTAGAGCCCTCAGGCGACATGCGTCACGGAAGTAGTTTGAGGGTAATACTAGGGAATATTATCTTGATTTCCTTTTTCTTTCATTTATACTCTTTAGCTCCATATATTTAATGAGGAGGCTCAGATTATTACTACTTTGTGACTTCCAATGGTATCCGTATCCACTAAAAATGCTTCTCGGGTAGGAAACTCGCCGCATCCGGGGTGATCCATCTGTTCAAGGTTTATCAATGACATTTGGACAACCTCCTCCTTGGATTGGTGCTTGAACCGATGTTTCGGGATTTTATCAATGATATGGAGATATTCGTGTACAAATATGCTAAGATTTTGTGCATGTTATTCCCTGTTTTATGTCTTTGCTTCATGAATGAAGCTTCAATTAATTCATAACCTTGTGGGTATCAACCTAGAGTTTTTCGAACAAAGTGCTTGATGATGCATGTTGTTGCACTATTCTAATCCCGTGAGCCTAACCGTCAATTGTTTGAAAATAGCTTTTCAAATCTGAAAATGGAAAAAAAAAAAAAAAAAAAAAGAACCTGTTGGAACTCGGAACCGACCCTAGAACTCGTAACAGGGTAGGTTTTAGGTTCTTGGTTCTGACGGGTAGGTTCCAGGTTCCAAAAAATGAGGAACCTGTACCCGAGGGTAAGTTCTAGGTTCCAGACGGAACCGAACCGGAACCGGGAACCGCTCACCCCTACCTCACGAGATCTAGGGAGGTCAAGCCTCACCAACCATTACAAAGCCGTCGAGTATCTCATTGGTTCTACCCTCGTTGGAGGAAGAACGAAGTGAAGGAAAAAAAAAAGGAAAGAAAAAAGAAAAATAAATAAATAAATAATTTAAAATAATATGAAAATATTATTAAAAATTGTTCAAGTTAGCGCCGATGACGTCGTTTAGGACGGCTAACGTCTATGTCGATTCCGGCTGGTAAAAAAAGTAGTCAAATGAAGTAAATTGGCACAAATACAAAAGATTTAAGATTCATTTGGCAAAAATAAAAAGATTTAGAACTGTTTGATATAAATGCAATATATTTAAAAAAATTTTGGTAATTTTCTCTCAGTAGGTTAGAAATCAAATTTCATTGAATGAAAATCTAAATATAAAAACTCCACTCGATCATCATGCACCGTGATAATCAAATTTTTCAAATATAAATCTATATAGACTTGTACCTCAGGACTAAAAGCAAAATTTGCGAACTTACTACACAAGAATTCGTATCTCTATAGACACGAGAAAGCCTCTTACCAAAAACTTCGGTAGAACTTGAACATAAACGATTACAGAATATTTAAATAAAAAAGATTGTATGCGATTTAATTTGAAATCATCCTGAATTTGGTCATAGTTCCCAAGTCTCAAATCATATGTTTCTTTGACTGTAAAATTCAATAGGGGGCTTTTGTTTGCTTAAAATTGATAAATTTAGCGCATACATTTAATTTATTTCAACGGGTTCTTTGTCTTGAATTGTAGCTTTAGACCAAATCCAACTTTTAACTTAAAAGTGGTCTTTTAGACATAATAGCAAGGTCACAAAAAGTCGTCTTTTCTTTTATGGAATCACCATTTTGAAATATTTTGTAAATAAATCTCGTGCGAGTTTGTATTTCAGGAATTTTCTAATTTAATGGGGTAGAGCATTAACGGTTGAAACCGAGTATTACGTCACGAGCGTGAGACCGGGCAACTAAGGGCTTGTTTGTTTGTGTTCTTATTTTCTGTTCATGAACGCAATTTCTGTTTTTTTGTTACTGGGAACAAAAAAAAGAATAGGAACAAAAAAAAGAATAGAAATGCATTTGATTGTGTTTTTGTTCTAAATCTATTTTTTTGTTCCCGGAAATAAATTTAGAACAGAAATAAGAAAAAAAAAAAAAAACTTATTTCTTGTTTTTAGAACACTTCTAAGAAACAATTTTTCTCTCTCCTATTTTTTCTTCTCTCTTTTCTTCTTCTTTTTTCTTTGGCCGGTCACCACCCTCGGCCATGGCTGCCAAGGGTTGGCGACCTCGCTAGAGCGTCGCCAGCCCTCGGCGAGACCGAGCGTCGCTGGCCCCTAGCGAGGCTTGGCCTCGCCTTGGCTAGGTGAGCTCGGCGACGCCGGATTTGGGCAAACTCGTCCGATGAGCCTCGCCGTGGTTGGGCAAGGCCGCCAGCCCTCGTCGACCGGCCGCCAGGCCATGGCCGAGGCCGACGATCGACCAAAAGGAAGGAAAAAGAAAAAGGAAAAAGGAAAAATAATAAAATAATAAAAAATTAAAAGAAAAAATATACAAGTTTACCAAACGTGTTTCTCTTCTTTTTTATTCCAAGAAAAATTTACAAAAACGTGTTCTTTGTTCAAAAATTGTTCCCCCGGAACAGAAATAATTTTTTCTATTTCTATTCCCCGAAACAATTTTTGAACAAAAACGTTACCAAACACACCCTAATTCTCACTCCCCTTTTTTTTCTAAATGTAAATATAGGTTGCTATCTATGGCATCTTGTTATTTGCTGGGCAACAACGGAGACTTCTGAACAAAAAGAAAAGAAAAAAAGAAAAAAAGGAAAAAAAAAAAAAAAGAAGAAGAAGAAGAGTGAACAACGGAGACATGAGGTGGGACCGAAAGACTTCCCTCCCATCATCAGATGAATTCTACGTTGGGGCGCTGATGCTTTTCTTTTCCTCTTAGTTTGAGATTACGAACTCCAGGATTTGACTTTTGGAGGTTCCTGATTGCACGCTTCTAGCCTTGATTTGCCCCGTTTAGGGCTTAATTAATTTAACCTAGAGGTGGGCCGCTAGCTGCATGTCCTTCACAGAACAACATGTGGAAGATCAAAATGTTCAATGATCGTTCAATGATCGTCATGCACCACATGCATCCTTGTGAAATATCATGTCTAAATGGAGAAAAACATTTAGTCAGTGTTGCACATCGTGGGGCAATTGTTCAAACATGGATGACAACTTCACAAACAACATCAGTTGATGGCAACATGGTGTAAAATATATGCGCTCTGGTGCAATGTTTTATCATGGTGACGAAGATCAATGTTCAAGGAAATAATATGTTTGTCTACTAGAATATAATAAATCGACTCAATACTTTGGAATTGCTCCAATTTGGAGTAAGCATTTATCACCCTCTTTTAGCCTTTTTGTGACTTCACCTGTGATACAAGTTAAAATAGTTGATTTTTATATTCCACGTGAATTTTGTTATGGGATGCTTGCTGGACAATGTGTGAGAATTAAGGTGGTTAGAATGAAGATCATTGGATTTTAATCTGAAGTAGTGATTGAAATATTGAATTTTAATTCTAAAGCCTATATATGAACCTTCTCAATTAAAGTAGTTCATACTCAACCTGATTTTGCTGCTTTACTTCCCCTTATGGCAAATTCAGATAATCGCTTGACGGTTATGTGTCTAAAAGTAATGTCACGAGCAATGCATCGCATTTATCTCACAAATAGTTTTGTGTTACAAAAACTCAAAAAACAATACACCCATACTATATTTACCTTAAACTAATTTTTGTATCACAAAAAATCCTAAACTAGTAGAATCGTGCTATTTTTACCTCAAGCTGATATACTCGTGCCACATTTATCCCATCCCAAATTATAATAAATTTGTGATTTTTTTTTTTGAAGTAAATGTGGCAAGAGTATGTCAATTTGAAGTTTTTTGTTATAAAAAATTTATTTTGAAATAAAAGTGGCACGGGTGTACCATGTTGAGATAAATATGACATGGGCATGATATAAAATCAATTTAGGGTAAATATGGCAATGGTGTACTAATTTGAGGTTTTTTATAATATTAATCTTATAATAAATATGAGTTTCCAGGGTATCCATATATCTAGTGTCAAAAGAGAAGATAAATTCTAAATTTCATCTATTAATAGGAATGTTCACATGAAGACAATTAATTTTCTGAGGGTAATGACCACATCATTTATCGGTAATTTAATCAAGGGAAGCTTAACTAAAGATAAAAAGAGGGGAAATCACCTTCACTTTCTATGGCTTAACAAGATATCTGAGATTCTAGGTTGTTATTGGGGGAAATCACTTTTTTGCTTTTTGATTAATTAACTTTGCATACTTTTAAAGACACATGAAATTAGAGAACCAAATATAAGACAAGGCAGAAGAAAGCACAACCATAGAAAGTACTTATTTAATTATTACAAAAAAATTAATCGATATATTTTTCTGATAATACCAATCAAGGTGTTTAATTAATCGTGAGCTCGGGACACGGCTCAAGTTGGCTTTCCTTCGTAGTGTGTAAGTGGCTTCTTTTATTGTGTTATCCTATTGTGTAATAGCAAAAATACAAATGCGTTGCCTGTATACAAAAATTGACATCCAAAATGACAAAAAAGTTATTGACACAATATGCAGGAATTGTTTGCATTGTGGAAAATGACAAACCTTTAGAGACTGATTTTTTTTTTTTTTAATGTAGGGTTGTTTTTTTTTTTTTTTTTTTTTTGGTCGAAAGAGGAAATATATAACATTAAGAAGGAAGAACACAACCCGCATGAACAACGTCAAGATACAAAAGAGAACGAAACCGAAAAGGAAGAGGGGAAGACCACAAAAGGGCCGAAGCTTCACGCCCATGGGCCTTAGCGCCTGGGCCCGCAATGCACGGCGTTCGCGTCTCTCTTGCAAAGTGGTGGATAGTTAGGGTTTGGAAAGAGGACAAAATCGCCACGGCTTCGGCTACTATTGGTCCGAGACGCCAAGGCGGCAACTCATTCTTGCTCGGGATATCAACGACGAAGCCGGCAGTCGACTCAACCACCAGGGATCCGCGAGAGATCCTTTGCCGCCGATGATGAAGGGCAAGCGTGAAGGCTCGAAGCTCGGCCTCCGAGCGGACTTCGCGAAAAGCCGCAGGAATACACATCGAAGAGCAGACCGCGTGAGTCTCGCAAACGGCGGCCATGGTTCCTTCGTCGGCACCCGACGGTAAGAGGCATCTACATTACACTTAATTACACCAGCTCGGGGCCGCGCAAGTGGCCCAACCGACGCTCATTACCCCGTCTCGTTGTTCGCAAAAGGCTCCGGCTAGGAGGAGGCGGTGATGAGACAGGCGGCTTCAACAGCTTGATGCACGCCCCGCGGGCGCCAACGGAAAATGAGGGAATTACGTTGACGCCGGATATTCCGAGAAGGTAGGCTATCACTTCCAGTTTGGGGGAGTTAGGATTTTCAATCGAGATATGATCCAATCGACTAGGCTATTGCGTAATTAGAGGGGTTAGGTCGTGGTAGAATATTAATAGAGGGAAGAGACCAGATCTCTTTAATACTAGAACAAAGGCAAGAAAAGATGCTCTATGGTTTCGGGGACGATCCTGGACACATTTGGCATGAGGAATCGTCCGTAATATGGCGCCTAACTAGATTAGCTCTAGAGGGAAGAGCATTATGACATGCCGCCCATAAAAAATCGATCTTGGGCTCCATCGCATTTTCAGATTTTGCACCATAGAACCGTAGGGGGATGTGAGACGGCGATCGATGCATTTTCCATAATAGATGTAGAGGGTGATTGAATTCTATGTAGAGCCGCCGATTGTTGTAGTAAATGGGAGGCCGACTTGATTTGAATATAGCCCATTCCCGAGGCTGTCCATACTAACTGATCATTTGTATGTTGTGGACTAACAGGGATGGCAAGGATTTCAGCGATAATTGTATCATCAAATAGCCGATGGAGAACAGCTTCATTCCATTTATTTTGATTGAAGTCCAGAAGCTCAGCCACCCAAACAGGATCACAAAGTGGTTAGCGGGGCCCCCTATAACACCACAAGGTAACCATCTATCTTCCCCGATCCGAACTGTCTACCATCACCCAGACCATCTCACATTAGGTAGGATAAAATCCCTTCCCAAAGAATACTTCGCCAGCCCCACGACGGCCGTGAACCCCGCCCGCATTTTGAACATCCACCGAGGGAAATAAATCCCCTTAAAAAACCTGGCCCACAGAGATTGGGGATTCTTCCATAACCGCCAAGCTTGTTTACCAAGCATGGCCGTATTTAATTGAATTAAGTCTCGAAAGCCTAGACCCCCTTCATGTTTGCTCCTCTTCATGATGACCATTCCAGCCAATGAATTCCAGCTCGTGTCCGGTCATTTTTCCACCAAAATCTTGCCATGCTCCTCTCCACCGCTTTACATATTGAAACCGGAATCGACATATAGACATGGCATAGATAGGGATTGCTTGAATAACTGTTTTAAGTAATGTCTCTTTACCTCCTTTTGATAAGAGTTTTCTTTCCAACCCCGGCTTAGCATGGACTCGTCCAACCAGCCATGAGAACATCGCTCTCTTGGATCGGCCCCACTCCGACGGAATTCCTGTGTACTTTCCACAACTATTCATAAGAGGAATACGAATCTCCTGCGACAAACGAGTCTGTAGATGCATAGGGCAATGTTTCTCTATAAGAATACCAGATTTATTACGATTAAGAGCTTGACCCATGGCCCAACAGTATTGATTTAAGATACTGCCAAAATGCTGAAATTCCGTAATACTCGCCTCTAAGAAAAATATTGCGTCATCAGCGAAGAAGAGATGAGATAAAATAGGGCACCTTCGCTTGATCCGAATGCCTTTAAGATAACCCATAGAAACAGCTTCAGTGATTTGGCATGACAGTACATTGGCTAGGAGGATAAAAGATAAGGTGAGATAGGGTCACCTTGTCGCACGCGCGAGGGTTGAATAAAAGGAAGCTGGTCCCCATTTAGCTTGACACTATAGGTCACCGTAACAACACATTGGATTATCCAACGCACAAAAACCCGATGAAAGCCCAATTTTAGTAAATAGTCCCGCAAGAAATCCCACTCTACTCGATCGTAGGCCTTCGCATGTCGGTTTAAGAATTGCTCTAAATTTACGCCGCGCCGGATGTATCTTTATCGATGGATCATTTCTTGGACAATCATGATATTGTCTTGTATTTGACGTCCACTAACAAACGCCGCTTGCTCGGGAGAAATCGATAAGGGAGCCACCGCTTGAGACGATTGGCCAACACCTTGGATATAACCTTATATGCAAAATTGCACAAGCTAATAGGTCGAATCGGTCAAGCCTTTCGGGATGTGGAACTTTAGGGACCAACACCGGGTAAGTACGATTAAGAGCCTGAGGTAAGCAACCAGAATTTAGAAAATTCTGAACCATGAAGAACAAGTCATCTTTAATTACATCCCAATTGGTTCGGTAAAAAAGACCATTAAACCCATCGGGCCCTGGAGCTTTAGTTGCACCTAATCAAAACACTTGCTTCCTTTAACTCTTCCATAGTGATAGAATGTGTAAGATGGACATTCATTTCTGGGGTAACTAACCTCGCACACCGATCAATAACAGAGTATAATTTCTCGGGCCCACAGTAGTATACAAGTCAGTGAAGAAGTTGAGGGTCATACTCCGTACCTCTTGAGGCTCACGGATCCACTGTTGTTGCTCATTCTGCAAGATACTGATTTTGTTACGTTGCCGACGTTGCACGGTCGAAGCACGAAAAATTTTGTGTTTTTGTCACCCCGGGCGAGCCACTTTGAAGCCTAGACCTCATCGCCCAAGATTGTTCCTCGCGCTGCCAGGTAGACCGTATTTCCTCCTTGATTTTACTCACAACTACTTTATCATAAGTCAGGTGTCTATCATTGACTATAGTTTGTAGTTGCTGCTTCAAATTATAGATATGACGATCAGCCCGAGGGAAATGACGGCGGCTCCACTGTTGCAAAGCCTGGGCCGTTCGCTGAAGTTTGTACCAGAAGCGAGGGTAAGGCTACTTGATACTCGCGCACCCGAGTTATTAATTCCTTACAAGCAATTTCCTTATCCCAATAACTTTCATAGACAAACGCTCTTCGTCTTCGTCGACAGATAATCAAAGTATCCAACGAGATCGGACTATGATCCGAACCAACGAGCGGGAAGTGCAAAAACCACAAAGATCGGGGTAAGCTAGTCGATATTCAATAGAACAAGAAAACCCTATCTAATTTTTCCTTAACCACCTCTTCTCCCTCCCGATTATTCATCCAGGTAAATTGACATCCTTTAGAAGGAAGCTCCGGCCAATCACAATCCGAAACAAAGGCTCTAAAGGACGACATTCGAAGAGCGCGCCCAAACGTCGACCAACCTTCTCCCACGGGTAAAGTATCTCATTAAAATCTCCCATCACCACCCATGGCGTATATTACTATTGTGAATACGTCTAATGGCATCCCATAAATCCTGTCTCGCATGGAACAGATAAGGAGCATGTAGACCTGTAAGGCGAAACTCCATACCACCCTCCCCATCTCGTAGAGTAATGTCAATGAGATACTGAGATACCTGCAAAACATGCACTTTCACACTCTCCTTCCAAAACATAGCTAGGCCCCCGCTATCCCCAAAGGATTCACGTATATAGGTGCTCAAATTTGAGATTACGCCGTACACGCCGAACTTTCGCTCCGAGTTTTTAGACTCCAACAAAATGAGCGAGATGGGGTTTTTCTTTAGCCACTGGGCTTTAAGCTCTTGAACCGTCGGGGATTCCCAACCCCGACAGTTCAGCAGAGAATCTTCATTTGTGGAGTGGGGGCTGTTTAGGGCCGGCCCGCCGAAGCCCATAGTCCAGCCTTCCGTCTCATCTAAGACAGGGGTCTCCATAAGGTCTCGCATCATTTATCCGTACATGGGAAGTAGCCCCACGACATTCATAAGGGGAATAACGTTTACTCTTCCCCGCGGGAACTCATCGCAGTATTTGAACGTTGAATTTTCAACTTTTTTGCCCACAGTACTTCGGTATGGGGTGGTAAAATGCCCTTGCTTGACTTGCGCAGTACTGTGTCGGTAGAGCGAACAACAGACTCAACAGATCCTCCCCGCCTCCCGTAACGACTTGGGGCCACATGTGAGGAAGAAGGAGCCGCGATGACAAGAGCGGCGGAGCTATAGCCAAGAGAGGTAATTGCCGAACCGGAGGAGTCTCGGTATAATTTCTTCTATCGGCGCTTCCCGCACTATAGGTCCATAGAAAGCCTCCCAATATGGACTGAATTGTCCAACTTCGCTTTTGAGCCAAGGGCCGTAAGCCATACTCCGTATTGGTTCGTTCCTAGCTTCATCATAGGGATACTCTTTGCAGGATGCCGTGTGATGGCCTAATTTACCACGGGAATAACGTAAAATGGGACGGGCGCTCATAACGAAAGTCAAGCCACATAGCCTTACCATCTAGCTGAATTAATTTCCCGACCTTAACGGTGTGTGCAGATCAATTTCAATCCGTACACGGCCAGACAGATCAGCCTTCACCTCAACAACTCTCCCCACCTGATGCACAGCTCTATGAAGAAGACGCTCAGTATTCCATTCCAACGGTAAGCCTATAACATGCACCCATAATTGGCATTTAGAGAAATCATATTCCTGAAGGGGTGTGTTCGGTTGCCGTGGCCAGAGGTTCACCAAATGGCCAGAGAAAAGCCAAGGACTCCCCGCTAGGATACGATTCTTATCACCGACAGTGCGAAACTTAATAATATAGTAACCTCCATCACGGGACGAGATATCAACATTCTCGAGCCGCCAAGATTTCTTCATGGCCAATTGAAAACCCGTAAGATTTAGACGGATTAGTAAAGATGTTGCCAACCAAGTATAAGACGACAATCCTCGGAGTTTATCTCGAATGTGTACATTCTCCCATACCTCTAAATCTTGTTCAGCACATAACCGGCCCAATCGATGACACGAGCAGCGATACGAGCAGAACTATCACTTCCTTCGAAGCCATGGAGAGAAGAATGTAAGATTGCAATTAGACAAAGATCAAGCTAGTTGATGGTGTTGCATGTCGAAGATCCAGCCCGTGCATGTCCAATCCTCGAAGAGCCACAGAATCAGACCAAAAGAAGAAGACCCAACAGAAAGAAGAACTGGAGACGTCGCTTGAGAAGGAAGAAAACGAGGAAACAGAGAGAGAGATGGTCTTAGGGGGCAGGTTGCATGGATGAGCGACGGAAGACGAAGACCAATTTATGACAATTGAAGAGGGTTTGAAAGCAAAGGAACTCCATCAAAGGAAGAAGAGAGCAAAAAAAGGATGACGTGACGAAGACGCCAGAAGAACTCGGCCGAAACACCGAGAAAAACCTCTCAACCTAAAGAGAGAAAACCGCTCGGCCAAACCGAGATCATCTTGGCTCTTTTAGCTTCAAAACACTTGAAAGGCACCAATTGGATATAATGTAGGGTTGTTTATAAGATAGAAAATGTTTAAATGTTAAAAATAATACACATAAAAGGTAAAGTAGAATCATTAATTGATGCACTTGCCCATTAATAAAATATCCATAAAAAATCTAATTGAGGATATTTTTGAGAAAAAAAGGATTGTATCTCTTAAAGTTTTTTTTTTTTTTTTTTGTCAATCCTACTTATTTCTACTCTAACACTCACTCTCAGATTTTTTGTCCTACCTCCTACAAAGCGTGGGAGTCGAAACTCACTTCTAAAACTTACTCGTCCTCATCCTAAACCCCCTGAAAATGTGGGGATTCGAACCTCTTACCTCCCCATTCCACGTTGGAAATGTGGTCATTGGGGTAAACTCAAGTAGTTTCTCTTAAAGTTAAAGAGATCATTTTTGCTATACATAATAGTATAGATTAGCAAAATCCCAGCGGTTTAAAAAATTTACGTATGATTGACTCGATCAAAAATCTGCACCTGTACATATTTTTTCATTGATTTTTTCAGCTTTGACCATGAGGCCTCTAATTCCTCCGGGCTCTACTTATATCTCTATCGCTTTTAAAATTCTTGACCCATATCTCTCGTTCTCCTTTAATATAAAGTAAAAATAATTGGTATTTCGTCTCCCTTTAATCTTTTCCACATTTCTTGAGATGTTATATGGTGACAACACAAATTGATGATCTGCAAGCCCTGCCATTGTGTTCTTAATGAAAATTTTACCAGCTTCCAATTTCTTTTAGGAAAACAAATTGTTGACATCTAAATTTTGATGACCGAGTCATTTATTCATAGGAAAATCAGGGATAAATTTTTAACCCCTAGACAAAAATAACATATAATTTTAGAAGCATCCAATATTTAGTTTATATTATTTTTATTACATTTTCATTGAACCTTTGACGAATGAGTTTGAATTTGCAATTTTGAGCTTTAATTTAGTGAGTTAGACTAAGCCTACAATGATGAAAATTTGGCTGAACTCGTTGCTCATATACGCTCATCATTTCTTTGACGAGATCAAAATTGACATATGCTTTGCATGTGCGAAATTTCAAATTAGAAAATATAAAGAGAAATTCAGTCACGAAAGAGCAACATCCTTGATATATAATATTCGGTCAAGAATAAAACGCAGCCTACATGGTTGAATAAGAAATATATATTCATTAAAGGTAGAGGATATTGTGAGCACTCGCCTATGGAAAATAGAAGATGGTGTCTTGTCCTTGAAACCTAATTTTCTCGCTTATAAAAGGGACGCATATTCAGAGTTGGGAGGGGGTCCACACATATTGAATACACGGGCATTGAAGAAATTAAAAAAAAAAAAAACACTCTTTCGTTGGGAGGAGGCAAAAAAATTCTTGTCGTTTGGGAGCTCTTTGGTTCGATCTTCTGTTGAAAAGTTAAAAAGAAAAGAAAGAAAAAGTGAGAGAGAAGAGACGGGAGTGCAGAGAGAAAAGTGAGAGAGGACGTGTTGCAGGCCGGCAGAGGAGAGAGAGAAAAGGTAAACGAAGAAAAAGAAGAAAAAAAGCAAAGGGTCTTCTTCTTCGTGCAGGCGTCCTCGCCTCCTCCCGGTCGCCTCCTCCCGGTCTCCGTCCGCGAGCACTCACGCCGGCCTCGTCGCCGGCGCTTGCAGCCGGGTCTCCGCTGCGCCTCCGCCTGTCGTCCTCGCGCCGGCCACCGCTGCTGCCTCGCCGCTCCACGCGCTCCCCTCATCTCCAATCCGCGCTGGTTCGCGACGCCGGAGCCACTCCTCACCCGCGACCAGCTGCAGCTCGCCGCGACAACGCCACTGCTCGCCGCCGCTGCAACTCGCGAGACCCGACGCCTCCTCACCTCACCCTATTATTCCGAGCCTCTGTTTGATCACGAACCGTCCCTGACGCCAGCTTCGCGACGCCTGCAGATCCCGATTCCTCTCTGCTGCAGCCGCAAGCAGCTCTCCGCCCCTGCCTTCGCCGGTGGACCACTGCTACCCGACGCCAGCAGCCAAGCAATCGCCGGCACTCACACCTCCGCGAGCAGCACCGACTCCCGACCGAACCTCCGATCCGGACACCGTTCTGCTCCTGCGTCACCGGCGCCACAGAAGCTGATCCCGTTCGCCGTCGCTGCTCCCGCCTGCACTCGCGCGCCTCTACTTCTGCTCCGACGACCCGGCGTTGCTCCTGCCCTGTTCGTTGCTGCCGAGTCCTGAGCGACGCCACCACCAGCTGCTGCTGACCCACGCTCGCCCCTGTTTCTGCCGCTCTGCCTTCGCCGTGCCCCGAAGCCCACGACCTGCAGCGTCGCCTCCGCCCTTGCTGCTGTGTCCAACGACCCCAGCTCCGCCGGCTGTCCCTCGCACCGCCACGACCTAGCGTCGACGCCTGCCCTTGCTGCCTTGCCGCCCGTCGCCGAACCCCGCCAGAGCTCCGAACGCCGGCGCTTCCTTCACCCACGGCTGCTTCTCCAAACCTATTTGCAAAACCCTAATTGGAGAAATTAATTAAATTAGGTAGTTATTTGTTATTTTATTTATTTATTTGTTTTTCTTTTGTATTTTTGTATTTTTTTTATTTCATTTCTTTATTAGATTTAGCCCTTGATGCAATTGAAAATCCCTTACATACCATCTAATTTGCAACCACACGTGGTTTTTTTTTATATTTATTTATAAGGTTTTAGATAAATAATTAATTAAGTGGGAATAAAATTGATATTTTAATCTTTAAAACTTAAAATCAATTTATTGATTTTATTAGTGAGATATTATCCATTGATTTAAATAATGTATGATACTTTTGGTGATTTTGAATGGTCTGTCTTATCTTAATTGTTTTAGGGGTTATTTGCATATTTAGATTAAGCATTTTATTTATCATGGATTGTCAATTTTTTAAAAAAAAAATAATAAAATAAATAAATAAATAACATAAATTTAGAATGTTAGATTTTTGTTTCATTAGCTTAAATTGCATGTTTAACCATTTGACATTTTTTTTTTAATTTCGAAATTAATTAAAAAAAATCATCATGCATAATTCATGTAAAATTAGGGCATTCTTTGTACGTCATTGCACATTAAGATAAAATTACATATTTAATTTTAAGTTTATATTGATTTAAATAGACTGCATCTTAGATTAGAGATTGCTAAGTTAAGACAATATCTTGGTTTTAATTAGGGTTTAGCCTAACCTAATCATTAATATAAGTTGGATAGAATCTTAATTTAGCTAGATAATTTTCACATTTTTCTAATTTCGAATTTCATAAAAAAATACAAAAAAAATGTCTTAGGATAAATTAATTCTATTCTCTAGGATATATTGCACATTTATTAAGAAAACACAAAAAATATTATATGCATGTCATTTAGAATTAGATTCATGAAATGCACGTTATTTAGTGATTGTTGCTAGATCCATTTAATTAGCAATTATTTGTCATTAGAATAAGGTCATTTAGTTATATTGCATTGCATAAAGCATGATTCTTTTTAATTAAATGAAAACAAAAAGAAATTACGTGTTAATTAGAAATCATATCTATAGTTGATAATGTGAATTTTGATCTAACAACACAAATACTTTTATTTTTTTTTATTTTTTTTGGTAACAACGTAGATACTTTTATTACTATAAGATAAATCTTGTAATTTATTCATTACTTTTTAGATGTTAAATTGGTAGTTTGTGCACATCACCTCACATGTTAAGGAAATAGATTTAAAATCAATCCAAGTTACATTCAAAAACATTTTTTTTTTAAAATAAAAAGAAATGATACCGAAAGGGCATTAAATAAATCTAATGTAACCAAGTCCCCATACCCAAAGTTTCCAATTCGTAGGAGTTTAATAATTCTCTCATTATTTTACTTAGATGTCTAATCGACCTACCATAAATTGATTAATGGCGACTTATATATAATTTCATTTAAAAAAAAAAAACTTGAAAAGTCGTGAATTTGTATAGGGTTGGGAGAGGCCAAGTTAAATTTAGACTTAACAATCAATTAGCCTAATTTTAGATTGTGCACCCAAAAATTTGATCATGACACAAATAGATCTTTGAAAATTTAAATGAAAGTAATATGCTTATCTTGTTGGAATCAAAACAATGAACTTGATGCTTTGGAATAGCTTCAAATTGGAGGGAGCATCGTCACCTTCTTTTAGCCTTTTTTTGACTTTACTTGTTATAGCAAGCTAAATGGGTGATTTTTAAATTTCACATGAATCACGTTAAAGTAGGGATGCGTTTTAAACAAAGTGTGAAAATCACAATGATTGTAGGGAAGTTTATTGAATTTCAATTTGGAGTAGTGATTGAGAAACCAAATTTTTAACTCTCTGTCTAGTTCCAATCTGCTCAATTATGGTAGATAATACTTTTTGGAACCTAATTCTTTCACTTTACTTCTGCCTGGGGCAAATGTAGAGGATTGCTTGATGATTATGCACCAAAAAGTGGTGCCACGAGTATTGTGTTGCTGCCTTTTTGTTCCTTCTAATGTTATGCAATGTAAATAATTGCTTCTGAACTTGATTACTATCCCAAGTAATGCTTATAAAATGATGGCAGTTCCAAGGATAATGCTAAGGTAAATTCAAAGCTAATGCTGTTTTGCCTTACTTCCTCTCCGTATATAATCTTAAGTTTGACCGCTCTTCAAGAGGGTGCCCTGATCGTTAAGTCTGTCGATGCCATCTGTTGGAGTTCAACCATGGGAATTTCGCTTATAAACGCTCATGGTCTATGGAAGGAGTGGGGGCTGCAGTTACTCGTCCTCTTCAGCTTGTTCCTCCAGTTGACCCTTGCCACTCTGGCCAGTTGGAGGAAATCCATTTTCAGGAACTGGATCCAAGTCGTGGTCTGGACAACGTACCTTTTGGCGGACTCCATTGCGACTCTCGCGCTCGGCATCATGTCGAATCACCTGGCCAGCATGAAGGAAACAAAGGGAATCGATTCGAAGAGCCAGATCATGGCGTTCTGGGCGCCGTTCCTCCTCCTCCACTTGGGTGGGCCTGACACGATCACTTCGTATGCCCTGGAGGACAACGAGCTATGGTTGAGGCACTTGACCCGGCTTTGCGTCCAAGTAGGACTAGCGTTTTACATTTACTTCTTGGCTTTGTGGGGGTCTACACTGGGGATATTAGCGGGCGGGATGATCCTGGTGGGATTCATCAAATATGCAGAGAGGACATTATGTTTGTACTTGGCTACCAAAGGTAGACTTCAAGGTTCAATGCTTCCGCGGCCCGATTTTGGTTCCATATACCCCAGGAATGTGGCGCGGTACACTCTGAAGAAAGAGGAGGGTTACCGGGTTGGAATCGACGAGCTCACGCGGATTCCGGCTCTGGAGGATCACTCGTTGGCGGACTCTCAAGCGAACCTGGACAAAGCCTACGAGTTGTTCAAGAGCTTCAAGCTTCTGTTTGTGGGCCTGAACGTCAGCTTTGTCGACCTGGGTGTCAGTCGGCCCATGTTCAAGGGCATGAAAGCGGTGAAAGCTTTCGAAATCGTGGAGATCGAGCTCGGGTTCATGTACGATCTGCTCCACACCAAGGCCCCGTTGCTAAACCGTCTTTGGGGCATCATTCGTTGGGTCATCAGTCTCTTCCTGCCGTCTGCCATGTTGGTATTCTTCTCCTTACATGATAAGAAGGATTACTCCAAAGTTGACATCTATATAACTTTCTTGCTGATAAGTGGGGCTATACTTTTAGAGATTTTCTCGCTAATTCTAGCAATTTCATCCGATTGGGTCGAGCACTGGCGCGTTCAGAGACCCGGGGATCCACCATTTCATCCGTCATCACCTTTTTCTCTTTCAGCCGGAGCCTGAGATGGTCGAGATGGTCAAATTCTGTGGCCCAGTTCAGCCTCTTGGGATCATCTATGAGGAAGAGAAGGGGCATCTTCCGCTTTTTGAGGCTAGCCATGTTAGACAAGGTGGTGGAAAAGAACTTCTACATCGATTACAAAGAATTGAAGGAGGAAATCAAAGAACTGATCTTCAAACACATGACGGATGCGGTCACTCAAATGGAAAAGCAAAAAGAATTGAAAAGCGCATTGGCGAGTCTTAAAGAGGAGGCAAGCGAACTACTGAAGAAGTCGAACTGTGATAATCTGAAATGGAGTTTGGATGAGAAGGAATTTGACCAGAGCATCATCATCTGGCACATTGCCACTGAGCTATGTCACTATCAGGACTGCCGCAGCGTGCACTCGGAAGAGGTCACAGACTACATGCTGAGTATGTTGATCTCGCGGTACATGCTTTATCTTTTAATGTTTTATCCTTCCATGTTCGCGACAGGGATGGGGGTGCTCCGATACCAAGACACATTGGTTGAAGCTCAGAAGTTCTTCGAGGACGAGCTAGTGATGCTGCCAAAGAAGAAAGTCAACATCTTATCGGTCATCGGGTGGGCGCAGAAATTATTCAAGAAAAAGGCACATGGTCACACCCGTTTGTGCAACTGTTTCGAGGAGCACGAGTCAAGAGAGTCGCGCGATCTATGTGAAGTCTGCTATCTTCTGCTCCAAGTGAGAGCTGAGACCCCTGTGTGGAAGATGAGTGGAGCTGAAAGCATGTCGGTGCTGTTTGATGCGTGCCGTCTCGCTAGACAATTGAAAACAGTTGAAACGTGGAACGTGATCAGCAAGGTCTGGGCGAGGATGATGATGTACGCGGCTTGCCAATGCACAGGCTACGAACACTCTGGGAGCCTGAGCAGAGGAGGAGAGCTTCTCGGCCACGTTTGGCTTCTCATGGCGCATCTCGGCATAGCAGAGCCGCTGCCAACTTCTGGGGCACCACAAGTTACCAAACTGACCATGGAGTAGAAGTTTTAGGTGGAATGTGTCTTTTGGTTTTTTTTTTTTTTGGACGAATGGAATGTGTCTTTTGGTTAAACGTAAAGTTATTTGAGTAAGATAAATAAATTAAAGTCATCATGTAGAGATGGTGAGGTTGAGTTATTTCAGTATGTGTTGTACTCGGAGTAAAGTCAGAAATAATGAAATTGGGTGTGTCAGTTGTTCACCGGAGGCATTCCCCCGAAGCTAAGGCGAATTGGGACGGAGAAGTTTGAGTTCCTCAAAATGGCTGGTAATTTTCCACCTGTCTGCAATTAGCACTCCCCAAAGTGGTTCATAACTTTTTGTTTGATAACTTGGTCACTGACTCCTTAATGTGATTAATTTCACTCATTTTTGTAAGTTTCTAATTTTGAGAAAGTAAATATGTATGCGAGACCGAACTTATAATTTACTGGGAAAAAGGGAAAAAAAAAATCACGAAGAATTAGATTGCAGCTTTGCCACCTAGCAATGTTGCTGCTTGTCGTTTCTAGGATAGCATTCTTCTCATTCGAGAGGTTCTGACCATAGGGTACTCCTCGCAACTTACGGGCGAGCATTTCCCGGCTTTCTTCTGGTTTCAATTTTTCCTTCTCGATCGTCTTTCCGGGAAAGCCCATGGCACGGGTTTATGAGCTCGTCTTGAGTCGGGATGAGTATGTGGCCCTGCCCATTATACAGGATGTTCCCCAACCCTAGCATAGGTTGGCACGTCGGACGCGTGCACGACATCCAACACGATGAGGAACTTCTTCCACTTGGCTAATTCATCGGGGTGGATTTCCGTCATCTCCTGCAAGGTCACGTCCTTCAGCTCCCTCGCCAGCTTCCTCATTTGCTTCAATACCTCGAACAAGAACTCCTGCATGTCACGTGTAAGAACTAATAAATAATACTCAAGTCCATAACAAAGTGAAATATAATATTTTTTAATTAGCTCAATATGAGTCTAGTTATTATAGGCCAAGTTAAGCTCAGCTCGTGATGAGAAGGCCTGACTAAAAACTTTATAAATAATGCTCGAATCCTCCTTTTAATCTTGACACAGAAATATCATCGCATAAGGAATAGCTATAATTGTTAAAAGTGA
Organism: Eucalyptus erythrocorys; assembly: GCA_014182555.1. NCBI lineage: Eukaryota > Viridiplantae > Streptophyta > Magnoliopsida > Myrtales > Myrtaceae > Eucalyptus > Eucalyptus erythrocorys. The sequence goes on along the minus strand of CM024606.1, from coordinate 32,133,301 downwards.
TGATGGATAATCTTATTTAGTCAGTGATATAGAAAACAATAGATAAATGCTTGAGCTTTGGATCGTTATTATTATACATCAAGAACGATGAATCACAAATCAAGTACGTAAATCTTTCTACTTGATTATAGTTAACCCAATATCGACAAATAGATTTCCAGAAAACTGTTTTAGTTAACCATCCATGATATGACAGTATTTACAAAGTAAATATCCAAATTTCTAGATGAAGTCTACAGTTAACTGCATAAAATGGCTTTGTCATAAACATAAAGTAGATCTCAATTGATCAAGCTACACCATTAGAAATATATTTAGGATGACAATGATCCTATATAATGACTAAGACCATAACAATGCCAACCACACAAGCCACATTTCCGTCCATTGAATGCCATTATGAGACTCACTGCTATCAGATATGTTTTGTAATAACACCACCACACTAGCTGTGCTCCCCATCAGTCCACAGACAAACACGACCACCAGACGTGCCGTGGCAATAGTGTCGATTTTTTTGGGATTGATTGATTCTACTTGATTTGATTACCTTACATAATCATCTAATAAAGTCTATAAACAAGCTCATGTTACTCTTCATTAGGTAATACTGAATTATACACAAATTTCATTTTTCTCTCTTCCGAACATCCCTTATCTTTACCTACTTAAAAAGATCTCTATGACTCCTGCATTAGTCCACGGTTTCCAAACCCAATTGGAAACAAATAGATTGGCATATGAACTGATTTTGAAGTCAACTAAGAACAAGCACCTCACCTGAAATGCAGACAGGACACAGTGAAGCTGAATTAAACCATTTCCCAGCTTTTCATCACACCCCAACCAACGAAAAGAACTACAGAACAGGACAACATTTCAAATTTCGTGCGGACAAGGTAAACAAATTTATAGGTCAAGCATGAAAAAATCGAGTTTGGAGGAATCAAAGTATATATCATCTAACAAGAGTATCACCACGTTCATCAAAATTTGATGCATTCATTGCCAAACGACAATTTACTTAAATACTGTATTCCCAGAGAAAGTAACAAGGAGAATCACATCTGAAGTAGCAAATGCACCTATTGAGTTTCTTATTTTACGAATCTGATTAAGTGAGAAGGAAAAAGTGACAAATCCCAGTGACGAGAGTTCTAAAAATTGAGACAATGATTAACAACCGTGGTGATTTGGCTTCTCTAACATCGTCATTGCGATTGTACAGGGGCGCATGATAAAATTTCTATTTCTCTATTTCTCTGTTTCTCTATTTATCGGAACAGGTTTAGAACAAAATTCCGTTTGGTAACGCAATTTAATTTTTCTATTTCTGGAACAGATTTCTATTCCAGAAATAAATTTGAAGAAGAAATCAGAAGCTAAAATTTTTAACTTCTCAATTTCTGAAATAGAAATTAAGGCTCCGTTCGTTTCGCGGAAAATAATTTCCGGGAAAACGTTTTCCGGATTTTCCGGTGTTCGTTTCATGGAAAATGAATTCCTTGGGGAAAATGTTTTCCATCCAAGGAAAAAAGTCTTCTAAAGTGATGGAAAATATTTTCCTCACTTGATCTCCCTTACCTCACACTTATACAAATCTTCACTTTCTCCTCTCATTTCTTCTTCCTTTTTTTTATTCGAATTATTTTTTAGTTTTCTTCGTCTTTTTTAATTTGAATTATTTTTAATTTCCTTTTTCTTTTCTTTTCTTTTTTTTTTTTTTTTTTCTTTTTTTTTCTTTTTTTCTTTTTCTTTTATTTGTTTCATATCTTCTTCTTTCTTGCCTAGTCGTCAAACCAGGTGAACCTCAAACTCATCGATCTTAAACTCACGCTTGTCAATCTGGCGAGCCTTGAGCTTGGCACTCGCGCTCGTCAATTTGGTGAGCGGAAAATATTTTCCTTACCCAACACCGGAAAACATTTTCCGAAACACTTTCAGGTTTTAGCCGAACACCAGAAAATATTGTCATTTTCCTGGAAAATGACTTCTGGGAAAATATTTTCCGGAGATGGCCTATTTTCCGCGAAACGAACGGACCCTAAGAAATCAATTTCTGGCCAAAAATCAATTTATATTCCAGAAATTTTGTCATGCACATCTTAAGTGATTGAAGTCCTCGAGAGTGCTAAGAATTGTGGCCAAACACAGAAGACAGGGAGCATGCGACCACCAGTTGTGGTCTCATAGAGAAGATATGGACTAGGTGGCCTAGAGTGCCATAATTGTCGCAGCTTATCGATTTGGAAAAATGTCACAAATAGTCCCAATACTTTTACTTAATATGCAATCTCGTCCCTGAACTTTCGATATGCTCAATTTGGTCCATAAACTATCAATAAATGTCTAATCTAATATTTATGTTACTATTTTTCCTTTTTTCTTCTTCTTCTTCTTCTCTCTTCCCTCCGCCGGCGATGGCGGAGCCAACGAAGGGAAGCCGGCGTCCGTCGAGGGTCGCCCTTGCCGGCATCGGGCGAGGGCCACCCTAGCTAGCCCAGGCGAGGGCGACCCTCACCGAACGCCGGCTTCCCTCCGCCATAGCCAGCAGAGAGAAGAGAGAAGAAGAAAAAAAAAATGAAAAAAATCAAAATGCCCAATTTCGTTAACTTTAACTAACGGAAGGACGAAATTGGTCAATTTTCAAATAGTCAGGGACTAGACCGGACATTTATCGATAGTTCAAAGACCAAATTGAGCAAATCAAAAGTTTAGGGACGAGATTGCACATTAAGTAGAAGTCCATGGACCATTTGTGACATTTTCCCTATCGGTTTTGTTGGGCCAGACAAGCTTCCAACGAGATGCTTGGCCTCAACTTTACTCCTCGGCGATCAAGCTTTCATAAGTAAAAAAGCATCACGATGTCTTTCTTGTGAAGCTTTGTTCTGGACAGTTTTGCTTTTGCAGGATGGCAACAAATCGTTCCTTTAACCGTCTGAGATAGTATGACTTCTTTTTAACTGGTAATATACATGCGATCTGGATGCAGGTTATTTGCAGAAAAGCTTTTTGCATTTACTCATGTACAGACGAGGGCTTGCAAGACGACTAACTGATCTAAGCTCTTCAACATAAGCATTGGCACTTAATGGATGTTAATTAGACTAATACATAATGTTTCAATTTCTTCCATCTTGTTATATGTTTTTAAAAGCTTGCGGCTGATTAATTTAGTTATTTAGCTCTGGCTCATGCAGGATACGCTCACCAATTGTGGCTTCCAATCTTCATTTAAGCCAATTTTTTTGGCTCTCATGCTTTTCTTACCTCAGTGGACTCGAGGGTATGCCTACGTTTATGCCAAGGACTGTAGGAAGAGTAATTTGCATTGTCGTGACCCTCCCAGAGTGGTCCACCATCCGGAGAGATGGGTTTAGAGTAATTGTTAATCGACATGGACTCTTTCAAATCTTTACCTCGTGCAACATTGACAAGTTCATCTTAAATGATTAACATATGAAAATTCTATCATGTGAAGGAATTGCCACTAAACTATGGGGCTGCCTAGAAGCTAAGTGAGACATAAGAAGAAATCTCACTTCCTACGCTACCAAGGAAATCTAAGGTTGGATACTTGATTACACCACTTGTCTAAATAATGTCTTTCGGTACTTAAACTTAATTATTTGTCAACAAAGCGTCACGTGTAGTTTTTATCCAATTTTGAATCCTAAAGTTCCATCCACTAAATGTCCAGACGATGCTTTTTATTTTTATTTTTATTTTTATTTTTATAACCATTCAACTAAGACAAGCAAACCAGGACTCAAAGTCAATATAAAAGAATCATCACCATACCAAAAAAAAAAAAATAGCAACATAACTGCGAGTAAAAGATAGTATGAAAAAGGAACCCAATATGAGTCGAGCAAAGAATATTAAATGACCTTGTTATAAAGCCCTGAGAAAAAAACCCCCATAAGCAAAGTTCAAAGTTTAAGTCAACCCCCATAAGCAAAGTTCAAAGTTTAAGTCTAGTTTGAAAGAGAGACCTATCTATCACATGCAATCCTATCCTATGGATACTTATTTTTCAGAAAACCATGTTAAATTATAATATACTAATTTACCATGAAATGAGTACAATTTCTAGACAAGCCTAAAGATTACTCGACCACTCCTAAGTTAACCCAAAGACCTATAAGGAGGAGCATTCAGCAACATTTAACAAGTTCAGTCTGCGATTGGATCTAAAATGACATCTAAACGTACGTGACGACTAACAAATCAATGACACATTAGCCCCATAATTGTGAATGAGCAAAGCCACATCCAAAGTAAGCCAAATTTATTCAGAACCACATCTGAGAGGAAACAACAGCAAGTAAACCAACAATTACAGGCCGCATTTGAGAGGAAACAACAGTAAGTAAACCAACAATTACAGGCCGCATTTGACTCTTTTTTTTTTTTTTTTTTTTCTTTTTGTTGACCCAGGGAACCCCGCATGGCTGGCAGTCGGAGATAAACCACTGGGGGCGACACGTGCTAGCCACCACACACATGCCACCGGGTAAGTCACCAATGTCTCACGCCAGCCTCCCTGCAATTTGCGTCGCAGGGGCTTCGAACTCCAGACCTCTCAGCGAAATGAAGCTTGAAGCCTATCCAGCGGAGCCACCACCGCATTTGACTCTTTCTTTAAAAAATGATGACTAGCTAAAAATGATGAGAAATGAATAGCACACCTACGTACTATATTTAGCAAACAAATATGCCCTCACATAATCTCAAGACCCAACTAAATCACATGCGATTCAAATTATCCAGCAAGCTACCAATGCAAATGGCCTACATTTCACTAATAAGCATGATATCTAAACAAGTCAAAAAGGTGAAGGATTAATGGTTTGTCAATGTAACATTATAGGCAAACGATATAACATTCGAATGAAACCAAAATCCTTCTAAGTCACACGCAATAAAAAATGTCGAGCATTCAAGAGATATTCAGAGTATTCAAGATATCAAGGTGCAATGGCTCAACAAGAGATCGTCATAAATTCCACATAACTCTTTCCCACAATGACACATTTATTTATATAGCCAAGATAATATCCAGACGAAACCAAACCTTCATTATTTGTACAGAATGACTGCGGACAACAAACATGAACATATATCAAACAAATTCAACCATGGACAGCTCATGGCATGAACAACACTTGTAATCAAGAATTTGCCAAGTTTTAAGCATGGACGGCATCTCTAATCATGAATCCCGCAAGTTCTAAGTAAATACAGCGCCTATAGCTTTGAATTCAGCATGTTTTGAACATAAAATAGCATGTATGGCCCTCAAGCCAGCATATTCATACCATGTGCAACACTCATAGCCCAGAAATCAGCATACTCTAAATATGTACAACACTCATAGCCAAGAAATCAGCGTGTAGTGAATATGAATCGCGGGTATAGCCCTTAATCCAACATGTTGAGCCGGCAATGGAGATGACATCGTGAGCATATGCCCTTGTTCCAGGCCTCTAGGTGAAATTCTATGATACCCACTAAAGAGAAGCCAACCAAAAGTGTAACCCCACTCGCATGGGCCTTGCTCCTCAAAAATAAACTTTGTCAAGATATCTAACTCAAGACTTAAAGTCCCGCTTCAGTATACACAACCAGAATGTCGCAATCTCTGAAAAATGCGTGGATTATTTATGAACTTCATTTGGATGAGAAGCAAGAACCTGGATGATGGTTTTATTAATTAAAGTGATGGGCCTAAATTGGCCCGTCCGCCCATGTTGGGCCTAAAAGCCTGGCTCACAATATTAGGGCCCATGGATGGAGGGATATGATGAAAGGATGTAACTTTTGGGGGAGCGTCTTTGTTGAAGGGACACGTTCTTTGGAGAAGATGTATTTAAGGAGAAATAAGGAGGGAGGAACATACTTTTTGGTATTACGTACGTTCCTCCTCCCTCTCTCCCTCCAAACGCTCCCAAAAAGAAAAACAGTAACTAAGAGGCGACACTCCGTCCCCTTCAAGGTGAATTGGCGTCATCGGATCGAATTGGATTGATTTCTCTTCCTCATATCGACGTTGGTGCTTAAGCTGTGGCTAACAAGGTATGTTCGATTCTTTGATGTGCCTTAGGATTGGTGATGCATGTGATTTTCCCGGGCTCGTCTTCCGCACAAGTTTAGGGGTTTGATTTAGGGTCGAATCCGGTTTTTGGGAATTCGACAATCCCTACATTGGTATCAGAGCCAGAGTTTGTGTTTCCGGATCCTTTTTCATGTTTTTCCCAACCCCTTTCATGTTTATGAATGATTTTTTATTGATTTTTTGTGGAAAGAATTCCGCCGACACCGATCGGGGCGGAAAAATCCCAACACCTGAGATTGTTCATGCGTTTTTTCGAGTTTCTGTAAGTCGAAATCCATTTTTGATGGCGTTGGATGGAAGGTCTCGTCGAGACAAGCATGGCGAGTGGTGGAACACCACCAACAGCCGCCGGACGCGCCCCCACGCGCAGCCAGAACGAAACGGTACACGCGCCGACTCGGAGAACGGGTCGGCCGCTGGCTCGTGCGAGGCAGGCGCCAATTGATGTCATCGTGACGTCAGCTGCACGCGTGCCACACGTGCCGGGTCGGTCCGTCCGACCCGGCCCAACTGGCCCGACTCAACCCGACTGACCCTGACCATTGACCGTTGACCACCATTGACCGTTGACCATTGACTTTGATCGTTGACCCCAAAAAAAAAAAAAAAAAAAAAAAAAAAAAGAGAGAAGGGAAAAGAATGTGTTTCTTTTTTCAATTATGTCTATGTGGATTATATGTAATTCCTATTTGTTCTGCATTTGTTGCAGGAATAATGCCTCCCCTTAAGTTGCGCACGCCTATTCGCATATTTACCGACAAACAAAAGGAAAGGCTTTCAAGGTTGATAGTCGATTTAAATGATTATCGATGGGAGAGTGGGGACATAATAGATCATGTTCTTGAAGTCAACGGGAAAATTCAAAAGGTCATATGGAATGGTCGTCCAATGCCACAGTCTGAGATGGTGCGATTTTTCATAACACCCTTCCACCAGAATGGCAAGGAGTGTTGAATCGCATATGGGATGCCAACAAAGCCGCTTCATATAAGAAAATTGTGATGGATTTCATAGATGATTATTACCTAATTGTTACAAAAGAAAAGATCAAGAAATTGAACAAAAGGGGAGCTTTCCCAGTTCATGCATTAGCTTGGGTTTAGATGTTTCAAGTTGTCTTTCTTTTAATATACTTTGTGGATACTTTGTGTAAACGTTTTTACTACCTGGTTGTTGTTGATGTAGCAATTGATATGTAAGTTGTATCATGTGAAAGCATTATTATTCTATTGAATGTCTGATATTATTTGCTTTCTGCTGTTGTTGATTGCTGTGGATAGTTCATAGAAGTTTTTGTAACTTCATAGAATTTAGTTTGCATAAGACAATTACATTAATGATAGTTTTAAGTTAGGATTTTTGGAGGATGATTGGAAACATAGTGACCTTTTGATTCTAAAGCCTTACTTGAAATTGTTCATTAATATGATGGGTCTGTGCAAAGTGGATGCATAAATGATCGGTATTAATTATTCGTGCATGTATGTATAATGTGTTCAGATCAATGGCTTCAGCCACAAAGAGCATAGTTGCCGAGCTGAACAAAGGTGAAAAGCTCAATGGCAAAAATTATGAAATCTGGCACATGAAAATCCAATATGTGCTGGAAGAGCAAGAAGCGCTAGAAGCTCTTAACCTCACCATGGAAGAGCCTGAAGATGGAAACACTGCACAAAACAAGAGAGATAAGGATGCATTTGCTACATGGAAAAGGAAGAACTCCCTTGCTCGCATTACGTTGCTAAGTAGCATGGAAAATGATGTCATGCAAGAGTTCAGGCGTTTTGAGAATGCCAAGGAAATGTGGGAAGCATTGGCAGCAACATTTGGTCATACTTCGGTGACCAAACTGAGGCAGCTCACCATTAGGTTTGACTCTTACAAAAAGCCTCATGGTTAGACCATGAAGCAACACTTGAGAAAAATGTCAAACATGATAAATGAGCTGAAGGATGCTGGCCATGTCCTGACTGATGAGCAGCAAGTGCAAGCAGTGATCTGTTCCTTGCCTCAAAGTTGGGAGCATATGAAAGTGCACCTGACCCACAATGAAAATTTCAAAGCCTTTGAGGATGCAGTGCGCCATTTTGAGCTGGAAGAGGATCGCCTCCTGGTGGCTAAGCTGGAAACTGAAATATATAATGCTAGTTCTAGCTCAAATGGAGCTTCGAGCTCCAAGCGCAAACATCCTGACTGGTTCAAGAGGTGGAAAGGCAAAGGACCAAGTGCTTCAGGGAAAAAACCAAGGGTTGACCAACATGAAAGAGGAAAGTGTCCTCGAATGAAGAAGCTGACAAGGGTGAAGTGTTACAACTATAACAAGAAGGGTTACTATGCTCGCGATTGTCGCAAGCCAAAGAAGGTATATACCCCTTGTGCTTTTAAGAACTTTGCTTATGTATCAAGTTCTGTATTCTTGACTGAGTCTAATCCTTTGTGGACTGTAGATTTATGAGCAACAGACCATGTAGCGAAGGATAGAGGATCCTTCGTGGAATTCCGATGAGTACCAACTGGAACTAAGTGGATCTATGTGAGAAACAACTCCAGAACTGAAGTAAAAGGAAATGGCACCTGCCAACTAAACAAGCGTGGTGGACGCACTTTGTTTCTACATGATGTATTGTATGCTCCGGAGATTCGTCGGAATCTAGTGTCTGTTTTAGTATTGGTCAAACTAGGTTTTAATATGAACTTCCATAATAGAGGTGTGTATTTGTTTTTGGATACAAATTTCTATGGCTATGGTTATTTTCTGAATGGTTTTATTGTATTAGATATTGACTATGTTAATGCAAATGTTTGTTATTCCCTTATCACGTCTCCTAATTCATATGATAATGATGTGAATGTGTGGCATGCTAGACGTGGTCATATTAGCCAACAACGTATGACTAGACTAGTTAAGGAGGGCTTGTTGGGCAATATTGAAAAAATCGATTTGCCCTTATGTGAGCATTGCCTAGAAGGGAAAACGATAAGGAAACCATTTGGAAAATGTAAAAGAACTAAATTTCCTCTGCATTTAATCCATTCTAACATCTGTGGTCCAATGAATGTGAGAGGAAGGCATGGGGTTGTTTATTTCATCACATTTATAGATGATTAGACTTGATTCGGATATGTCTATTTGATTTTTCATAAATCCGAAGCATTTAGTTTTTTCAAAAGGTTTATGAACCTGGTAGAGAATCAATTAGACAAGAAAATAAAAGCATTAAGATCCGATCGAGGTCGAGAATATTTATCTGATGAGTTTAGAAAATTATATGATGAAAAATGAATAGAAAGACAGTTGTCTATTCCATATACTCCTCAACAAAATGGTGTTGCAGAAAGAAGAAACAGAACCCTACTGGAAATGGTTAGGTCCATGATGGCACATGCTAACTTACCTATCACCTTTTGGAGTGATGCATTGTTAACTGCTGCATATGTATTTAACCGGGTGCCTTCCAAATCAGTTACTTTCACTTCATATAAGTTATGGACAAGTAGAAAATTGGATTTAAGTTTTCTTAAGCCATGGGGTTGTGCTACCTATACTCACGAGCCCTCTCATAAGTCTGGGAAATTGGGTCCTAGAGGAAAGAAGAGTATTTTCATAAAATACTCCGAACACTCAAAAGGGTATGTTTTCATAGGTGAGTAGGAAAGTGGAAGTATAACTGAATTTGAATCACGGGATGTCACGTTCTTAGAGAATGAGTTTCCTAAGAAGGGCGAAATAGGTTAAGATTACTCCCTATTTGAAACCTTGGATTAAGATAATGATATTGGTGGAGTTCGTCCAAGTGGGAGTAATATGAGAAGTGATGAATTGAATACAACTGATTCTCAATCATAACCACATGATGAAACGACATCATCATTATCTAATCCTAGTGGGAGCATAATGGGAAATGATGTGCAAAGTGTACAATCTCCCATACGGCGAACAAGTTGCAAAAGTATTCCCCGTCGACATTTTGACATTGAAGGGGAAACTTTTATGATTGCCCCACAAGATGAGGATGAGCCAAGAAATATACATGAGACTCTAAATTGCCCCAGTAAGGAAAAATGGATGCATGCAATGGGAGAGGAAATGGAGTCAATGAAGTCAAACCATATTTGGGAACTGGTTGATCTTCCAAAAGGACGCAAAGCTATTGGGAACAAGTGGGTTCTCAAAATAAAGCGTAAAGCTGATGACTCGATAGAAAGATATAAAGCTCACCTTGTGGCGAAGGGGTATAATCAACAGGATGGAATTGATTATGAGGAAACATTTTTCCCTATTGTGAGATTTACCTCAATTCACATTATTTTGGCAATAGTGGCAAGTATGGATCTTGAATTACATCAAATGGATGTAAAGACTGCTTTTCTCAATGGAGAATTGGATGAGGAAATATATATGGAACAACCTGTTGGTTTCATTATGAAAGGCTAAGAAGGAAAGGTATGTCGACTTTTGAAATCGATATATGGCCTTAAGCAGTCGTCAAGATAGTGATATATACGTTTTCAGAATGCCATAATGGCATATGATTTTACAATGATTGATGAGGATCATTGTGTATATATCAAAAGATCCAAAGATCAATTTGTGATCATATCATTATATGTTGATGATATATTAATTGCCGGAAGCAATATAGAGTTTGTTAATACCATCAAAGGTTGGTTATTTTCAACTTTGAGATGAAAGATATGGGTGGGGCTACATATATTCTTGGAGTTAAGATTTCAAGAGATCGTTCGAAGAGGTCGTTATCTCTTTCGCAAGAAACATATATAAATAAGGTTCTTGAACGATTTCGTATGCAAGATTGTAAACCCATAGACACTCCTATTGCAAAAGGTGAAGGATTGAGTCATAGACTATGTCCAAGAACTCCACAAGAAAGGAACAAATGAAACATGTTCCTTATGCTAGTGCTGTTGAGAGCTTGATGTACGCTATGATATGTACAAGACCTGACATATGCTTTGCGGTTGGAATAGTGACCAATCCAATCCAGGTCAAGTACATTGGAAAGCCGTTAAGAGAATACTGAGGTATCTGAAGGGAATTGCTGATTACAAGCTAAATTACCAAGGAAAGGATCTGCGACTTGAAGGCTATTCAGATGCTGATTGGGGAGGAGATTTAGATGAAAGGAAATCTACCTCCGGATTTGTTTTCTTACTGAACAATGGCGCCATATCATGGAGCAGCAAGAAGCAAACATGTATAGCCTTGTCCACGATGGAAGCTGAGTTCGTGGCATTATTAGCAGTGGTACAAGAAGGAGTTTGGCTTACGAGATTTTTGGATCATTTAGGTGTTATTGAGAAAGCTGCAAATCAATTACTGGTTAATTGTGATAGCCAAGCAGTTATAGCGTATACCAAAGATGCAAAATATCATGACAATACCAAACATATAGATATCAAGTATAACTTTGTCAAAGATATGGTTGCACGAAAGGATGTGAACTTATAGTACATATCTACACATAGAATGGTAGCAGATCCTATGATAAAGCCAATACCTAGAGATGTGTTTTGTGGTCATGTAAAATCTCTAGGATTGCGTAGAGTCTGATGTACTGGATATTGTAATTTCCCTGAGTTGTTCACATTTATGAATTTGTATTTTTTTTTTTAATTTTTAATGCCTATGAATCTTTGTTTGATATTTATTCATCTTAATGCTCAGTGCATTATATTAAGTTAAGAAAGTATGTCGGACAGATAAGAGATTAGCCCACTCACACGGGTAATCGCCTCTATTTATTGTGTAATAAATAGAGATAAGACGGTTTTTAAGCTTATTATCTAGGTGATAATCGAGAGCTCAAGCTTAAAATATATATGTCGCCTTAACTAATTGTTAAGATGAGGACATGATATGTACTATGTCCGAAAGTAAAATAACCCACATATTTTACTTTATCTGTCTAAGATGCTAGATGTGAGTTCTGATGAATTATGTGAATGAGTAGATACGTGAACTTAAGTTAGACATTGGGTATGTTTGAATTATCATCTGTACGGTATTGATGGTGTAGACATACGCTCTATGGGAAAGGAGTTAATACCGTAATACGTATTTCATACTACGTATGCATGAGACGACCAATAAGAGTGGCAAAAGTTTGATCTCAACTTTTATGCTGTGTGAGACTCTTGAGGAAAAGAGTTCCTCAATTTTTAGTGCCCTCATGACTCTTACTTATTCTCAAGATTTCTGTTTAGTGTTTGCTATCTTAAGATGTTGCCAATGGTCATGAGTTAATTCGATCTAATGGGACATTTCTAGAAAAGCAAGCTGAACTAAAATTGAGAGTTTGAAGGAAAGAGGAAGATCGAATTTGGAGAATCACATTGTAGTTTTTGTATTCACTGATCGACCAATTATGACTGTCTTTGGAATAATCATAATTGTGAATGTAATATATATATATATATATATATATATATATATATATATCATTGTTTAAAAGAGATCAAGAGAGATATAAATGTGATCGATCGATCTAGGGTACTGCATACTAAATCTACTCAGAGTGCGATGCCCATTATGAGCTGCTGTATATTCCTAACAGATGTATGGCAACGAACTCTCAAAGTATGCGGGTCGCATGGATTATTCACCGGTATGAATGTTGAAAAGAGGTTAAGAGGATCCTATTCGACCCACCATGTGCGAGTGGGAGATGATGGTTTTATTAATTAAAGTGATAGGCCTAAGTTGGCCCGTCCGCCCATGTTCGGCCTAAAAGCCTGGCCCACAATATCAGGGCCCATGGATGGAGGGATATGATGAAGGGATGTAACTTTTGGGGGAGCGTCTTTGCTAAAGGAACACGTCATTTGGAGAGGACGTATTTAAGGGGAAATAAGGAGGGAGGAACGTACCTTTTGGCATTACATATGTTCCTCCTCCCTCTCTCCCTCCAAACGCTCCCAAAAAGAAAAACAGTAACTAAGAGGCGACACTCCTTCCCTTCAAGGCGAATTGGCGTCATCGGATCGAATTGGATTGATTTCTCTTCCTCATATCGGGGTCGATGCTTAATCTGTGGCTAACAAGGTACGTTTGATTCTGTGATGTGTCTTAGGATCGGTGATGCATGTGATTTTCCCGGGCTCATCTTCCGTGCAAGTTTTGGGGTTCGATTTAGGGTCAAATCCGATTTTTGGGAATCCGACAATCCTTACACTGGAAGATGAGGGAGCTTTCAGGGTCATCTATTTGCTTGCCGCACTATCTGATCTGAATATTAGTGAAAGCCGACCTCATCCAACTCATCGTAATCGATGACAAGTGGCGACTTTGAATAACTAGGGAGAGCAACTCTGTCTCACTCGACCTAACAAACAACTCTGGGCTACTGATTGAAACAAGGAATGTCTCTGTGGTAGAGAAGCAAAAGGTGGGAGCGAGGTACTCTAAACAGGAAACATTGACGAGTGGGAATATGAATACAAAAACTAAAACACAAAGCGAAATCGCGCATGATCATATATAAAAGGAGATGTTTGACTTAGCTTATTTGTTGGAATTGTAATTCCTCTAACCAAGATAAGTGCATTCCTACAGTTTCTAGCTGAGCATAATAGAATTTTGCAAGGCACGTTACTGATCATTCTCTTGGATAATTTTACCCAACTATTGCACATCATCTAATGCATTGCACCTATTAACATATATCTTGAGTTTGAGCCATTGAACGAACTTGATCCAAATTGAATTGTGGATATGGTTCAGAAAAACCAAATCTCAGAATATGAAATTTACTGCAGTGGTGAAGTCGTGTGGTGAAGCCCGAAGAAGCATTGGACTTTGACCATAGAAGAGGACAGAAAAGGAAAGTCCAATATTGGACTTTGGCCATGAGATTTATGGCCACCGTATTGCAGAGAAATAAAAGACGAAAAAAAGTGGAAAGTCCAAATGTTGACTTTGTTGACCGAATCCTAGCTTGATTTAGTTTCCTTCACGCGTGGACTTCTTTTTTGACCGGTCTAATTTTGGACTTCTCTAGCGGTGGCTTGTATGTCAATTCTAAACGTTTGTTCTACGAGTGTTGGTAGACGTGGCGAAGGTTTCTTGAAGGGCCGTTTTTACGAGTGGTTGCCATTGGTTTCGTTCGTGCAATTATATCAATAAAGAATTAGTGTTCAAGTCAATTAAATTCTTGTAACAAGAATTTATATAGAATTTTTCCTTGAGATTATTATTTCATGAGGAATTTCAAGACTAAATATTGCGTAAATTATTAGGTGTAATTGAGACTTGAGAAATACTATGAGCATTTGAGTGATTCAAGTGACTGTAATTTCCGTGTATCGCTTAATTCATAGTGAAATTTGTTGCTACTCTTCCCGTGGATATAGGTCTTTATGACCGAATCACGTAAATCTGGTGTTCGATTTATTTTCTTATTCTATTTATTTATTATTCAATTGTTTGCTTTTCGCAAACATCACCTCTCATACTCCAACGCCACTGGATTGAACTCAAACCACTACTCTCGAACCAATTAGCACCAACAACCTGATGGACCGAAGAAATACTTGTTTGAGGCAATAGCCTCAGGGGTGATTCAGCATTTACAATGGAAAGACACCAAAACAGAGCGTAGGGCAAGAAAAATTTGAAAATGAATTCGTAATATGATACATGAGCGTAATTGGGAAAGAAACGACCTGATAAGTGTGACTATTGATTGACGAATTCCATTGTCGCCTTAGCGTACTAAGGAACTGGCCCCTCTATGAAGATTTCTCTATTCTTCTCTCTCCACGTTTAAGATGCAGTGCATATCACAGCTATTGAAATAGAGCCGGAGTTGATTGTCAAAATCAGCGACATGAGCCTCTTCACAATTCGACGCCTAGGGACGATGGGACACTTAGTTGTAGCCTGTAGGCCTCGAGCTTCCGTCTCCGATCTCAAAGAAGCATTTACGCCGATAAATCCACCGGCCTATTCGCGCAACTCTTGATGTTGTTTATCATAGCAATAGGAGATGATTCAGTTCGGGCTATGGGTTGGCTGCTGGAGAAGCTGATGCGAGCTGGTGGAGACGTCTGAACACTCGAATCCACAAAGATGTTACCTCAAGCAAGAGAGAAATCCAGGGGATTCCATGTTCGAGCTTCGCGCGTCTTCCATGATCGGAGATGGAAGGCCGGCAGGCAGAGTTGGCGACCAGTGGGGAAGCTAGAGAAGCCGTGAGTGTTAGAAAAGCACCGCCTCTCTCTCTCTTTGGATTTCTCCAGATTTCTCTCTCTCTCTCTCTACTCCTCCAGGTTTTTCTCTCTCTCTCTCTCTAGATTTTTCTCGACCACATCTTTGTTTCTTTGGTCAAAACCCTTGCTGGACAAGTAGCCGCAACTGTTGACTACTTGAAGTCGGCAAGTTGAGAGCTTGAAGGACTCCACCGACTTTGCAGCCTATAAATAGGAGGAAGTGTGTCTTGTTAGTGAGAGTTGAGAGGTAGGGTGATAGGGGTCTTGTGTAGTAAAGTGTGTGTAGTGGTGTGGAGTGTGTATGGGAGGCGTGAGGCTTGTGAGAGGGGTGTGTGTAGAGAGTTTGTAATATTGTTTATAATAAGAGTAATTATTTTACTTGTACATTCATTTGTTTCTCAACATTTGGTATCAAAGCAGGTTGTCAGAGGCCGTGCGAAGACAGTGGTCGGGGACCATTGTAAGTGAGTAGGCGGTCAGGGATCGTCGAGCCAAGGAGCGAAGAAGTGAATGACGTCGGAGTTCTGCTAGTGCACAATCTAGGATTGTGAAGTCGATTGGTCTGGGACCGGGCTTACTTGGTATAGTGCGGGGCATTATACTCAAGTCACGATGGCGGATTTCTCAAGTTTGGTGAACGGCATGGAGAAGCTCAACAACTTCAATTATGATACTTGGAGTACTCGCATGCGGTATTATTTGCTTGGACAAGATTTATGGGATATTGTTGGCGGCAACAACACTACACCACCCACAAATGATGGTGATTTAAGAAAGTGGAACGTCAAATCAGGTAAGACTCTTTATGTTCTTGCCGTGACTATTGAAGATGAATTATTGCAGCATATAAAGAGTGCGAAGACCTCGAAGGAGGCCTGGGATAACTTGGTGATGCTGTTTGCGATGACAAACAATGCTAAGTTACAATGCCTGGAGAACGAGCTCCTCTCAATCTCGCAACAAAGTATGACGGTAAGTCAATACTTTTCTAAAGTTAAATCTATTTGCAAAGAAATTTCAAAATTAGATCCTGAGAATGTCATCTCTGAGACAAGAATGAGAAGAATAATAATTCACGGGTTAAGGTCGGAATATAATAGTATTGTTAAGGCCACTAGTGGATGGGCAAATGAGCCAACTCTAACTAAGTTGGAAAATATATTGGCCAATCAAGAGGCCTTAGATAAACAAATCCCTAAGGTCTCAATTAAGGAGGATGAAAGTGCCCTCTTCTGTAATAAAAGAGGGTTCAAGGGCAGAAATAGAGCAGGTGCAAGAGATGGCAAACCATGGAAAAATCATGGAGATTAGCGGAGGCAACCAGAAGAGAAGGGTTATCAGCCAGGGGGAGCTTGTCAAGATCACGACGATGATGACGATGAAGACAAGAGCAACAAAAGGCGTAGCAAACGGTGTTACGTTTTTGGCAAGGTAGGACATATTGCCAGATTCTGTTGGTACAGGCAGGAAGAAAGAAATGTCGTCACTTCCTGCAAGAAGGAGATTGAAAGTGAAGAAGAACGGGACTTTCAAGCGCCTGTTGCAATGAAGGAACGAAAAGAGCTTGCAACAGCTTGTATAGTTGAGTTAGATAATTCGACAAGTTCTATCATAACCCCCAATAAGAGCAAGCCAAGGGAGAACTCGAAGAAGCAACCAACAACGCCAATAAGCAGTCGTGAAAAGAAAGTGCAATAGATGCAAGAGATGATAAAGAAACTAAATGTTGAGAAGGCAAAGATGGAGAATATGTTGAAGAAAAGGGATGAGATGATAAGGTAGAAGGATCTAGAGCTCAAGGCAAAAGAAAGGGAACTACAGAAGTTCCGATGTGAGTTCAAGAAGCCGCAAAAGCTTCAAGACCTCAAGCCCACTATGATGTTTCGAATTAATCATATCGAAAGAGACAATGAACAAATGAAGGAGAAAAAAAAAAGTTTTCTTTGAGAAAAGGAGGCCATCTACACCTAACATCCCGTGGTGTAAGGATTGATGGAATAAGAGCAAGGGGAAGAAATTTTATGAGGAAAAGGATCAAGAGGTCTACATTGAAGTGCTTCGGATGGGATTGAATCGGTTGAAGCATAAAATGAAAGTCACAAATGAGAGGGTTGATCGGATGAGCTACAGTCTCAAAATTCTTAGAGGAGATATGATGAATACAAAGACCGAATTGAGTGAGAAGAAGGAAAAGGAGACTAAAGGGCATAATGAATTGACATTGCAAAAATTCAAGGATCACAAACTCAATGGAAAGTCGGAGCAAGAGAAGCAACTGAAGATGGAGCCATAGAGCCATCCATGTATGAGGAAGCTTCGCAATATGCTAAATGGAGGAAGACAGTTGAAGAGTCCAAAAGCAATATTTGCAGGGCTACTATATCTAAATAGAGTAGTCGGTGAGGGGGAGTGTTAGAAAAGCACAGCTCTCTCTCTCTCTCTCTCTCTCTCTCTCTCTCTCTCTCTCTGTGGATTTTCTCCAGATTTTTCTCTCTCTCTCTCTCTCTCTACTCCTCTAGGTTTTTCTTTCTCTCTCTAGATTTTTCTCGACCACATCTTTGTTTCTTTGGTCAAAACGCTTGCTAGATAAGTAGCCGCAATTGTTGACTATTTGAAGTCGGCAAGTTGAGGGCTTGAAAGACTCCACCGACTTTGCAGCCTATAAATAGGAGGAAGTGTGTCTTGTGCGTGAGAGTTGAGAGGTAGGGTGATAGGGGTCTTGTGTAGTAAAGTGTGTGTAGTGGTGTGGAGTGTGTACGTGAGGTGTGAGGGTGTGTGTGTAGGGGTCTTGAGAGTGTGTTGTGTGCTATGTATGCATGTGAGTGTGAGAGAAATTGTGTAGAGTTGTAAGAATATTGTATGTGGTGCGAGAAAATATTATAATAGTTAAAGTCATATTTTGTGAGTTAAATTTATACCACGTTTCCGCAAGATTCAATAGTGAGAGGCCACCGGTGAGAAGAAGAATCTAGAACTCTTTCCTTTTTTTTATTTTTTTGGGAAAGAAAGTGTGTATCTTACTAGCTGGGGCCTATGACAAATTTTTTTATTATTCTTGTTATTCTTATTTTTATTCTTGCACGCATTGCTAGCAAAATTCAGGTATCAACATTGATAAAGTGAATGGGATCGTGTCAATTCATCATATAATATGATTGGTATATGAAATTGTTTCTTGGCATAATTAGAGAGAGAGAGAGAGAGAGAGAGAGAGAGGGAGGGAGGGAGGGAGGGAGGGAGGGATTAAGGGGTGGGAAGGTGGGACATATACATATGTTCAACTCCGAAAATCGTTGTAGTAGCTTGTATTCAAGAAGAAGCCGTTGCCTTGTTATCATCATCACTGTAGGAAACGAGAAACCACTAAATAAGTTAGCTTCACTCACACACGTGTGCATACAGATGCAGTAATAGTACTCGTGATGGTGAAAATAAAGCGACCTTCTTCCTATATGACAAACTTCTTTTCTTGAACGAAATGTCTTAACCAGTGTAAAAAAAATCTCTTTTATTTCTTCTTCATCGTCTTGTCTGTAAGCTAGGTGAAAGGCACACTCAACATGCATAGACTATGAGGATTAAGGTTGGTTCCAAAGGTTACTTTTGAATCCAACATTAGATTTCACAAAGGTTAAATGATATTGACCTTGTGATTTTTGATAAATGCTAGTAAATACACCTAGAGGGAGGTGAATAGGTGTTTATAAATTTCTTTTCAAACTTTTAACCTAAATCTTTCAACTTGAAATAAAATCAGAGTTAATTAAATCACGCAGCAATAAAGTAAAGAGAGTAAGGTAAGAAAATTTTGACACCGAAGTTTATAGTGGTTCGGCTTATTGTAAGCCTACATCCACTCTCCACGCTGACAGCCCAATAGCTGTATTCACTATGTAACAAATGAGAGTTTTACAGCTTATGATCTAGACTTCTTTAGTAGAGAGTCTTTGCTACAGCTCTCGCAATTTCTCACTGTAAGTATCTCTCCTTTGTACACAATTAAAGCTCAAGAGATTTTGAGAACAAGGAGTTTCAGAGGTTCGGACTTCGAAATTTTCTATCAACGCACTTTTCTTCGAACAACGACTCCACCTTAAATACTCCTTCGTGTCTTCATACCTGTTAGCACTTTCCAAAAGAGTTCATCCAATCTACCCGTTAGAATGAATCAATTAAGGTGATCTTCAAGCTATCGAATATAAGCGGAAGATAGCTCGTCAATCCTGTTCGCCCATACAATCAGGATCTTGAGTTTTCAAAAGTGGAACCTTCCAAATCTTGGTTGTTTTTCAACGGATTAATTCGAAATATATCCAGAAATCTTCAAGCTTAGTTTCAGCCAAAGATCTTCCATGAATTACAACAAATTAAGGAAGATATTATCCAATCTTTGAATTCCTAAACTGTTAGATTAAACCGTTGTTAGCTTGGGCAGAAAAACTTGGGTCTGATCCTCTTCAGACTTTAGCAACTGAATCTTGGATTCTTCATACTTAACTGACAATGATGTTTTGTTAGCTTCAAAACACTTAAGGGATTTTCTTCAACAATCTCCCCCTTTTTGATGGTGACAAAACATCTCGGCAGATTTATAAAACTCTTAACCTGCAAAGAAAACTCATACATAATTTGAGGAATATTTTATGTTACTTCTACAGCCACAGAAAGATGTTAGTCCATAATATAATTATCCTCAAGAATGAAATAATCCTGCAAGATTACAAATCCACGAATCCAATCATTAAAACAACATCAGTCAAAAGTTCAAATACCCAATAGTCCAAAGTCTTAACAAATCAAAACATAAATTGTCCAACACAAACGAAAAATAAAAAACGAGATAAAACGAGATAAGGTCCAGCAAATAAAGTCCAGCAAATCTGCATAACTCTCCCCTTTTTGTCCCAACAAAAGGAGGCAGAGGAATCAAGAAAATAGTTGATCAAAATCAAGGCTGCTTAGGGATGTGAACAAGCCGATATTCACTCAGCGAGTTGACAGTCTTCTCTAGGCTGGATAGGGCTTCCTTTACAAATTCCAATTCAATACCCTTCACGTTTGATTCCATTTGAAGTCTAAGGGCAATGATTTGGTCTTGCATACTTGAAGAAGTAGCCAGGAGAGCTTGTTTCAAATCCCTCAGCTCATAATCAATCCCGTAAACTTGCTTCTTGAGGTCCAACATAATATCCATCAGCCTAGAAAAATCTACTGAATTGATATTACCTGAGCTAGGACTTGCAAACTCTGCTCTTGGAGTCTGGAAGCTGGGTGGTTCATTCTCAGCTCAACGACCTTCAGTTGGAGAGGATACCTCAAGCTCCAAAAAATGTGATGCATAGATGTGTTCTATATCAGTACCAAATCGACTGACATCACTAGTATGTAATGGCGATGACGTACCTTTTTCTTCAGTAACTCCCCCTGTCTTGTGGCCAGAAGGTGGAGTGGAATATTCTTCGCCAAGTTCTATCTCTTCACCAGCAGAGTGATGTAGTGCAGTCTCTCTTCCAGGTTGTGGTACAAAAGAGGATGGCTTAAAGGCTTCTGTAAAGTCCTCCTGTGCCTTGCTTTCCTCTTCATCTCTCCTTAACCTTTCCTCTTCTTCTTTCCTAATCTACTATTCTTCTTCTCTTCTCTGTCTTTCCTCTTCTCTTCTCTGTCTCTCATCTTCTTTTCTCTATTCTTCTTCTTCTTCTTCTTTTCTTCTCTGTTCTTCTTCTCTTCTCAGTCTCTCTTCTCTTTTCAATCTCTCTTCTTCTTCTTTTGCTCCTGCTTCTCTCCTCATTCTCTCTGTCTCTTCCTGTCTCCTTGCTCTCTCTTGACTGCTATCTCTGACAAAGCTCTTCAATCTTGTAAGAGCTGAAAGAGTCATGGCATCATCTATTTCATCATCATCCTCATCCTGTAGGATGAATTTTCTTCTTCTTTTCTCTAGGACAGCCATGGGCTCTTTGCCCTTTCTTTTAATAGCAGTAGCAGCCAATTCTTTTGAAGGGGTCTTCTCCTTCAGTCCCTCTAAAGCCTTGTTCAATTCCCGGAGCTTCATCTTCATCACCATCTTATGTCCAACAAGCATGAGAGTTAAGTTGATCAGGCAAAGTGAGGTAGGAATTTGGATTTTAAAATGCCTGAACAACCTGGTGACAAGATAGGAATAAGGCAATTGTCCTTTATCCTTTACCACAGTCCTGTACATGTGGAACAGGATAAAGTGTGGAAGGGAAAAGTTTATGCCTTCATTCAAAGCGAACAGGCAACTTGTCCGCAAAAAGGTTGGATTTTTATTGAGTAAACAAATCGAATAGGGATGCAAGTGGAGGTTTTTTTAAGCTTTAGGGTTTCAAGGAGGGGTAAAAGAAGCGTCTTTTGAGTGGTGAAGGATGAAGACGACGATTCAGGAGTATAAATAGCAAGAATAATAAAAAAGATACCGAACCGTCACAAGGGAAAATAAAAACTGCCAAAATTAAAGAAAATAATCAACTGCCAATTTTGAAAAACAAAACTGCCATTAATGTGTCAGATTTCAAATAAAAAGCAAATTTCGAAATTTCAGAAGCAATTATAAATCTAATATGGCAAAAAGGAAATAAATAAATACTCATTCAGACTTTACGTCAGAGTCTGAGAGTTTCCAAACTTTACCTCATAGTCTAAGTTCTTTCAAACCTTACCTTTGAGTCTGAACACCTTCAGACATTACCTTTGAGTCTGAACATCTCAAAACTCTACCTTAGAGTCTGAACCTCTTCAGATCTTACGATATTCAATCTTGAGCGAATTGATTCAAATTGAGCTTTCTCTAATAGCTTTGTGAATATGTCCGCCAGTTGGCTCTTTGAATCAACGAACTGAATCACAACTTCATCTTTTTAAACATGATCTCTAATGAAATGATATTTGATTTCAATGTGCTTTGCTCTTGAGTGAAGTATTGGATTCTTTGTAAGGTTGATGGCACTAGTGTTGTCGCATTTGATTTCTGTGCAAGATTCTTCAACTCCATAATCTTTCAATTGTTATTGCATCCACAGTATTTGAGAACAGCAGCTCCTAAGAACTATATACTTTGCTTCAGCTGTTGAAAGAGCTACGGTACCTTGTTTTCTTGAGAACCAAGATACCAACCTGTTTCTCAATAATTGACACGTACCTGAAGTGCTTTTTCTATCTACTTTGCATCTAGCCAAGTCAGCATCAGAATATCCAAAAAGAGTAAAGTCTCTTTCTTTAAAATACCATAGACCTAGCTTAGATATAGTTGTAACATATTTTATAATACGCTTCACAGCAGTCATGTGAGATTCTTTAGGATTAGATTGAAATCTAGCACAAATACAAACGCTAAACAGAATATCATGTCTAGATGCAGTAAGATAAAGAAGTGAACCAATTATGCTCTTGTATAGCTTTTGGTCTACATTTTTTCCTTCTTCATCTTTGTCCAGCTTTAATGAATTTGACATTGGAGTATATGTCTTCTTGCAATTCTCCATTCCAAACTTCTTGATGAGATCTCTTGCATATTTTTTTGGTGAATAAAGGTTCCTTCTTTTGATTGTTTGACTTGAAGTCCCAAAAAGAAGTTCAATTCACCCATCATGCTCATTTCAAATTCATCCTGCATACATCTAGAAAAAATCTTGCAAAGTCTTTCATTAAAAGAACCAAAAATTGTGTCATCACCATAAATTTGAACAAGTATAAAATCCTTACCTTCTTTATTTAATGAATAAGGTAGTATCTACTTTACCTTTAACAAAACCATTTTGAATTAAGAAATTACTTAACATTTCATACCATGCTCGAGGTGCTTGTTTTAAACCATATAATCCTTTCTTCAGCTTGAAGACAAGGTTTGATTTTCTTGGATCTTTAAATTCAGGTGGTTGTTCTACATAAATTTCTTCTTGGATAATTCCATTTAAAAATGCACTCTTCACGTCCATTTGGAATAACCTGAAATTTTTAAAGCAAGCAAAAGCAAGAAGTAATCTTATTGCTTCTAAACTTGCCACTGGAGCATAGGTTTCATCATAGTCGATTCCTTCTTCTTGTGTGTAGCCTTTAGCCACGAGTCTTGCTTTGTTTCTCACCACCTTTCCTTATTGATCCAGCTTGTTCCCGAAAACTCATTTAGTTCCAATAATTGACTTACCTTTTGGTTTAGGAACAAATTCCCAAATAATGTTGATTCTAAATTGATTCAATTCTTTTTGCATAGCTTCAATCCAGCTTCCATCAGTCAATGCTTCTTCTATTGACTTGGGCTCAACTTCAGAAACAAGTGCTAGAGCACTAGACTCTTCACGCCTTTTGAATCTTGTACAAATCCCTTCATCAATGTTACCAATGATGAGGTCTGCAGGGTGACTAGATTTATGCTTCCAATTTGTAATTGGTATGTCACTTTGCTAAGTCTCTATTTTAGTTGGAGCTACCGATTTAGTTTGCAATTGAATATCAGAGATTTGATTTTCTTCGGGGGAATTTGTAGACACTTGCACATCTTCATGATTTTTGGGTTGAGTCCGATTGGCATGATTTTGAATTGAGTCTTTGAACTTCACATTCAAGGATTCTTTCACAGTCTGAGTCCTTTTGTTGAAAACTCTGAAAGCTTTGCTAGACATTGAGTAGCCAAGGAATATTCCTTCATCTGATTTTTCTTCAAACTTACCAGTTCGATCACTTACATTCTTTAATATAAAGCATTTGCAGCCAAATACATGAAAATAAGAGACAATAGTTTTCTTTCCTTTAAACAATTTATAAGGCGTTTTCTCTAAAATAAGTCTTAGAAAGATTTTATTTATAATGTAACATGCAATTAAAGTTGCTTCAGCCCAAAAACGATGAGAAATATTACTTTCAATCAAAAGAATTCTTGTAATTTCTTGCAAAGAACAATTTTTCCTTTCTACAACTCCATTTTGTTGTGGAGTTTATGGGGATGAGAAATTATACTGAATGCCAGAATCATTACAGAATTTAGCAAAATCTTGATTTTCGGATTCACCTCCATGATCAATAAGAATACTTGTTATAGCATAACCTTTTTCATTTTGAATTTTCTTGGCAAACTTGATGAAATAAGATAATGCTTCAGATTTGTTTGAAAGAAAGAATACCCAAGTAAAGCGATAATAATCATTTACTACTACCAAACAATACATTTTTCCTCCAATGCTTTGTGTTCTCGTTGGTCCGAACAAATCCATTTGCAAAAGCTGTAAAACACGTTTAGTAGATACCTGGTTTACTGATTTGAAAGAGTTCCTAACCTATTCTCCAAGTACATAGGGTGTGCATAGTTCATGTTTTTGATACTTCAGGTTAGGTAGTCCTCGGACTAACTTCTTGGATGAAACTTTTGCAATTTGCTTCATGTTGACATATCCAAGCTTTCTATGCCAGAGAACAGCTTCATCTTAAATAGATATCAAGCATTGAGAACTATCAAACTTTATATCCAGCAAGTAGATAATTCCATGTCTTCGTCTAGTGAATGATTGTGAGAGATCTTTGCTTGTTCCAGAACATGTATCTTCTTGAAAGTTGATTTTGTATCCAATGTCACACAGCTGACTAATACTTAAAAGATTATAATTTAAACCTTCAACTAAGGAGACATTTTTTATTGTGAGATTTCCTATCTTCACGGTTTCACAACCATCAATTTTTCCTTTGTTGTTACTACCAAAGGAAACATTTCCTCCTTTCATTTGTAAGAGATTTGTGAAGCAAGTTGAATCTCCAGTCATGTTTCTTGAACAACCACTATCCAAATACCATTTGATCTTCTTCTTGATAGTGACCCGCAGTTAAATAAAGAACTCAAGCTTTGGGTCCAACATTGTTAGTACCATACACGGTCTTTGCCTAATTTCTCTTAACAGGTTTCCAAACTTTGGGGCAATCCTTCTCAAAATGTTCCACGCTATTACACTTTGAGCATTTAAGAGCACTTCTCTCAACAGGTTTTACAAAAACCTTTTGAAAATGATTCTTGTAAAAAGACTTTGTAGGTCTATTTTTGATTCTTTCCTTTACCTTTGGAAAATCAATCAAAGGAATGGTTTCCGATGTCATTTCCAAACCAGATTTATTAAAATATGATCTTTGGATTGAGAAAATTTTGTCTAACTTTTCAAATCCCATTGAAAACTTTTTGGTAACTCTCAAAAGATCTTCTTTCAAACAGGTATTTTCTTTTGCAAGAACAGTTTCATTTTCTTTTGAAACAGCAAGACATTTGTCTAAATTTTCAACTTTTTCAACTAAAGTCTTTTCTTGTTGTTTCAATTTGGAATTCTCCTTTTTCAGTTTAGAAATCCTTTTAAGAGAAGTTTTAAGGCTAAGACACAGTTCATCAATCTAATTCGATACTTTGGTAGGAATTTTTAAATTTATAACATTGACATCACTGTCTGAGTCTGAGTTTGAGTCTGAGTCCGAATCTGAGTCTGACTTCGCCATGAGACAGATGTTGGCATACTTTTCATCACTATCTTCACATTCTGTGTCGCTCCATGTCTCAGCTTTAAGTGCCTTTTTTAATCTTTCTGGTTTTCCTTTCTTTTTCTTCAATAAGGGACAGTTGAGTCTGATGTGTCCCTTTTTCTTACATTCAAAGCAAACAACATCCTTATTGGTATCATCTTCTTCATTTGATTTCTTTTAAAATATTTTATTGCTTTGTCTCTTCCCATTGAACCTTCTTCCTTTTCTATTTAATTTTCTGAACTTTCTTATCAAGAGTGCCAACTCTTCGTCATCCAATTCTTCTTTTAAATTGTAACATCAGAATCATCATTAGATTTTAAAGTGAGTGACTTCTTACCTTTGGTGTCAATGTCCTCATTGAATTGCTTGACTTCATATGATTGAAGTGTGACAACCAATTCATCTACAGAAAGAAGCATGATCCTTTGTATTTCTCTTATGGAATTCTTTACGTGATTCCATTCTTTGGAGAGTCCTCTCAACAGCTTATTGACCTTCATTGGTCCTGAGATTGGCTGTCCTTGGTATGCTAAACATTTACAATTTCTGTAAACCGACTGAACATATCAGTGATGGATTCTCCTGGCTTCATCTTGAAGACTTCATACTGTCCAAGAAGGATATTGATCTTGGTTTCTTTAACTCGATCCGTTCCTTCATAAGTGACGTGCAATCTATCCCAAACCTCTTTAGCTATTTCACAAGATGAAATTCTATTATATTCAGTAAGAGATAAAGCACAATACAGGGAATAAATAGCTTTAGCATCAAGGATTTGTCTCTTGGATATTTCGGGTTATGACATTCCCACTCCATCAGTCATTTCTTTCCCTGAGGTTAATGTAGCTTTAGGAACAATTCCTTTCTCTACTACATCCCATTCCAGAGGATCTTTAGATCTTAGGAATGCCTTTATCTTGTTCTTCCAGACATTGTATTCCTTCCCATCGAAGTAAGGTGGTCTGGTGTTGCTTTAACCTTCAATCAAACCTGTAGCCAAAATACTAGCAATAGATCTTTAGCTTAAGAAGTATAAACACTTTCCTACAAGTATGCACGCAAGCTCTGATACCAATTGATAAACACTAGTAAATACACCTAGAGGAGGGGTGAATAGGTGTTTATAAATTTCTTTTCAAACTTTTAACCCAAATCCCTCGGCTTGAAATAAAATCAGAGTTAATTAAATCACGCAGCAATAAAATAAAGAGAGTAATGTAAGAAAATTTTGACACCGAAGTTTATAGTGATTCGGCTTATTGTAAGCCTACGTCCACTCTCCACGCTGACAGCCCAATGGCTATATTCACTATGTAGCAAATGTGAATTTTACAGCTTACGATCTATACTTCTTCAGTAGAGAGTCTTTGCTACAGCTCTCATAATTTCTCACTGTAGGTATCTCTCCTTTGTACACAATTAAAGCTCAAGAGATTTTGAGAACATGGAGTTTCAGAGGTTCGGACTTCGAAATTTTCTATCAGCGCACTCTTCTTCAAACAACGACTCCACCTTAAAAACTCCTTCGTGCCTTCATACCCATTAGCACTTTCCAAAAGAGTTCATCCAATCTACCCGTTGGAATGAATCAATTAAGGTGATCTTCAAGATATCGAATATAAGCGGAAGATAGCTCGTCAATCCTATTCGCCCATACAATCAGGATCTTAAGTTTCCAAAAGTGGAACCTTCCAAATCTTGTTTGTTCTTCAACGGATTAATTCGAAATATATCTAGAAATCTTCGAGCTTAGTTTCAGCCAGAGATCTTCCATGAATTACAACGAATTAAGGAAGATATTATCCAATCTTTGAATTCCTAAACCGCTATCAGCTTGGGCAAACTCGCAAAATTGAGTCTAACAGACTTCAGACTTTGATAGAGCCTGGAGGTCTTTAGACCGAAACACCTGGGTCTGGAAATCTTCAGACGGAAAAACTTGGGTCTGATCCTCTTCAAACTTTAGCAACTAAGTCTTGGATTCTTCAGACTTAACTGACGATGATGCTTTGTTAACTTCAAAACACTTAAGGGACTTTTATTCAACAATTTTGTGTTATTTAGTAGGATTCATTGTAGCCTTCATAGTTTCTTAATATGTATTAAATTGGTTTGGTGAAACGAGACAACGCAATTCTTGTCCGCTAAATATCATAATCGTGGCTTTTAATCACTAATGAGAAATTATTGAATCCATAAAACATTTTCATCACTTTGTGTAAAGAACGTGTTCCGCAGATTTGGGCCTCTTACTTTTCAACGTGCGAATATATCATCTCCTTTTTTGTTCCTGATTTTTATCATTCTTTTTAATAACTAATAAGTAATTATTGAAATTATTAATCTATAAAAACATTTTCATCGTCATGCATAAAGAACATGTTTGAAATTTTATATTTTCCCATACCTGTCGTCACCATCTTCCGACCTCTCGATGTCTTCTTCAAAATTCAGATTCGTCTTCACTCCTATTTTGCCCCTAAGTTCTTTAACAAGAGTGTCGCTTTCGGATGTGACATCTATATTCTCCAATTCCTTGCACTCCTTGATATCTTCAACAGTTGTCAAGCTCTTTTGGTGCCTAAGCTCGAGTATTCTGAGATGTGGCATTGCTCCTTGTTCAACAATCACCTCCCGAAGGCAAGGCAGCTTCCAAATCTTCAAGATCAAGAGGCTCGGAAACCCATCTCTGGCGAACTTCAGACTAGTGCCCAGGAAAGAATTGGCCAACAGCCTGAACGTCCTCAGGTGTTTCAGGAGACCACCCAACTCGGTCATCATGTATGCCTTCACTTTCGAGCCCGACAGAGTCAAAACCTGGAGCGAGACTGGCAAGAGCTGTTTCCAGTTGGGTTGTTTCAGTTGGCCTAGCAAGTAGAGCGCAAACAGTCCGCGATGTCCTGCCAACGACAATTCCGGTAACAGGCCTATCTGCGATGTTTTCTTTTTGGCTTCTTTCGCAGGCTGGGCTTTTTTGGTCACCCCAAAGGTCAAGGTCCGGAGATTGGGGAGCCTAGAGCTAATCCAATCGGCTACTGCTTTTCCTGCAGAGCCTGAGGTGTCCCTATCCAATTGGTGCAAGAAAAGCTTCAGCTTGGTCAAGCTGTCCATCTGGACGGAGTTCTCCTTGACTTCACCCATAACCAGCCCGCTTAAGGTTTGGAGTCTACTCAAGGCCATGACATTGTTGCTGCGAGCCTTGAGGATGGTCTTCAAGTTGATGTAGAACCAGTTTAGATGCAGGTGCCTCAAGTTCCTTGCCATCCAGAAGGAATTCGGCAGGAAAGTGATGTAGGTGTCCTTTATGCCAAGAGTCTCAAGGTATTGCAGATCCGCAACTGCTCTTGGGATTGAGGGCAACGCCGTGGATCTCAAACCTAGGTACTTTAAGAGCACCAGCTTATGGAGCACACCATGCAAGGATGGCTTATACACACCTTCCAAGTCAAGTACCCTCAGCAATCTATAGGCAGTCTCGGAGGTCATGTTCCTAACGAACGTGCTGATATCCTTGGTGAGCATGCCTCTCCTCATGAAGAACGACAGAAACGAGCGGACGTAGTGGAGGTTCAAATCAGGGTAGCTGCCGCTGCGGCTGTCTCTGACTATGTTTGTGTGCTCCGCAAGACACCGGACCTTGGTTTCTCGTGGTTGTGCCAGCAGCTGTTGTTGCTGGCCAGTTGGGTAGCGGTCGTTCTCGTCTTTCGACTTCCAAGCGTCATGCACGTGGAGGAACCCTGTGTCCATCACGATCGGGCGGATCACGTCATACAGAGAGTTGAGCATGTGGCAAGTTTTGGGGGATCCATCTGCCCTCCAGCTCGCCACATCGATCACATTCCTTTCCGCGAGCTCTAGAATGAAAGTCTCTCCCACATCCTCGGGCGCCCTTGTCGTTTTCCATTCTCCACTACAACAATGCATATCCAATAAGCCCTCAGCCAACCACAGCCGCACTAGCTTTCTCGTTCGAATCGGGGTTGCTCGGGGGAACAAAACCATGTAGATGAAACACGGTTTCAGAGGGGCCGGCAATTTCTGGTAACTCAACTCCAGGAGATCTAATAATGACATCTCAGAACCATCTTTCGCCTACGCCGCGCATTCCTGCTTTCCAGCATGTGGCAGCAATCCGAGAATTAAGGATATACGGAGCAGCGAGCCCTGACATGTTTCTAGGATAGCCTCCTCCTCATTCGAGAGCTTCTGACCGTCGGGCACTCCACGCAACTTAAGGGCAAGCATTTCCCGGCTTTGTTGTTGGTTCAATTTTGTCGGCTCGATCGGCTTTTCGAAACCGCCCATGGTATTGGCTATGAGGTCGTCTTGAGTCGTGATGGTTATGTGGCCCTGCCCATGACGCAGGATTCTCGCTAACCCTCCCAAGAGTTGCACGTTGGACGTGTGCACGCCATCCAACACGATGAGGAACTTCTTCCACTTGGCCAAGTCACGGGGGTGGATTTCCGTCATCTCCTGCAAGTTCATGTCCTTCAGCTCCCTCGCCAGCTTCCTAATTTGCTTCAGTACCTCGAACAAGAACTCCTGCATGTCCATGCTGGGCGAGAGGTGGACCCAAGCGCGCCACTTGATGCCCAGGTACATCGCTTCCCTGTAGACCCATCTCGCGACGGACGTCTTGCCGGCACCTTGCTCACCCCTAATTAAAGTCCAACCGAGATTCCCCGATTTCGGTCCCTCCCCAATCCTCTGCTTTATTTCCTCCTTTTTCTCCCGCCATAAGGAGTTAATCGACGCTTCCCAATCCCATAACCTAGTCAGCCTCTCCTGTTTCTCGTCTTGCCCAGGAACGCTAGCAGGGGAGGCCTTCCTCGTCTTGCCCTTGGCCTCCTCGCCTGTGAAGCACTGATCTTGACACAACTCCCGCATCTTATTCACCAGATTGGACAGGTTCCTCCGCAGCTTGCACTTGGAGATGAGCGCCGTGGGCGGCCTCGTGGCAATGTGCAGGGCCCTGTGCCTTCCGCGGGCCTCTCTGAGGTGGAATTTGTCGATGAATTCCTCGGCGTCGTACATGGCTTGGAGGAGCCGCCCCAACCACCTCACGGTGCTCGGGGACAAGCTGTCTCGCGTGGAAAAGAACTCTTGAATCGTGGCCAGCTTCTCCCTGGCCTCCTTCGCGAGTGGTTCCGTCAATGAGCACCTTAGGCACACCGGGTGAGAGAGCAACATCTCTAATTTCTGGGACACGATCTCGGCGGCGGCTTCAGCAGCCCACGTGTATGTTATCGTGTTGGAAGCAGCCATGCCTGATCAATGTGTTTGTTTCGAGCAAGGCTGCGTGTGTATGCTGGCTTGTTTGCTTGGATTAAATTTATTTGTTGGAACATGTCGTTTTAAGGCTTTTCTTGGCATGGCCTCTCCTGTCTCCAACAAGCTTTGTTCAATTCTTTGCTTGTGCGACTTTTTGACCGTGAGACGGGAGAAAGTAACTCCCAGAATAATAGTGATAGAAAACTAAATTTCGTTTATAAAAGTATCCTAGTGAAGTCCTTTACTTGTGAAATCTATCAAATCGTTTAATATAATAATCTCACCGATGCATCTTATTCTTTACTTTGCTCTTACACGTGAAGGTAATTTATTCGATTATTATGGTCAAACCATGAGCTACGGAGATAATCAAAATGGCGCATCAAAATTTAATATTTTGATGATATTCCAGATCATTTTAAGAATTTAATATTTTACCGACGCAAATAGCCCATGCATGAGTGATGTGAGATCAGAAAGACATATTAGGCATTTATTGAATGAGATCACTTGATTAATTGATTGGAAAAATGGAACTATGCCATTAATCTATTGGTGAAGTCTTCGTTACATGGTGGAGTAGACGAAAATGAAAAACATTTACCAGAACAAATTGTTTGTAAATAGGCTATTTCTACGGAGGCAATTTTACAATTTTCGGATGAGTGAAGGTGATTTGTATTATGCGCTCTTATATAAGTTTAATATTATTTGTGCAAAACTTGCATCAATTGATGTCAATCTAGATTAAGAAGACAAGTGCCAGGCTAGGCTAGGCTAGGCAAGTCCTCTCTCTATCCCCTTAGTCATGGGTAATTGTCATAGTACAATCTAATTCTATTCTATTTGTGGTAAATGGCCGAATCTACCTTCTCCTTTCTTCATATGCAAGTGAGGAACTATCCATAGAATTATCTCGAGCTACATACTCTTCTCATAAGATGTTGTCTATCTTTCTAGTGTGGTACCAATAGTTCTCCATTGTTTAATGGACACTAAACATAACCTTCACCCCAAATATTTGAGAATATTAACTCCCATCACTATGAGGGATTAGCATAAGACAACACTAGTAATATTTGGAACATGACAGACAAGTCTCAGAACACAACATATTCAAAAGAGGCGAAGGGAGATAACACAATGGGATTTGGGGCAAGCCTAATCAGCTAGCTAGTCGGCCTCACGTGGGCAATAATTCATACTCACTTCTCTCGTTCGGGCTATAAGCCTATAATTACATCCAACAGTTTTCGATTATATTTGGCAGGGCCCAT
Source organism: Eucalyptus erythrocorys (assembly GCA_014182555.1). Taxonomy (NCBI): domain Eukaryota; kingdom Viridiplantae; phylum Streptophyta; class Magnoliopsida; order Myrtales; family Myrtaceae; genus Eucalyptus; species Eucalyptus erythrocorys. The sequence goes on along the minus strand of CM024606.1, from coordinate 32,100,892 downwards.
GGGCTTTGGCTCATGGGCTTTGGCTTTCTCTTAAAATGAATCGCACAATCGATGAGCTAGGGCTTCGGTTTGGCTCGTAGAAGATGCGCGCACTGTTCTTGCAAAAAGGGGCAAATCCACAACCCCATTCCTACGGCCTCTACAGATTCTGGCTACCTAAGTAGCATCGACAGTGACACACGACACAATATGATACGACACACCGACACGTTATTTATAAAAAAAAAAAGAATTTCGACACATTATGACACATTATATATTTATCATTTTTATGATAATTTCAATCAATTTAATTTGAATCAAATTCATAAATAAATAATTAAATAATTGTAGAATGAATTTACACTAAAAACATTAATCCGCCATTTATTAAGATCATTCATTATTTCAATTTGACAAATTCAATTATATTTCAATAATTTATAAAATTTAGAGAAAAAACAAGCGGTCCATATTATGGTCTCACATGTTAAATATGTTAGAAGAGGAGAAAAAGACTGAAGAAGTGAATTGTGCATAACGGAAAGTGGGAGTCGGAAGAGAAGAGAAGACTAAGTTTTTCATCTTTCTCCATTTGTTATTTTTATTATTATGTTTTATGTTTTTACATAAATATTTTGTCCTCTTATTTATTAAATTTTTAAAATTGATCTCGATATCAAAATCACGTATCGAAACTCGTATTTCAAAATTCGACTCAAGTATCGGAGAATATCCAATAAGTTGATTAGATATTAAATTTTTCGACATATGTTGACCGAATATCGGAGAATGTCCAAAAGTGTCGAAGAATGTTTGACACATATTGTGTCTGACACGATAGGAGGGCTCTTCAAGAATATCGATGCTTCATAGCCGGCTATTGATTCTTCTACACTTCCTTCTACCCAAGTGCCGTCCACGTTGAGCTTGCTGAAATTTGCATGAAAAGTAAGTGGGGGGACTGGCGGTTTCTCTTCCATCAGGTCTTGTCTTTTAGCTATTAAAAAAAAAAAAAAATTAGCAGCACTGCGCAGCCCTCTTTCTTCTTTTTTGATGTAGTTTGGGCAATAGTCACCTATTTATCGTCGGTGCTCCTTTCCCACCATTTGAAATTTCAACAAGATCGCAGGTCGCTACTAGTTTTTTCCCCTTTTCACTTGGAAAAGTCACTTTGTTGAAAAGTTCTCGCAAATGATATTACTGCATTTTTACCTGTTTAGGTTTCGGCTCCTTCACGACACAAAGATTAGGCCATCGAATCAAGTGACATGCTCAGCTAAAAAAAATAGGGTGATGCATGATTGTAAGCCCTGCTTCTTGCTTTTTAGTTGCCATATCAACGTCATCAACTGTTTTGCATCTAGCACTCAAATATGAGAAAGACGTTTGCAAATTCCATACTGATTGCTAGTAAGTAATGACCTAATTGACCTCGATCAAAAAAAAAAAAGACCTAATTGATTATTTGTATGCATCCCAATATCAAATGGGTGGCATTGTTGTGTTGCAACATCATTAGGTAGGTTCCTCTTCCTCGTTCTTACTAATATGGAATGGCCGAGGGCATTATGCTGCATTTGCTTTCAGGGAGATATTTTCTTGAAATATATCATTGGCACTATTAAAAGTATATTATGAAAATGTTTCTTGTTGATTTATGAAAATATTTTTCAAATCATTAATTTTTATGAAACAAACGAGTCTTAACTATTTAGGTCATTTTGTGACTACGGTTGTCCCTTCTAAAGTAATTTTCTCTAAGTTGCCTTGCGGGAACTGTCTTATGGGTGGCTGCCTATCGACATCCCTTTCTATGCCAAGACGCGTGTCCCGGCAACGGTAATTACATCAGTCCATACAGCAGCAAAATTGTCTGTTTCTGTCCGGCCTTCAAATTGAATAATTTGCAAGTTAGGCCAAATAGTTTGGAAATTACGAAGAGATCATAAAAAAAGATGAGAATAAAGAAAGCAAAAGTTGTTGTCTTATTGTCAGAAAATTGAGGGCGCCCATAGCTTGGAACCCATCTCCTTGTCGGAGTGTTGACCGCATGAGCAAGGCTCATAAAAATTCCATCACGACCATACAAAAAAAATATAAATAAATGAATAAAACGAAAGAAAAGGGGGCCAAGGAATTAAAGTTCCAAAGCTAGTTGTCCTGATGTGTTTGTGGTTCTACTTGCTTTGCGACAATAAATCAACCTGGACAAAATTACAGTAAAAACATTTTGTTATTTTAGTTCATTATTTATTTATTTACTTACGAGTACTTTAAATTTTTTTTTTTTTGGTCAAAAGTACTTTAAGTTTATGAGTAGGAAATGATAATGTTCTCTTTTGAGGTAAAAAGAAAAATAGGAGGTCAAACAGCCGAATTTATATCAACTCAAAATAATATTGCATGACGAAGAATGTTGTGCCAATTATTGAGTAGCTTGAAAATCAAGTTCCCCGAATGAAAATTTAAATATAAAAAGTTATATTCAATCATGAGATAGCTAAGCAATCAAATCTCTCCATTGAAATTCTAAGTGGACTCGTATATCAAAATTCGAATTTAAATTCATTAACTAATTTGCATGAGAATCTATTTTCTCATGTATATAAAAGCCTTGTATCAAACACTTGAATAGATCCTAAACACAAAAAAATCACGGAATATATTAAATTTATAAAAAGAAAGTTAATAAAATGTGTGCAATCGAATCTAAAGCCATATTAAATTTCTCAATAAGCCTTGCATCTCATATCATATTTGAATCATTCATGAAATATCGAGATACAAATTGTTATTATTAATTAATTATTTTAAGGGATGCTAATAATTATTTCTACAAAAACAATTTTAAAATTATTTATTTGCCAAGCGTGACAAACGGAGGCAAGGTCCATCGCTCCATCCTCCACCATGAAATGGTGCGTAGGCCCCCGATGAAAGGGCATCCGAGTCGGCGTTCCATTAGGAAACAAAAATCGAGCACCTAAAAAATAGGAAAAAAACCACGAAAAACCCCAAACTTTGCCCCGAGTGACACATTTACCCCGAACTTTTTTTCGACCGTGAAAAACCCCAAACTTTCCATATCGTGACACATTTACCCCAAACTTTTTTTTTTTGACACCAAAAACTCTAAACTTTCCAAAGTGTGACACATTTACCCCAAAATTGAAGGGCATTTGGGTCTTTTCATTTAAAATTTTTTTTTTTTTCTTTTTTTTTTTTTTTTCTTCCTTCTTCCCTCCGGCCATGGTGGAGCGGCGGAGGAAGCCGGCTCCGGCGAGGCTCGCCCTCGCCGCATGGGGCGAGGGCGGCCCTCACCGGCGTCGGCCGCCCTCGCCGGTGTCGGGCGAGGGCCGCCCGACCCAGATCGGCGAGGGCCGCCCTCCCGACGCCGGCGAGGGCCGCCCTCGCCCCACGCCGGCGAGGGCGACCCTCGCCGGCGCCGGCTTCCCTCCACCGGCTCGCCATGGCGGCGGAAGGAAGAAAAAGAAGGAAAAAAAAAAAAAAAAAAAAAAAGAAAAACTAAAAAAGACAAAAATGCCCTTATGGGGTAAATGTGTCGCATTGGAAAGTTTGGGGTTTTTCACGGGGCAAAAAAAAGTTCGGGGTAAATATGTCACTCAGGGTAAAGTTCGAGATTTTTCGTGATTTTTTCCCTAAAAAATATAGATTCATAGATAAATGAATAAATAAATAAAAAGGAAGAGATACAGGCGTCACCCACCCTCTTCGTGTCTGTCATCTCCGCCACTCTGTTAGCTCCCCCTCGCGAGAGAGAGAGAAAGCCGAACCGTTTCAATTGCAGGTTGCAGCCAGAAATCGCCGGAAAAAGAGAGGAGAAGGAGAAGGAGAAATGCCAGGGCTGAGAGGACCGTCGGAGTACTCGCAGGAGCCTCCTCGGCACCCCTCCCTCGTCATCAACTCCAAGGTCTCTCTCTCTCTCTCTCTCTCTCTGTCTCTCTCTCTCTCTCTCTCTCTCTCTCTCTTGCCGATTCTCCGCCTGCTTTGCTACTGTGCGATCGCCAGAATCCGGTGGCGCCTGACGTATGGAGGTTTTGGAACTGTGCCCGTGGCCTTTTGTTGTGTCGTTTTGGATCGTGCTTTGATGTGCGCGCGGAGCGAGTTTGATTCCGTCCGTTTTGAGGTGACGCTGGAGAATTCGCACGGAATCTGCTAGATAATTTGTCTAGTTCCGGTATGAGGTGGAAGTTTTCGGATTGGTTGAGGTTGTCAATCGATGTGAGCTTTTTTTTTTTTTTTTTTTCATATGCCTTGAAGACTGTATTCTCTGAGTTTGTTCGGAGTTTCTAATGAAACTCCCCTCTCCATGGCTGGTCTCCACACGGCCGGGAGTCCTCATCCGCGTTTCATTCGGTGAATTTGAGACTCGGCAAACGCTTTTCTTTTACTCGAGCCACGATCAGCTGCTATATGCTATGATGGCTCGTAGGCATTGCTACTCGAACCATGTTGAGTTGTGCAATTGTTGGGACTAGAGAATCGAAGCCGATGCTTTCTAATGCCGGAAAGTGTGAAACTTGAGTGCTATTTTGTTTCGTTTTCCTGTCAGGGTCAGCAATATATGGCAGTCAAGTTGTTCGGGAGAGATTCTGCAGATTGCAAGAAAATAATACCCTAATTAGATGAATATGTGCTAATGTTCTCCATGGTGGACTGTGCAGGAGCCTTTCAATGCCGAGCCGCCCCGCTCAGCGCTAGTTTTGTCTTACGTGACTCCGGTGGATCTGTTCTATAAGAGAAATCACGGACCCATTCCTCTAGTTGATGACCTTGATAGGTTGAGTTTCCTTAGTTCAATTCAATAGAAGCTATTGGTTGATACTTTTGTGGGTGATTCACACAATAAACTCTTAGCCTTCTTGCCACAACTGATCTCACAACTGTCTGGCAGAGCAGCTATTATGTCATAATTGATGGGCTGATTGAAAGTCCTAAGAAGATATCAATGAGAGATTTATGGTGAGTGCCAAATGTAGGCTCACTTGAAGTTTGGCTGGTATATAACGTCGAAAGACCATAAGAGTGCTTTTACTGTACTCTGTTGGTTTTTCTCTTTTTCTTTATAATGCTGGGTAATAACTGACATTCCTGCTGTTATCAGGGCTCTTCCAAAATACAATGTCACTGCTACTTTACAGGTATTGTTTATTTTTCCTTGCTCGCTGCATATTCCCTGGGCACATCTCTTAGACTATTGTAGTGCCTCTAATTAAAAGGATGAGCAGCTTTCTGATTGATTAAATGTTTGAGGACTGTCTGTTTTGGCTTGTGGGAGCTGTGAAGTGTGCAGGCAATAGGAGGACAGCAATGAGCAAGGTCAGAAAAGTGAGGGGTGTTGGCTGGGATATCTCTGCCTTAGGAAATGGTGTGTTACTTAATTGTTGGTTGAATATGCTAGCTACCTGCATTATGATTCATGTAACCAGCATACTTTAGTGTCTTAACGTGGAATCTGGATTTTGTAATTTGTGGAAGCATGTGAAACAGTGGACATCAATTTGATGGACGAAACTTGAGGCATGCTCCTTCTCACTCTTTACATTGAATTATGATAGATTCTATGCATGTTTGCAAGGGCCATTGTGGAATCATTTTTCAGAATGGGTTCTGGCTATTGATGCTCCATTTGATGCTTTAAGTACATATAATTGGTTTTATTTGGTGAAGAATGAGGGTTGGGGTAGTCCAAATATATAATTGGGTGCATTCTGATTGCTTTCTCAGATTTTGCTCAGTTATCTTATAAGTAGTGTTCATATCAGGGAAAAAGGCACTTAAATTCATTGAACTTGACATGATAACATATTACTTGGTTATCTTATATATGCTGCCTAAAGGCTTTATAATTGAGTCACAAAAAATGATAATAATAATATGATTGGAGAAACGTGTAGGCTCTCAGCATCTTCTTCTTCTTCTAGTTCCTCATTGTCACTCGAATCTTTAATTTTGCTCACAAATTCACAGCAACAGTGAGTTCATTTTACGATTTTCCTTTTGTTGGTAAGTCCATGCAAAGAGTGGCTTCCTTATAGAACATTTCCCTGTTAAATCATACTGCTTTATCCTGCTTCTTGATTCTAGCCAAAAACAAAATATATCTTGTCTTGATATCGTGATGTCCATTTTGCATAGGACTGTGCTTGAGGACCCAAGTTAAAAAGTTTTTTCTTTTTTTTGGTCAGAATATAAACTCATTGCATCTAGATGTTCTGTTACTTCTATCACAAATGGTGAAAGAAAAGTTTCTCTTTGGCCTATGTATGTCAAAAGGCAGGATTGTGGACACCTTATTCTCTTGAGAGTTCACAAATATTTTAGCAGTTCTCCATCCTTATTTTGACCCTAATTTTGGTCACTTTTTTTCTTTTTCTTTTCTTTTTTTTTTTTAGTTTGAAACTAATAATTATCCTGATTTGTCCAGCTGTGTGGGGTGGTGCCAAGTTGGCTGATGTTCTTGAGCTTGTTGGAGTACCTAAGTTGACAAGTGTGACTAGATCAGGTGGAAAACATGTTGAATTTGTAAGCGTTGACAGATGTAAGGTAAAGGTTCAAGTTACTTGGCAGTTGTTTTGTGTCAAGGAAAAAAATGTGGTCATTACGAGGGTGTTCTTTTCTGACTCACTTCAATGTTATTGGAAGCACTAAAATGGTGTTTTTATCTTCTTTCACCTGATCTTTTTTCAGTTTGCAAGATTGAAAAAGAATTTCATAATTATGGCTGTGTTCTATATGCAGAAGAATGTTTCCAAAGTTTGCTTATGATTTTCTTGGATTTCTGCCTGAGGATTTTTTGGCGCATGTGGTGTGCTTTATTTAGAAGGAAGTAATGATCTCTTGGAGCAGCTTCTTAATTTGCTGTTTAGTGTGGAATTATTTACAAATTGCAATCACTGTTTGAAATTTCTAAATACCAAATTTCTCTGTAATGAAAACCTTTAGGAGGAGAATGGAGGTCCCTACAAAGCATCAATCCCATTAAGCCAGGCTACTAACCCTGAAGCTGATGTTTTACTTGCTTATGAGATGAATGGTGAGGTTAGTGAACTTGTCTTTATGGAAACATATATGGTAATTCCCATCACAGTGTTATATAACAAAATTACTGATTATGCTTCTGTTTCATTTGCATATTGTCTTCTTTGCTAAAATCACTTTTTCTGTTGCTTCTGCTTATATTTTTAAGATATCAACTCTGTAGGAGTTTATCTAGGATTGATAGTTTTTCCTCTTCTGCCAAAGACTCTTAACAGGGATCATGGTTACCCATTGCGGGTGGTTGTCCCGGGTGTTATAGGTGCCCGCTCTGTTAAATGGCTAGACTCCATCAGCGTAATTTCTGAAGAGTGCCAGGTTGGACAAAGTTATTTTTTGTGAAAGTTTGTACAGCTCAATCTTGTCTTCCATATTATTTAGTTAAACGATTGTTGTTTTACAGGGCTTTTTCATGCAAAAGGATTATAAGATGTTTCCACCTACAGTAAATTGGGATAATATTGATTGGTCAACAAGGAAGCCTCAAATGGATTTCCCTGTTCAGGTAACATCATTATGAATTAACTCGCACCTGTTAAATGTCAAATCTCCATTATTGCACAGCTACCTTTGTCTTTCCTTGAAGATGGACACGTCTTTCAGTTTTTATTTTGCATCGTGCCAGAAAATTTCTGTTACCATCAAACACTCAAAAACAATGTTGCATTCTGTTTTTTTCTCTTGTTCTATAAGGACTAATCTCAGAGAGATAGATGTAGAGCAGGATGATGGAACTTTACCTTCATTGAATTATGGTGGATTATTACCTTTTGTTTTGGTGTCATATGGTTGCACTGATTGCTTGATTTTGTGTTGGCAGTGCGCAATATGCTCCTTGGAGGATGTGAATGCAATACAACCTGGAAAGGTTCGATTATTATCATCAGTTTTACTTGCACAGATATCACAGTTCATTAGTCAATAAATTGTGGCATGCACAGAATTCTGTTGGTTCTCATGCTATATGAATCTATGGTGGTCTGGTGTGCACCTGTACTTTTCTTAATCTTCCAAAAGAAGAAGGGCTCATCTCGGTTCTATCCATGTGCTAGATTTAATTTTGATATTAGTATGAACCTTTCTGCATTTCCTATATTTACTAGTCTTGGGACTCTTAGGTAGTTGGGAAGTTTGTTGATATCGCTGCATTTGGATTTCTAAATTGTTTCACAGCGCAAGGATAATAGTGGCTAGAGAGTTCATGCAGTCATAAAGGATTTCCTGGAAAATAATCAAAGGTTTCTCATATAAACTTGCAGAGTGTTTTTGAAAAGCAAGTATTGGGGCTTCAAGTAAAATAAAAGAGCAAAAGCCACCAAAAGCCCTAAACTATGCCTACTGTGTATGCATTTTCTTTAGACTTTTTTCCGTGACGTCAAAAATCCCAAACTTGGTACTTATGCGATGCATTTATCCTCCACTAAAAACATCTCTTTATGGATGTCAGGAAGCAAACATTGTTGTCATGGTGCCTACTGGGCTTAGGTGAAATAAAAATGCCAGTTTTTTGCTGGAAATGTCATCTAATGAGACCTTAGTGGAGGGCAAATATGCTGCATAGGTACAAGTTTGGGGTTTTTTATATTACAATAAAAAGTTAAGTGGCTTTTTACCCAAAATGAAAACAAGAGTGAAAATTGTGGGAATTCTGAATCTGATCCCTACCCAGCATAGGGTTAGTCAATATTCGCCATGATTGGCCATCCACTAATCCCCAAATCCTTTGGTTTCACCTCTAAGGTTAATAAACATTTCTCGAACTCTTGATGCTCCCAAGTCAATGTTGATGTCCTTTGATGCTATTCAAGGGAATTCCTAATTTGTAGAAATTATTCACATGAAAGAAGGATAAATCATGATGCAGGTAAAGGTTAGTGGATATGCAACATCAGGAGGTGGCCGTGGAATTGAGAGAGTTGACATCTCCATCGATGGTGGCAAGAATTGGGTGGAGGCTTCTAGATATCAAAAGGATGGCATTCCCTATAATTCTAATGATATTTGCAGTGACAAGTGGGCGTGGGTGCTTTTTGAAGCTACAGTTGATATTCCTCATGATACTGAGATTGTTGCAAAAGCGGTATGTTTTCCTTGATGTGACAAAGTGCCAAAATGCTTTCCCACATCGCGTGACAACGGATCTTTAATGCTCCATGTATTCATGTATTCTTTCTTCACCTAATAACTTAAGCTTTTGGGTTTGGGACTTTCTAACATGGTATTAGAGTTAGTCCTATCCCTTTTGTGAATGTGCTTGATCAAAATTCCACGTGAATGTGCATAATCCAAATTTCACTTGCTGCTCATAACCGGGCATGCATGTGAGTGTGGTGTTGAAGTATTATCCCACATAGTTTGATAATCGATCCTAAATGCTCTATATATATTCATGTGGTCTCTTTCCACCTACTAGCTTAAGTTTTTGGGTTGGAATTTTTAACACAAAGCTTGCTGCAGCTCCCCCTTTATCATTGTCAAAGCCTCGTAATAGCCTATTATGATGGGTGAATCTCAAAGTATGAATGATCTTCTGGCTATTACCACTTGTTGCACTGTACTCACAATATTGTGGTGGCAGATAGTTATTTAATCTTGCTTTAGAGAAGCTAAAATGCTGAGATGCTTTGACATGCTGTTTGTTTCAGGCAGTGCTTTTCTCATGGTCCTATTTGCTTGTAAGCATTAGGTTGTTTCTTTTTTATTTGTGTGATTGGTATCATGGAGTACATTTTGTATTGATCGATATCGCAAAGTGCATTATTTACCTGGCAATGCAGGCAAAGCTACTCATCAGGAGTAGTAATGGCTCATTTTGGTCCTTTAAATCATGAATTTGACTAAGCGGGCTCATTAGTCTGATATAAGCCTGAGTATCAATCATTCTCCTCTTTGATGGTCTTGCTGATCGACTCACATGTCTCGATGCATCTCTTTTGTTATTTCAGGTTGACACTGCAGCTAATGTCCAGCCAGAGAACGTGGAAACCATATGGAACTTGAGAGGGATACTAAACACTTCCTGGCATCGCGTTCAGGTACGGGTTGGTCACTCGAAGATGTAGACGACAAGTTGTGCTAAGCTTTTACCACAACTCATGGACTCGCCCTGAGAAATAAATGCTGCCTCTTACTCTTTTGTCATGGGGAGCGCATAATGGTTTGTTTCTAATGTGCTATTGAGAAAAACTATCTCATCCCGAATCAGCTGAACGATGCAAGTTAGTGAGTCTTCTGCCACTGTACACCAAAATCTTCATGGCAGTGTCCGAGACTTGCGCAGTCTCCTGTTATGGTCCCTTGTGTTTGTGAATATCGATTCTGCATATTGTTTCCCCTTAAATGAATCCATAAAGAAGGAAACAAATCTTGGTGCCTCGCGAACGGGTCCGACCAAAAGTGGGCCGAGACAAGGATATAAGCATTCTGGCCGTGAATTGTGTGTATAGCACTTTTCCATAATAATTCGGCCTTGGAGGGAGCAACGGGATGAAATATTCTTAAATGATGACGATACATGTGAGCCCAATTGAAAAATTCAGCCTGAGCGAGGGATGAAAATTTCTCAAATGATCTCGGTGCATGTGGGCCTAATTGAATTTTTTATCCTGTTGGTGGGTTTTACTTGCGACGACCCAGTTCGTCCAAGTTGAAATTGAGAATTGTTTTGGATGCAAGGAACGAGCAGAAGGTGAAAATCTTGATCTTCGATGCGACACGCGGCCCTGTAGTAAACAAATCGGGTAGGATAAGGACATTTAGTTTTAGTGTGGGGTTCAGTTAGAGTAGGATATATTAAAAAATTAAAAATTAAAATTAAAACAAATGCTGATCTTTAAAAGCCCAAGGGACAGGGGGACATTTCCAAATTTGGCCAACCCATCAACAATTCGTCATTGAATCTTTTCAGGTAGTGTTTCTAGATACTATTGCTCTTTTGGTAGATAAAGCACAATTCAAATTAACGTCTAAAATTTCTTATCCCTACTTGATCACCTAACGAAGCATGAACCATTCTTCAGGAGGTCGTGAATAAAACATAGTGTCAAAGCGCTTGTTTATTCCAAGATTGACAATCCAATTAGCAAGATTATTTTCTTTTCAGAAGTTATGTTGTACTTTAAATTCAAAATGAGAGCTCAACATCCTTCTAATGTCTTTAAGCAAAACAGGTCCAGTGTTATTTAAGGGTGAGCGGTTGCAAATTTCACTTGAAACTTGGAACTTATCCATTAAAATAGATTTTTCATTTTTTGAAACCTGAAACCTACCGTGTTACAAATTTTATGATCTCTCCAAGCTCCATTTGTATTATTAATTGAGTGACTATAATGACTAACCACCTTTAATAACCACCACTTACTATTACAATTCGCTAATAATAATTTATAGTTAAACAAACGAATAATATGAAATATTAATAAAGTAAAAATCTTGATTATAAAATGAAAATCAAAATAATGATTTTAAAGTATATACTCATCATAAAACGTCATGAAATATTATAAGATCACGTAAAGACATAAACGAAGAAAAATATAAAAACTTATTGGAGCTTCCAAGTTCGAAGTTCTAGATTCTATTTACTTAGAATCTGAAACTTACTATTAAAACAAGTTCTCTAATTTTTTGAACTTAGAACCTATGTTCTCTAATTTTTTGAACTTAAAACCTACCTTACATACCTTGAAACTAGAAATTTGACAGAATCCCACCAGTCTAATTCTTCGATTCTAGGTTTTATTTGGAACCATGCTCACCCTTAATGTTATTCACCATGGTTTCTTCTGTTGATAAATTCAATCTCAATTATGGCTTGCGAAACTCATGTTGCTTGGCAAAGTTATAGTCTCAACCACAATGTCCAAAGTTCAGCTTACAAGGACAGACGTATTCCAGGGAAAGAGGCAAAGCCTCCAATTGAGCAGAGTTGGAGAAGACGTATTCCAAGGAAAGAGGCAAAGCCTCCAATTGAGCAGAGTCGGAGAAGAAAGTGTAGCAAGCTATTCATAAATGAGGCGCTGGTGATTTCCATCATGTGTGACCGAATGACCTGTGCAAGATTCGAAGGAAGGACAAAGTTGTATTGGAAAAGTGACTTGCTCGAAGGAGGGTCCCAATTGACACTCCAAAGGCTATGCCCAAGTCTAGATACTAGTTTAGCATAGATAATCAAGAATGTTTCAACTTTTACAATATATATCACGTGTCAAACTAGAAAAACAGCGCATTAAAATCGTAATATTTCCATCTTCGATTACTTAATAAGTTGCTTGTGTCTAATTAAGAAAGATCTTTCACGGTCATATCAATAATCACACGCTTTAGTGTCGGTCACGTCTTACGACCCTAAAGATTTTAAAACGTGAGTCTAAACTCAAGTTGTCTCATCAACATAATTATTTTTCGCAAGTTGCTCAGCCACAGGAAAAGAAAGAAAGAAAGAAAAGACGGATCACCATGAGAAAAGTTGAATGAAAAATTTCCCGGGGGTAAACTAAAGTTAATTGTCGAGATGATCAGCACATGATCATCATACACTATTACAAATATCGTCTTATTCAAAGACTTCGTCTTGTCCCATCAAACACGAGGCCAGCCAATCCCAGCCATTATTCAATCTCTCTGTTCCCTCCCATCTTTTAATTTCCTTGAATTCTGCACATGACACGAGCCCCGCCATGTCTGGCACCTTCCAAGGATGCACGAGTTCTAGTTCTAGTCCCGACCCTCTTTATCTTTCTTGTCTGCGCTCGGGGCCCTTCTTTTCTTCTGTCGCGGCACGTGTTCCGATCTCTCGAAACTCGTATACGTAACCTGCCCACCCCCATGCCACCGCCGCTGCAATGTGAACCCGTGAGAAAGCCAAACCCTCCAAAACTCGAAGCAGGAAAAAAACAACCCGTCCTCTGCCCTCGTCGTATTCGCAGGACTTCGATACTATAACGCCATAAAATACACACAAACGACAACGACCAAGCCAGTGGACATCGTATTTTCCACCTAATTCCTGCCAGCCACGATGTGTTTTTTTCCCCGGATTGATTAACAATAACACCCACGTTTCGAAAAACCTTAGTCAATAATCTTTTGTTTTTCTTAGCTGTGTGGGTTCTTGGAAACCTCAGTTCGGACCTTTCTCGGATGCCAAAAACACATTTGCCAAGGAGCACATGGGAGTTGTCCCGCTGTTGGATTTAAAAAGTACACCTGGGTTTCGTATATTCAATCTTTTTGGCTTCAAGAAGCTCCTGGCGGAGCATAAATTATTTAAGTGCATGGGAGTTTCAACACGTGTTTCCCCCTCTTTTATAATGCTGCGGGCATTAGGCAGGTGGATGGATCTCTCTTGATCATTGGCTTTTGTTGGTTTCCCCGTCGAGGGTTCACATGTCGATTGGACAATTGAGGTTGCAGAGAGCTTTGGATGTATGCAGGCCGCACTTCAGCTCATGTTTTCAGAAATTTTTAACTTCTGAGAGTGGACAGGGCGATCGGGTGCATCGTTTAGATGAAATTAATCCGGTATTATATCTTAACATTAGGGATTAAATCCGATTTAAATGTAAGATTTTCGCTATAGAGGTACCCTAATGATATCGTGAAAACAACTGTAAAAACTACTATGTGACATGATCAGAAGTTCACAATTACATTTCCTAACATAGCATTAGAGACCTAATCCAATTTCCTTTTACCCTTTTTTTTGCCATGGAGAGAGATATACCACTTGTGATGATGTCAAAATGACCGCCATGCAACACGATCAAAGTCTACAAATACTCACCAATCGAATTTTTAGAAAAATATCCTCTCAAAAACGATTTTGGTAAAAAAAAATATTTCCTCATCCAATTCTTATTTCCATGGTCCTCTTCTTCTTTCTCGGCAATCTTCTACGACATGATGTTTTGGAGGACAGCTATATCCCAATCATCATTTTGTCGAACCAATCCGTGGATAAACAGCTTCAAACGCACAAGAGCATTGAAAATTTTTCTATCACACTAGAAGGGTGTGGATGCAAAAGAAGATGAAGATTCTGGACGTGAACTCACACGATTCTGCTTGAATCAATCCTTAAAATACTGTACAAAAGAACAAAAAGAGAGGCATTGAAAAATAAGAGACAAATTTGTACTCATTCGATTCGGTCGCAGCTCAATTATTTGCAATTCCGTCCATGATTGGAGCTCCCACTAGCACTGACGACGCCCCCCATTACATCATATATTACGACTCCATGACTAACCGACGCGATTTAAATTGACCCATGGGCTCGTTGGGTCAATTCCTTTCTATATAATAAAAAAGCAATCAAATAATTCACAGGGATGCCTGTATTTCAACCTAGCTTCTGGGGATCAAGAGCTTAGCAAAAGGGACCTGCAGTGTTTCGTGCGTGTTGGAAAGACGAGGTGTGCATGTAGCGATGATGTGTCTCTCCAGGGATTGAAATCGATGTGGATGCCCATGGTTCTGTCTTGATAAGTAAGGAGTGAGTGAGTGGGTACTCCTTTGAGGTTTGGATAAGGACATAGTGGGGTCGACGACTGGTGACCGCCACTCGAAATTTCAATTCCCATGTCTTCTAGATGAGACCCCCCAAAATAGATTGATGGGTCAATGCTAACTTGGATCCAGCCTTTTGCCCTAGCGAGAGCTCAACAACATATCATGAATAACATGGTGTTCGAAACTATGAATGACAATTTGATTAGCTGTTGATGGACCTTAGAAAGGTAAAGCTAATGGCAATTGGCTCGTACACCTACCAATGGACAAAGTAGCTGTGAAGAAAAAGCGAATATTCCATACCCGATGAGGATCCTTATACTTGCTAAAAGGAGGTCGTTGCTCTAATCACCCCTTCCCAATCTTTTCATTGTAATTTTCTTTTCGAGATGAGGAAATTGAAAGATCTTAAATTTGTCACGAAAGAATGATTGAGTTCTAAAATTTTGAAAAAGTGCAATCAAATTCTAAAATTTATCAAATTGATTTAATCAACTCCTAGTGTTGATTTTACTTTTTAAAAATTTTAAGACTCGATTGTACATTTCTTGACAAGTATTAGAACTTGATTGTACTTTTTGAAAATTTTGGAATCTAATTACACTTTCGCAATCAGTTTTAGAACTTTCAATATACTTATTCCTTTCTTTTGCTGCCAATGTATCAATTCGACGTGGATACTTGTTCCTCTCTTCAATTTCCCTTACATCCCTATACAAAACATCAATTCACCATCGGGAAGGGACAAATCGCGCCGGCGTTGCAATTGGTGGAATCTCTTCGTTTTTATAGTTGTATTCACATCGACCCCATTCGACTGTTTTGTCTGGCACCTCGCTTGATGGATCGGATCAGCTCGACCGTGCAGTATCTCCCGACCATCGTGTCCCTCCCTCTTGATGGTGATGTAGTGCGTAGTTCTAGGGACCACGAGCGACGAGCTGGGTTCCTCATACATGTGCCCTTTTCTGCAATCTATCCCCTAAACTGTTGAGACGAGAAGATTAGTGTTTTTCAATAGACCTTTTAAGTCCACGAATCCATTTAATATGTAAAATCAAAGGGCACTGTCGATATGCTCGATGATTAAACAACTCGAATCTGTTGAATTGAAATGTTCAGATACCCGTGTCATTGAAGACGACAATAGAAATAATTAGAAAAAAAAAAAAAAAAAAAAAAAAAAAAAAACCATTATTTGCCTTCGGGAACCTCCATTTTAGAGAAGAAACCAACCTCTCCCGCACCTAATCTTTAGCATGAACTTCACATGTTAGAATCCTGTAACAATCTCCAATCACCATACTGCAGAAGTACCGCTCAATATCGCCTTTCCTCCTATCAATACACTCCATTACTTTCCCATATCCCTGCTTTTGCTTCTTTGCCTGTCAGGCAATGACACCGACGATGATCTTCACTTTCATTGCATTGAAGACTCTCAGTACCGCCTTCTTCTTCACCGTGCTCTACTTCCTTCCCGTGCTCGCGGCCAACTTCTTTCAACGAGTCTTCGATATCTCTGGCCACGGCCCGCCGACCTACCCCGTCATCGGGTGCTTGATATCCTTCTACAGGAACAGGCGCCGCCTTCTGGACTGGTACACCCAACTCCTGTCCCAATCCCCGACCAACACCATCGTCGTGTGGCGGCTCGGCGCCAGGCGCACCGTCGTGACAGCAAACCCAAAGAACGTCCAGTACATCCTCAAGAGCAACTTCAAGAACTACCCGAAGGGCAGACCGTTCACTGAAATATTGGGAGATTTTCTTGGGCATGGCATTTTCAATGTGGACGGAGCGCTATGGCGAACTCAGCGCAAGCTCGTGAGCCATGAATTCAGCACCAGCTCGCTGCGGGAGTACGTGATGAGCACGTTGCAAGAGGCAGTCGAGAACCGGTTGTTGCCGGTCATGCAGTCCGTATCGACAGAAAACAAGCCCGTGGACTTGCAGGACCTCCTAAAGAGACTTACATTCGACATGATATGCGAAGTCTCATTGGGGACTGCTTATCAACACCGTTCGTTGGATCCTACGTTTCCCATTTCTCCGCTGGCCAAAGCCTTCGACGTGTCATCGGAGATTTGTGCTCGTCGCGGGGCTGCCACTCTGTCTCTCTCGTGGAAGATCAAGAGATTGATCAGGGTCGGGTCAGAGCGGAGGCTGAAGGAAGCGGTCCAAGAAATCCACGGGTTTGTGTTGCGAGTGATTAGGGACAAAATCATGGAAATGAATGGAACAGCAGCTTCTGGCAACGATGATCTTTTATCTCGCCTGATCTTGGCTGGGCATGACGAGAGAACGATAAGAGACCTTATGATAAGCTTCATAATGGCCGGAAGAGAGACGACTTCGGCTGCCATGACATGGCTTTTCTGGCTGCTGTCTCGGCATCCAAACATAAAGCAAGACTTGGTGACAGAAGTCGAGCTTGTGGTGAAGAGAAGGGAAGACTTGGATTATGAATCGCTCAAGGAATTGAAGTTGTTGAATGCATGTCTCCTCGAGTCCATGAGGCTTTACCCGCCGGTGGCTTGGGACTCCAAGCATGCCATCGAAGATGATGTTTTGCCTGACGGCACAATCGTGAAATCAGGAGATAGGGTGACCTATTTCCCGTATGGGATGGGGAGGATGGAAGAGCTGTGGGGGAAGGACTGCCTCGAGTTCAGACCGAACCGGTGGTTTCTCGAACCGGAGAAGGACGGGACCGGAGAAATCAGGAAGATGTGCCCGTACAAATACCCGGTTTTTCAGGCGGGGCCGAGGGATTGCATAGGGAAGGAGATGGCGTTTATTCAGATGAAGTACGTGGTAGCTTCGATTCTGCATCGGTTCGACATCGAACCGGTGAATCAAGTCCGTCCAGTTTTCGTGCCATTCTTGACGGCTCACATGGCCGGCGGCTTCCCGGTCAGGGTTCACCAAAGAAACATTTCTACGCAAGATGGTAGTGAATTTGTCGGATTGATCGGAGCAAACGCTCCCCATTTTAAATCATCAGGTTAATGTAACATCACATTTTTATTTTGTTGTAACCCGATAACTCGTCTTCGAGCTGCAACCGACTGTTTTCCGAGACGCAGAGCCCTTTCGCCTGTGCGGAAATTTATTGCAACTTGATGGCCGATATTATTGTTATTTCTGCGCATGCGTGAGTAAAGTCAATGTTACATTAGTCACCCAGTTGAGGTTGTCTTCGTAAGATAGACCGTCCTCAGTATCAAGCATTATACTGTAGGTGATGTGTCTCAGGTGTCGGTTCGACTATGAGTCATCCAGGGGCAGGTTTCGATTCATTGCCAAATATAAAGTACGCATTCGTGCTCAGAAGTCAGCAGCCAAGTTGGATTTTTCTAAAGAAGCTTAGAGGGCACATGGGGCTTTTCGGTAAGGATAGGTTCACGTGGGGAAGTTTTTCCAAGCGATAACAAAGTGAACTGAGAAGTTTTTCCAAGCGATAAGAAAGTGAACTGAGACACACTTCTTTTTTGGTTTAGTTTCTATCACGGACTTCTTGTTCAACTGTTGTCGGACCTCTTTCCTTTTTCAGGTCTTTCTTTATGTTGTTGTTGTTATTATTATCATTACAGTTTTTATCTTTTCTTTTTTCAACTTTTAAATGCGCCAAATCATACCAGTCCAAACTATGGATAAGGTGTCGCTAGCTGAACACATGATAGAAAAAATTTGAACAGAGACTGCTTCTCTATCCAGGGCGATACCTACCTATATGGATAGGTTAAACCACGCAAGCCTGGACATTCTATAATGACTTTTCACCAAACTGTGCAGTCTTGACCCATGTTTTTCTTTTCCCTTTTTGCCAAGTATTCTTTGTCTGGACGCATCCTTGTGGAAAAGATAATACATGTTACTACGAAAGAAGGAAATCACTAACCCTTATCTTGCATTGAGCTCTCCCTGGAGTGACGGATGGATGAAGCGACTTGTATAATCACAAGCTTCACCATCGTTCTGCACTCTCAGCACTGGCAGGAACGACTTCTAAAGCGAAAGGCTCCCAAATTGCTTGTTCCATTCTTCATAGATGCCAAGTTCGTTCATAGAAACAGAGGGCCTAACCTCTTGCAATGCGTTCTCAAAGTCCTAAATTAATCCAAAAAGTGAGTCAAACCATGCCTCTTACACCGGTTGTGCAAGTATTTGTGCGGCAGTGGTAGCTGAGCATGTCGTTACCTGAAGAGTTACTGGACGCATATCCTCCTTTCTCAGCTTCGTGATTTCTATGCCCTGTCTTAGGGCCTCTCTCAGGGGACCCATGGATGCGTCTTTTACCAAATTCTTCATGTCTGATCCTGAATACCCTGAGAACATATTCTAGGCGAGTAAGGACAAATATCCAAAACAAAATTCGGAAGTTCTCTGTAATCAATGGCATGCAGCAAAGAATTAACTAACTCAGGTTTGTTAGAGCTAGTACCCTTGGTGACGTTGCATATGTTATTGATATCCTCACTCGAAAGCTTGAAGAGACCATCCTTCTCTAGTAAATTACGTACAATCCAAGCCCTTGCTTCTTTAAACCATATAAAAAAACCGGTTAACCATGCCGTAGTATGTTAAAGAAATTAATACAGAAAGTCAACCCAAGTATGAGAGGCACCTGATGAAGGTAGGGGGATATAGAGTCTTTTTGTTAGTCTCCTCCGTGCTGCTTCATCAAGTTCTTGAGGTCTGTTTGTTGCACCTAATTATTTAAGAAAACAGCACATCATCCCAATTGATTTTCAATATATTGTGATATGTAAATATGTCAGAATAGGAAGACTAAAAGCAATTAACCATCAAAAATTAATTGATGGAAGTTGATAATGCAGTGCGCTTTCGCCAAGATCCAATGTGATGGGGTGAACTATTGCCGTACTTTGGAATGGTTGTTTCATAAAAGTAAATCTCAAAGAGTTTCAAATTTAGCATAGAACATACACCCCTGTAAACAATATAATTGGCTGTTTATATTAATTTGTGGTCTTACTACATACTTCCGGCTTCAGTTTCAAGCCATCCTAATGGAGGCATCTCATTCATTCGCTCATTCCAACATTTTTATCTTATTGCTTTGACTTTAAAATTTTGCCCCATCTCATATATAGAACGACAATGCACCAAACCACACAAGGGTGGCAAAGCAAGAAGCAATCAAATAAGGTGAGAGCAAGCCTTTTAAAGCAATTGTGTTTTGGAGAATATATTGTCTTCAAATTCAACAGTGGATGATTATGTTTAGGGTCTCGGTAATACCTATTAGAAGAATTTGCTCACTGCCACTATCAAAGCCTTCCATTTCAATGAGGAACTGCGTCTTGAGGCGCCTGCTTGATTCATGTTCCCCTTCTGACTTCCGCTGCAACCATTTACAGAGTTCAATGAAGTTCTAGTTTCTGCCGATAAGTACAGCAATTAACCTAAAGATTTCATTCTTCTACTGGGAAAACTTAACACAACAGAACATTGCTTGAGCAATTTGTTACTTTGTGCATAAGCAGAGCATTTCAATTTAATGATTTACATACTCTTTCTACCCTACTCCTATAGTCCAGTAAAGTTGTGCACACACCAAAATGGGCATCTGTATGATCCCCTCCAGCCTTGTCAAGGGTGATAAGAATACATCTTACCTGAGAAAGAAGAGAATCTATTTCATCAACAAATATCACAGCAGGCTGGCGACAATGCGCAACTCCAAAAAGGGCTCGTACCAGTTTTTCGCCTTCACCAATCTGAAAAAAAAAACAATAAAAGTCAGAATTCTTGGTTTGTAAATGCTTCTTCCCTTCTAGTCTATCTACTAGCAAAACAAAGAGGAAATACACATTAGTAAAACTAAGTCTAGCTAGAAGACATACCCATTTGCTTGTTAATGAACTGGCAGATATGTAAAAGAAAGTTGCTTTTGCCTCTCCAGCTATAGCTTTGCCAATCATTGTCTTCCCTGTGCCCTAAAGGGTAAAGCATTATACACAGCGTATCACTTCATAAGAGTATCAACCTTCATTTATCATATAGAATGGTATTATACATACCGGAGGACCAAACAGAAGAAGACCTCTTCCCGGAGAACGACAGCCTTTAAAAATGTCAGGACGCAATAAAGGCCATATGACCATTTCTGTCACACACTTTTTAGCATGTTCCAGTCCCGCTACAAAATTATCCAGCAGCACAAGCATATTAGGACAACTTCACACACTATGAAGTGATAAAAGGACTTGAATCTTCTTTTTTCCCATTTCTTGTCAAGACAGGAATGTAACATCTCGTATTACCTATATCATCCCAGCGAACATTAGGATCCCGATCCATAATCTCATTACTAATATGTTCAATGAGACGAGGTTCTAAGTTCCTCAATTTTTCTGGAAGCTCTCCATCAGGACCACAGAGCATTTCCAAACTGTATCATGCAACAAAATGCAATAGGATTACTATCATGCAATAGGAAGAATAAGACCGCTGAACCTTTATGATTCATGAGCTAGGAAAATCAGAGATCATAGAGTGTTCATACAAAACCCAACCAGTCAATCTTAATTCTTAAAGAAAAAAACATGTATGATAAGCGTACTTTATGAATGAAAAAAAAAAAAAAAAAAAAAAAGATAATTATAAATGTCTAGGAGCGACAATATGCTTTTTACCTACAGAGTACAACCTATTTGTGAACTTACCATCTCTTCGTGGAGTCTTCTATTCCATCATCAGACTTTCCTCCCGCAACTCGTGAAGTCACATTTCCCATGCTGTTTCCATTGGATCTGATCGGGGGAATAAAATTACCCCGAACACCGCGCCTTAGGGAACCATATGATCTCCCTCCATAGCCCCTACCAATGGAATCACTTTGAGGAGACAGAGAAGCTCTAGGTGATGCTGCCAAACCATGCCTTTGCCTTGCCTCCATTTCCTATAAGCCAAAAAGCTTATGTAACGGGTCGCTTCATGTGACCACATATACAGAAGACCAACCCATTACCCACACTTAGCTAAAGAAGTTTTATGCTCAAACCAGATAAACTTGTAACGCATTGTCATAATAAACTTGTGAACACACAGTTACGATCTTGATCTAAAGAGCCAATTTTAATCTGGGTACATATAAGAAATCATAATTGTTTCATGCCTCAAGTCGCATAAAATAAAATTTTGAGTACAACTCTTTCCAGCTTCATCTAATCCATCACAAAAAGAGGCATCCACTGGTTATGATCTGTTAATATACTCAAATTATATGGAATTCAAAGAAAGTAAACTATCTATTTGCTGAATGAAAGGAGTTCACATGCATTAGGCAAAGTCTAACTGAAAATAACTCAAGGAAAGTGAGAATAATTTTTCTCTTCTTACAAGTATTTTACCACCAGCGATTGAGAGAATGATTAAGCATTACAAGCATAATCAGTCCGTAGGATGGTTCTATCTCATAAACTAACGTGTGTAGCTATGCCTGACCTCATTTTAATGATATATGTAATGTATTCCTTCCAAATATAGAAAAAGAAGAATAAAGGATAGCTCAACAGGCTAAACATCTTAATAAACAGTGAAACGGGTTGCGAAAAAAAGAATAAAGCAGATACCAATTTGGCTCTTGCAGTCACAAATCCATTGGCTGCCACATCACCATTAGTTTCTTCATCATTTGATGTTGACTTCCCAATATCATTGCCAGGGCTACTTTTTTCCATGTGAACACGCTTTGCCCCTAAAGCATTATCATGAAATCTCTCTTCTTCGACCTTTGGAAATGGTGACAGAATAGTACTCTTGGTATGGCTGCAAATAGGATGGGGCTTATCTAAAATAACACAGTCCTCAGAGTTATTACTCCTGGAACTCAGAGAATTCTTGCAGGGGGCACTGCTTTGTTTATTAAGGTTGTTCCCATACAAAGACGACAACTTTGCTTGTTTCAGATTTTTGGCTGTCTTATTGAACTTGTCCTTCCTATCTGATTGGTCATCCTGACAGAAAGAAAAAATTTTGTTAAGGCATGATTGATCTACATCATTGGGTGTACTAGCAACATTTTCATCATTTAGGAATTAAGCATGGTGACCTTTTATTTCAAAATTTTGTTATAAGTGGACAATTTGGAATAATGTATATCATTATTTCGTACCATTTGTTTGGAATCTCCCTTGGAATGCTGAAGAAGAGTTTGAAAGTATGCTGACTGCTTTAATTTCTCCATGTCAATGCCACCCTTCATGCCAAAAACACTACCAGGAGCTCTGTCTGCCGATTGGAATGCTCGGCTGAAGGTAATAATCCATCATAAAGAGCACAGAACAGACAAGTAGTGAGCATTTATATTGTCCTTCCAAAGTACTAGATGTACCAGAAGTGCCATTACTCTCCTTGCTCCTACAAAATGAAATTGATCGGGGATATGTCCAACCTACCCAAACCATCAGAATGACTAGGGCTGATGTTGGAGTGAATTTGTGCTTTATCTCGAGCATAGCTTTACTTAAATATTCAGTAAGAATAGTGAAACAACATCGGAATCTAGAATCAGTTTTAGGTTCTACAAAAGCTCAATCGGTCAACACGGGATATAGATTCTTCAGCAAATTCTCTGTATGATCAAGTAAACTAATCCAGCTCAACTAGCTCCACTTCTTTTTGACAACGACCAATCAAGCGCGGTCCAACGCCCTTCGAATCAAACCTCATTTCTGCTTCACAACTAAGTTCCAAGGCTGATTTAGACTCTGACCTAAAGATCTACAAACGGAACACACGCTGCACGATCGGAAGTGTAAACATGTGGAACAAAACGATCTAGAGAGAGAGACAGAGAGGTTACCGATCGGAGTCGGGAGTGAGGGCGCGGCGAGCGGCGTCGAGCTTCGCGGAGGCCTCGCGGCGGATGGGGCGGATGAAGGCGGCGTCGGCGTCGGTCCGCGTCTGGGAGTCGAGGAAGCCGAGGAGGCGGAGCGAGAAAATCTGCGCGGCGGAGAAGTCGCGGCGGTCCAGCGCGAGGTCGGCGCCGAAGAGGAGGGAGTGCAGGCGGTTCAGCTTCTCGTCCACCTCCTTCCTCCAGCACGCTTTCTGCTCCTCCTCCTCGGCTTTCGCCATTTCCGAACTTCTCCGGCAACAGAAAGAGCGAGAGCTAGAGCTAGAGAGAGAGAGAGAGAGAGAGAGAGAGAGAGAGAGGTTGTTTCTGTCTCCGGCGATGGAAAGTGGAGATGGTCCGCTCCTAGTTTTTCAGCTCTCTCTTTCCCGCCATCTTTATCGTGGGCTTTTTTGGTTGGGCTTTCGAATTTCTCATCTCAATCTTTGATGGGCCTTTGCAAGGGAAAGGGCCTTTTTCTTTTTCGCTTGTATAGACTGCATTGATGAGATTCGGCTAGGATTTCCTTTTTAGACCTGATCAATGAGCTGATCCGAACAAGTAAAGCTAATATGCCGAGCCTGAAAGTATTTGCGTAACCCGTTCGCCGAAAATTGTACGTCATCTTCGAAGAAGGGCAGGCCTGGTTGAGCGCGGGACCAAGAAGAAATCTACTTGTCCAGGTCCACCCAAATTAGCGACTGAGTCTTGACAGTATATGTACTAGAGAAAGTAGTCGGAACTCGTAAATACAAACCAGCCAAGCGCATTTTATACACTAAGCGATGAATGGTCCTAGGAGAAAATTACATGGTCCAACCAGACGCCTACCATGCCCTTAATACAGTAAATCTAGACGATTATTTTCTTCAAAGGATGCTTCATGGTTCGATGCCTGGCACGGAGCATGCGCTTCAATGGACTAGATGCTTGATCATATGGCCGAAGCGCGTGCCGCGATACACCAGACATCGGATGTCATTTAGGCACGAATTAGATGGATCTGCCTTTCCTTGGATAATCTATGGATACTTCGTGATGTCATCTTTGGGGCGTCCTTCCTCAGGCCACGGTTACTTTTGCTCCTTTACTATATAGAGCACCGTCACGCGTCACGCATCACTCTGCATTGTCAACTACCAGATATTATCAGCCAGTCTACAAATCTCCAGGGCTCGGATCTTCGAAGATCGGCAATAGTTGAATTACATATAAATAAATCTCGGTCGTTCATCGAAAATCTTTAAGTAGTTGAGCCCCGACCATGGAGATTGCATTCATCCTACAATTTACACTCGAATGCAAATTAAAAAGTACCGCATTTCCTTGTTCATAGGTTGAACTGCGACCGCAGGACAAGGCAGTCTCATTCTTTATTCCTGCATCTCATCGGCGCAATGAATTCAATTCACTGCAATGAACCCAAAAGATAGGCTCCTTACAATTAAAAAGAACATCAGCAACCACCAACATTGACCATGAAGTCAATTGAATGTTTACTAATTACCGAAACATGAACAGCATCTCGGCCATACAACATGCAGAATCAGTTGTATTACAGTTAACTTAGCAACATGGCGCTATTATCCCTAGACAGCAACAACAGAGGAGGGTAAAGCAGCAGGCACACAACTATTTACAGTAGGCATTTCCTTTCTAAATAAATAGTTCCACCTCCAAGAGTTTCGTCACCGAAATTATGTTAAGCTCCACATAACAGGAGGCGCGTGGATGTGATCCCCATCAGCTATAAATTCCAAAGTCAAAGCTACGCCGCCAGGGCTCCTACCTCAAGTCGTCAACAACATGCATGACTGTAGGGGTCAAGCAAAAAGAATCTATGGTTCGCAAAGTGGCCCATCCAAAAACCATAGTTAAGTACTTGGAGGAGCATCACTTCCAGTTGCTGGTTTGCGATTCAAGTACCGAATAACAGCATCTTCCACCCTATAGAAACAAAAAAATAAGTCATTATTCACATTCATGAAGCATTAAGTCCAGAAGGTATGTTTTGCACAATTAAGAAGAAACTCAAATCAGAGACATGACCACATCATAAACAGGTTTAGTGGTGTGCTGTGTAGCCAAAGTGATAATTTTTAGGTTCCATAGAGCAGGAAGAAAAAGCATTGAAAAAGGGCCAAGCGCATAAAGTGAAAAATGCCCAAATTCATAAAGATGATGTGAATACCATGGCTGATTGAAGAAATCAGATCGACGCTCCTTTTCAGCACTACGGCTAGCTTCTCCAGAAAGTAGCTTTAGGTCTTTGCTTTGTGATTCAATAAGGGCATTAATAAATTCCACAGGAGATTGACTAAAGCCGAGGAAAAATGCCCGTCTCTTCCGGTGCTCGTGAATTTTTCGTATTGCAGAATATATTGCCTCATCACAGGCATCAATCTCTTTGTTCTTCTCCACATTTGCTAACAGCACAGACAGCTCCCTCTGAATGGGAATGGGCACGTCAACCAGCACATCATAGCATGCAGTTCCAGCTGGACTATTTCCTGAAAGCTTGATTTTGTGCTCCAAATGTATCGGCTGTGGTGATGATAAATGATTGGAGATCTTCTGAGAAACCATAGTAAATTTCATCTTCTCTTCCCCAAACACTTTCTGAAGAGGCGGGTCACAGTTAAAAAATGAGGGATCATTTGGGTTCTGCAATTTCCTGGCCTTCACATAATGCCAGATTGCAGTAATAATTCTTGGTCTAGTCTCAACTTCAATGCCGAGAACTTCCATCAAAGCTGGCGACAGCTTGAATTTCTCAGGCACATAATTCATTTCCAACCGGATAGTCACTGTAAATTCTTTATCCCCTTTCCGCTTCACCTCAAATCCCTCTTGAGGAGCAGATGATCTAGAGTTCTCCCAAACAATCACGGGGTTTTCAGGATAAAGTCGCTGGTCCAAAGAAATGGTTACTCTCTTGAAGAAAGATGAAAACTTTGGGTATAAAGGGCTTGATTTCTGAACTACTCCAGGCTGATCAAGATCCCCTTCCTCCAAGATCCTCCCAATTATCTTAAGGGTCCAAGTAGGTGGCTCAGCATTTGGCTTCTGAGGTATTGTGCGAATCTGGTTGGCAAATGTATTGAAGACATAAATCCTAAGTGTTTTCTGAATGCATGGAGGATTCTTCAGGGCTTCCTGTATGTCAGTCTTCTTTCTCGCGAGAGCAGCATCAACGCGAGACTCAAACTCAAGGAGCTGTGTATACAATGCAGACTCAGGAAGAATTGCTGCCACTCTGTCTTGTAGCTGCTTCTCGGGGACCTTCTGCTTCTTCTTGCGAGCAGCTGAAGCAAGCTCCATTTGTTTCAATGGCGAAATCATGGTGTTCATAGGGACTCCAGGAGGTCGCATTGGGGGTTTTTGAGGCAAACGCTTCACGCCGCCACTTCCAGGCGTGGACATGGAGGGCGAAGACGAACCCAAATTCCCAAGGCCTCCCATCTGAGTGAGGGAAGCTTGCAGCTGCGCTTGGTACTGGGGGTTCACCCCTTGCATTTGAGCCTGCGCATGAGCCTGCGCCTTCGCCTGCGCCTGAGCAATGGCTTGCGCTTGCGACAGCTGAAACTGCGCTGCTTGAAACCCAGGCCCACCTTGACCCTGCGCTTGCCCGAACCCCGGGTTCGTCGGCATAGCCGAGTTCAAGATGGCAGCATTTCCAAAAGGAGAAGAAGAAGCCGGAAGGTTTCTAGACGGGTTACTATTGTTATTCATGGACATCACCCAGTACCCACCAACCGAAATTACTTCACCAAGATGACCACACACTCAACAGAAACCTAGCATCCACCATACACAGGCCCAAAGCCCCAAAGTTTCCCAAAAACAAAACTAAAAAAACCGCCAGCAAATCAAAACAGCTCCTTTGTCCTAAAACAAGCGTTTCACTCGACCCACAAATGGGAAAACCCTAAACCCTAGACTCGAAGTTCCGCCACACCTCCGAACAAGAAATTGACCTCACGCATAGGGTCAACCGTCAGGATATACGCATAAGTACCATAAAATGGAGGGGAAACAGCAACAGATTCGCGATCTGTTCCCTACAGAACACGGAAATTGGAATTGAAATTGAGCATGGGAAGCGCCGAATTCGGCGAATCCGGCAAGCAAGCAAGCGGCTTTGCAGAGAAGCACCTTACGTGATCGAGGGGTAGCGACCGAGCTTTCGGATCTCCGTTTCAGCTTCGCCTTCGCTTGACAATGGCGGAAGGAGAGAGAGAGAGATGGAGTGAGAGGAAGAAGAGAGATCAGCTCGTTTCGGCCCCTTTCTCTCTCTACCTGCCGGATCGCGCTTAGGTCAAAATCAAATCAAAACGGGGGACGCGATCCGGATCCAATGTGACCGGCCCGATCTCATCTCGGGTCGGCTGGGACGTAAATGAGCCGGGCCGTTACGATCCAATGAGATGGCAAGGGCCGGTGGTTGGTGCTTAATATCATGAATTTGATTATTGAACTGATGGATTTGTATAGTTTCATTCGACTCTCGATTTCAACGAATAAATTACAACTCCCAATTATTATTGTAGCATTGTTACGCGGTTAAATGTAATTAACAGAAGATCAGGCACATTTAAGTAACGTACGCTAGGCGCGGACAGAGATTGGTCCGATCCAATCCGATCGGTTTCGACTTTCTTGTCGCTCATAATGCTTGAAAGAACCTCGGACCTATCAACCCAAATCGAATTCTATTTAGCCAAAAGATAAGAACACCGGACCAATTTCTAAGTTAACCCAGTTGTTTCAAACTACGTGTTTACTCAGTTGGCATTTTTTTGATTAACTAACTATTCGGCACCTTCAGACTTACATATTTAGCACATGTTATCAGACTCAATGGACAAACCTAGACTCATTATAGAAACGAGGCATTGCTTGTTAAACCTAATGCACGCATTCCAATTCAATAACCCGTTTGGAATTTTTGCTTAAACGGGATCGAGTTGCATTAGTCTAGCTAGAGAACGTGAGCTTTGTTATAGGTAAAAACAGATGAACCTCCATCTGCTGAAAAAAAGATTCATCTGTTAAGGTTGTCTCTGCTCTGCTGAACTTCGTGTCCTTCGTCCCCAAAACAGCAAATCTGCTACTCAAATCAGATCATTCTCTCAGGAACTATCAATCTTTGGAGTCAGTCTGGTGTTTTAGCGACTATAATTTCAATGGTGACATCATTTCTAGAATAAGCATCTGCACTGAGGAGGGAAGCAAGTTTCGCAATGTGCTTGTTTTTCTAAAACCATTGAAAACTCTAATGCAAGGAAGCACACGTATTAAGGTAGCATCCTGTTCTCTCATTGCAGATCAGTTCTCGAGCATAGATGATTCCGCGTGCCAGAGCAAGTGAAAGAGAGAGAGATTCGACCGGTAATTCGTTTGAGGAGGCTTCGATATTGCAAATCCTACTACATAGAATTAAAAGGTAACATGTCATCGAGGATACAACCTGAGCAACGTGCGAAAAGCTAGAACTTTTTGCCATCTGTCCCGAAGAACAGATGAACTGAAAATCTGGCGCAACTTACCCTAGAATCAGCAACAGCTGGAGATATCCATTGAGGCATGAAGAATTTCTTATTACGAGTTCAGCAAGATAGCAAACCATAATAGAAACACTTGCCCTTAATTTAGAAAGACGGGCTCTCAAAACAATCATAAAGTCAGGGGATAGAATGGCATAAGAAAGATTACAGCTGAGTCATGAAATTAACCCAACTGCCATAATACAAGTTGAATATAACAGCCAGCTTCTTAAAACAAGCTATGTGTGTATGGTTTGGCGATACCAGCTACTCGGATTGCTAACGTGGCGCTTTATTCGGGTGCTCACATTGCAAGTCACCGGTCCAAGTTCAAGCCATCATAACACAACAATTCCAGATGAAGTGACTAGAACTGTTCTTGCCACAATCAAGAGGCATCCACTGCAGTTCCTCGGTGTCTGGATCGGGGCAGCAAGTGAGGATGGTCATGCCATGGCCGGTGTTTGAAGCCGAGGATGCGCCTATCACGAGCAACTTGCTGCCCAGAGATTTGAACGCGACGCCCCATCCTTTGTTGAAATCAGCCCGTATAGGAACCGGCCCCAGCCTCTTCCAAGAGTTGCTGCTCTTGATATACACCTTCAGCTCGTTCGATGAAGCCTCGAGAGTGTAAAGCTCGTTGTTCACGACGGCAAGGAGGGGTGGAGATTGGAAGGTCGAGATGGGCATGTCTGACAGCATGTCAGGGATGATCTCCCACTTGTTTTGGCTCTCGTCGAAAGCTTCCGCGCACGTGAGGTTCTGTTCCTGCTCATTCTTGCCTCCGATCACGTAGAACTTGTTGTCCATGTAACAGCCGGAGCACATCTTCCTCTTTTGATGCATCGTAGGAAGCCAATCCCACGACTTAGTCTCGGGATCATACTTCTCAGCAGAATTAAGAACCTTATTGCTGCCCGTATCGATCCCACCGGCTACAAGAGCATAGTTGCCACAAGTGGCAGAAGCGAACAAGCACCTGGGGTTCTTCATGGAGTCGCCCTTGAACCACTCATTTTTGGCCAGTTCGTACCTCCAAATCACAAGGCCATCGATCTCTTTGCCCGAAACCATGAGGTGAGTACCTGCACAAAATGTTTCCTTGTCTCCGGCGGCAAAGCAAGTGTCAGAGGGCAAAATAGGGAGATTCCGACAAGATTCGGTCTGCGGATCGAATGCCCACCAACTAGTTTCCCCGCTCGCCAACATGAACACAGACGGCTCTTTTAATCCAATCTCCCCCCTGATTTGGAAGATCTCTCCGCTCTTAATTAAAGATAAGAACCGTCTGTTGACGGTGGAAAATTTCCCATATAAAGATCTAGGCACCCTAGCCAGTATCAAGACCTCTAACTCGTCGCTGAGCGATGGAGTGTTGTAATCTGCATCCTGAGGTTCCATAACTGAGGAACAACCAATCCCGCTGGAACTAGGAGATGATTTTTTCTTCAATTTCCTTTTAGCCTCCCCATCTGAATCCTCTATGTTGGCTCTTTCTTCTTCACCATCCAAGTCCTTTCCTTTGGACATTAGCCGAGATTAACTCGAAAAGCTCCGAGCTTTCTGCGAAATTTTAAACCGAGTGGTTACAGCTGACCAACCCAAAAAAAGGAGCATCATGATTCACGTGGCATGACTACCGAAAAGACAGGGATCGTTACCATAAGGCCACCCGATTTTCACACTATGAAGCTTGCTCAAGGATTTATAACAGAGGGTACAGAGACAGAAAGAACACAAGGATCGCCCATATGATGAACCAAAACGACTGGAAATTAACCTTCTTCCTGTAATTGGTCTAAAAAAGGGACAGTACAAAACAGGGCAAATATTCCATGGGTGAAAAATTCCAGACAGATTAACTTCTCACCGTCTCACCGTCCAAACACAGCTGACGACCAGAACTTTAACCCAAAAAAAAAAAAAAAAAAAAAAAAAGAGAGATAAAACATCCATATGCCAAGTGCTGAGCATCAGGAGTTAGGACATCATCATATTACGCCCAGCAAAGAGTGGGATAATCAAAACTGAGGAACTAAGGCATGTAACATCATAGTTCAGACAAAGAGCCAGATGATACCAAAGATTTCTCAGGTCTCAAATCATCGGAGTTCCAAGAAACATGCCCTTCGAGTGCAAACATTGCAAGAGAAAGTTACCTATGTGGAGCAGAGAGGCCCACCCCACTCCCCTCTCAGCCCAGAAAGACATAAACTTCTCGCACACAAAACACCAAACTCAAGACTCCATTATAAAAAGATGTCCCGACGGGGAAGACGAAACCGAAAAACGACGCGGGTCAAGATGGAAACGCATGCACGGCAGTAAATACAGGGACGGAAGGGAGGGAGAACCAGTCAAAGGGGGGGCGCACCTGATGAGAAGCAGTCAAGTCAAACGAAGTTTTGAGTGCAGTTTGGACTGAGATGAGTAAATAAGGGAACGGTTACAGAGGAGGCCAATGAAGGCAAAACCGAGAGGGATCATCGGGCATCTGTTGGTATTGGCAAAACCCAAAAGAGCAAAAACGGCCTTGAATTTAGAGTAAAGGGGAGAGAGAGAGAGAGTGGGCGTGAAAATTAAATAAAAATTGCAACTTGGGGGAGAGGGAGAAGCAAAGGGAAGGCCCTTATTTTAATTTAAATTGCAACTTTAGGTGGGGGGATTAATTGCTTAATTTAGTGGAAGCACAAATTTTGTTGGGTTCCAAGTGTGAAGATGGAATTTATTATACGAACACTGTTAAACCCACCAACACCATCTTGGTTTCACAAAAGCAAGGTTAGAAGAGAATAGAAATAAATTTTTTATGAAAGAAATATCTTTTTTTGCTTGTTTAACCCATATAGAAACCCATCATTTTCGAATGATGATGTTATAGATTCCACAAATGCATAATTATTTCAAAAGGTTCTTAAGAGTAGTTTTACCGGTCGATAAGCATTACCAATCCAAACATAACCAGGAGCATGACGTAAATTACCAATGTAGAAAAATACCCAAATCTGGCAAATCGAAAAGCACTCATATCGTACTAGTCCATCAAAAATTGGTCACGTACTGGGAATGAATTTGGTGTACTTAAGTTTAGTATTGTACTAGAGAGCAAAAGAATGTCAAAAAATTATTGGCTCCAACATCACCAAATCGTTGCTTTTTAGATTCATCAGGACATCCATTATCAAATGCCAATCGGAATGTCACTTGTACTAACCGTAGATAAAACAATCACTTGTACTAAGCATAGATAAAACAATCATTTACATCATCCTCCAATTAATATGACTCCATCCAATTAATATGACTCCATCATTAATGTGATACACCAAAAGAGCTACGTCCATCACTTATGATATCATTTAAATATTAAATCATCCATCCATCTAGCACCATTATTATAATTACTTGAGGTGTCCTTGTAACGGATTTTATTTTTACTAGTCAACTCAAATCGAACCGGTACATGTAACACAAATAGCCATGTAAATACCAAAAATTGGAACTAAGGTTGTGAGATCTCACAAAATCACTACCATCTATATCCATTTAAAAAGTTTAAACTGTTTAATAAAAGGCCTAATTTAATATTAATATTTTTAGTCTCCTCCTCACACATAAACTAAACGAACTAAAATGTGGATATATGTAATTGGAAAGATAAATAAAGATTTTATAAGAATTATGCAATTAAAAAGACAAATAGAGCCTCGGAAGAGTTGTCTAATATCATATGTGATTTCGTGGAATTATTGTCGATTATTTTTAAATTCTTTTAAATTTTAAGCTGTTCAATAAATATTTAGTTTAATAGTAATATTTTGATAAGACTTAAATTAATATTACAAAAATGAAATTCCATATTCAAAGTGTCATCATGAAATTATCCCATCTCAAAAAGAGTCTAATCAGAAATGTTATCCGTGTAATGATGGTGATTCGCACGCCACGCACACGCACGTTCACACCATGCATCGACCCTCTTCTTTTTTTCTTCTTTCGGCCTTCAAAGAGCGAAAGCTCGAGGACAGAATGAATCGACCGTCCAATCCAAGAATAACGAGGAGAAAAGAGGGGCTCCTAAAGCTGTTCGCTTTCGGAGCAAATAACAAGCAAGACAAAATCAATTTTTGCTCCATCAGCCGAAACGTGCATGAAACGTGGAGCGATACGCTTTGGGCATTCAGACTATTGCCGACGCTTTCGCCATCCCCTTTTCGTCTTCCGTTTGCATTCCTTTTCTCCTCTGCCCACTTTGGAAAAACTCGAAACGAAGCGTGTGGACGGAAAGCGTCCGGATCTTGTTCTTGATCTTCCATCGCGTGGGGCGATGACCAAACGAAGCTTTGCCTCGCTGCCTCTTTTGATCTTTTGCTTGCCAAGTGCGTGTCCATAGGTCGAGGATATTGGAGGGATTTGACAAATGATGGTATTCACCTAGGGCTATGCAAATTTCACATGGACAGGACGTATTCCTATATGGATGCTAAGAATAGAAAGCTTATGAGCTAAGGAGCAAGAACCAGCCCGTTGGGTGACGCTAGTTTATTAGCTTTTTTCAGGTACCTGTGCACCCTACCAAACTCTATTGCTTTTCAAAATAAAGCTCTAACCTCAACCGTTTTTTTATTCCTTTTTTATTCCTTTTCCATCTCTCTCCCACCGTCTTGAATCGTTGCCCCATCATCCATTTCCCAAGGGCCCGTTTGGTTCGACTTTTGGGAAATGCATTTGCCTAAAATGTAAATACGTTTGGGTGAAAGGAGTTTTCTGAAATGCAAATATCGTTTGATGAAATTTGCATTGATATACAACTTTGGCCAAAATACTGTTTAGTAAAATTTACATTTCTAAATGACTTTTATTAAATTAAAAAAAAATCTATTTTCTTTTTTGAAGTCCGACCACTGGACTGTTGGATCCGGCGACCAAATGGCCAAATTTGGCTGCCTGGGTTGTGCGACCTCAGGTGGGTCGTGCGACCTCTTGGCCGACAGTCGTCAACCTCTAATCAGCTTCTCCATCGAAGAAATGAACAATATCGGAAGTTGTATTCCGAAAATGCAATTTCCCAATGGACCTCTATCCCTCCATTCCCCCAAAGCCCTTTCAACCCTCTTGGAGATGCAATTGCATCTCCCCAAAGTGCTCAAAAAATTGAACCAAACACCTTTGCTTTTGTCCAAACTCCTTTAAAGCCCCAAAGCCCCTTCTACATGCTGAACCAAACAGGGATTGTCTTCGTCGGGGTTCTGTCATCCCAACTCAGCTCGTCTGCTCCCATCATGTTCTCTGGATGCGTTCGGGAAGACTTTTGGGTAAAGTCCTTGAGAAAATGTAAAGACCCTTGACTTAAAGGAGTTTTTCAAAATGCAAAGTATGTTTGGTAAATTTATTTGTGAAAGTCCGTTGTGAAATATCTTTGAGTAAAATAGTGTTTGGATAAATTAAATTTACAAAAGGCTTTTATTATTAAAAATAAAGAGAGTTGGCCAGCCAAGGCTTCGCCGGTCATCGCCGGCGAAGGGTAGGCAGTTCGGCAAGGGGGAGGCAGCACGACGAAGGGCAGCGTCTGACTAGGGTCACCGTGCGGCGAGGGTCTCGGCAACCATCGTCGCACTATCGCGCGACCCACTGCGCCATCACACGACCCACCGCGCCGCGAAGGTCGCTTGGGTCGTCGCCGGCGACCCAAATCTAGGTCGCGACGAGGTCGCACGTTGCAACCCAGGCGACCCCTACGACCCAGATCTGGGTCGCGGCAAGGTCGTGGGTCGCCGCGACCTCCAGCGACCTCCGCGACCCAGATCTAGGTTGCGGCGAGGTCATGGGTTGCTAGAGGTCGCAGCGATAGACCTTGCCGCAGGCGACCTCCGCATATGGATCGAGGCGACGTTGCAGTGGGTGGCCTGGGTCACCGTGACCTTTGGTGACCTTCGCGACCCAGATCTGATCGCGGTAAGGTCGCAGGTTGCTGGAGGTTGCGCGACCGACGTCGCCGCCACCTAGGTGACCGACGCAACCTAGATCTGGGTCGTGCAACTGGTCCGTGACGGTTGCCGGGGTGCGGCGACCACGTCGGCCTCTCTCCAGCCCGTCGCCTACCAATCCCAGCCTCGCCGGCCGACATCTGAGACTGATGAAGAAGATGAACAGTGGCGTCGGGCCTTCTGAAAATGCTGAAAGCCCAAGGCAGCCTGGGACCTGCCTTGGGCTTTTAGCCTTTGGAAGGCTAGCATTTCTTCAAGGCAGGTCTCAAAAATATTCCCAAACACCAAATATTTGCCCAAATGGGCTTTGGACACCCAAAGCTACTTGGCAAAGCTGATGCCAAACGCAGCCTCTCTCTCTCTCTCTCTCTCTCTCTCATCTTAATATGTGTCTTCGCACTGGTCTCACCACCATTGCTTGGACAACGGCGATCCTTCGGTCTAGGCTGGTAATGAGCTACCATGTGGCACAAATGGCTCCTCGAAGGGGGCTAAAATTATTGCGAGTGTGTGCCGCACACAAGTGCACGATGGGAACCGCCAATAAATGAGCCACATGTATGGGGCAAGCATTGCTAATTCGTGCCCTAAACTAGGTATGGCCCAATGAACACAAATTGTAACAAAACGAAAGTGAGTGACTAATAATTATAGAGAAGGAAGGCAGGTGGTGGAGAAAATGGTCGATATTGAAACCGCCCAACGATAAAAGATTGATAGTAAGGTCCTAACCGATAGAATAATAATGATAACATTTGATAAATAAAACCCACCAAAAAGAAAACCATTTGTTATAAAATAGAAAAGGGAAGATGTCACATAAAGCTAAGAAACCAATTAGACAGAAAAAAACAAAACAAAACCTACCCTAAAGATTTTAAGTCAAGACCAATAGTAAGAGGAGGTGGCACGCCTTAACCCTAGAAAGTGGATGCCCATTGGATAAGGCCTGCCCCTTTCTATTCTTTTTCCTATGGGTGTGTATGTGTGTTGTTTTGAGGGGTGGGGCTTTTCATGTTGGATTGCATATATAATATCGACCAGGATTCGTGTGTTGTCCCTCCACTCAGGAGTTCCTGTCCCTTCCATGCCCATTTTTATAGTCCAAGAATCACTGTCATAATCGCGTAGGTTTGGCAATGGCCTTCGACATGTGTCTCCCCCCCGTTTGCTGCCAAAAGAATATATATTTTGTATATATGTGTGTGCATATGTGGACATGAATTAAATCAAATAGAAAAATCGACCCTTCATTTGTCAAGAACGCTGAGCCTTGATTGGCTCCAGGACAGATCATACTCAGCTTTCAGCCCATGGATTAGGAAAAAGAGCATTCCTGGGAGAGAAAGACGAACCCTAAATATTCAATTCTCCCCACTAATTGAGCTTTTCATTGGTTCACATCACTACATTTTTTTTTTCCCTTTCTTTCTTTTTAACTGTGGTATGCTGCATTGTTCAAATAAAGTAAATTCGAATGGCTCACTTGCCTAAACTGGTCACTTTCTGGGGATGCTCTAACGTGTCCGGAGCTTTCTTTTCCTTCTCATTTTATTCTTTCTTCATTTTTATGGTTGTTATCGCCCGTTTTCTTATAATTCAGGAGCACGACACGATCGTGGAGCCGTGACTACTTGAAAACTCTCTCAAGCCCTATTAGCTGGTCATATCCAATTAGCTTTCATTAAGAGGAATTGGGACAAGGCTAATGGAATTCGAATGGTGTTTTTCAATTGTGGAAAGTATAATCAAAGTCTTTAGTCCCCAAAAGAATAGTAAATCCCAACAAAACTACATTACATACCTGCACAGGCCTTGCTGGGATGCTAATGTGAAACTGAATGTACCAAATGAGTGCATGATATAGTGAGTTTAAACCAAGAGCACCAAGGTAATGATGCCTTTGAGGACTGATTGAGCCTTTAGGGATGTGGTAGTAGAATCTGAATGCCCATTTTGCCACGTGGGAAAGGAAAAAAGATTAAATACGTACTCCAATATCCTAGCTGAAATTTCAAAGCATCTTGAGCATAGGACTTTAAAAGCCACTAAAGTTTTGGTCATGAATGTGGGAGGTGAGATGTGACGTTCCAAGCGACACAATGATCTTTTCAAGTCTTTCATAAATAGTATCCATCACCAAAATAAATAAGTAAATCAGGTTGGAATAACGATTTCATCGCAACTTGATCAACTGTGATTTTTATTTAGAATATTAAGCATTTTAGTTGGCAAGTTTCAAGAAATCATAAATTTCTCGGGCATGAATGATACGGTATGAAAAGAAATATGCTACAACGCATTACATATTGAGATAGAATACCAATGTGAAAATCTCATGGAAACAAAAGAAAGAAGTTCATTAGAACAATAGTGGATATTTACCGGACATCGCATGCGCGATTAGAGGTTGCAACAAGTCAAGCGAACAAGCTCAACTCGCAATTATTCGAAGTGGACTCCAACTCGACCATTTGATTTCGTGATAGAAAAATACTCGACTTAGATCAGCTCATGAACCCTCAACTCCATCAATGGAAACATCTCCGTGCATGACCGTGATTGGTTTCTAATTAGGTGGCTGAAATATATTTTCCATGTCCACCGCATATCCGTGCGAAAGTACCATACATAAGCGCACACCCTCGTTTACAATTTCAAGCGAGCATATTATTCTCCGCCTCCACCATCATCACACGGCGGCACCGACATAGGGCACTCATCCCGCTAACCTCTCGGGCCTTTGCTCTCGTATTATACTTCGCTCGATCTACTCCAAACCGATCAACCGCCACCGTCGCGGGCGGAAGAAGAAGACCCTTCTTCAGATGGATCGAGACGCTACGCCCGAACCGATCACGACGAACTATTGACGCGAGTTTTATACTTTAATTATCAATGCAAAGCTCAACCTTCTATAACCTTCTATGGAAGATAAACACGTGAGGACAAAACGAAATGCCACCTGAGGCATGGAAGGCGGCCAATGGGGAGGCAGAGGCGGTGCATGCGGCATTCAAAAGCCCCGATCCACACGTCCCCCGGCGTCACCCTCCTCGTACGCTCACTCTCGTCTTAATCTCATCTTATTCTGGAACCCCCCCTCCTCGTCGACCCGTTCGACTTTCGTGCGCTGATTTCGGGCATCATTGCGTGGGTCACGAAAAGAGGACGGACGGATGGACGTATGGATAATGCTTGTTTATTATCAACGGCGGGAGATCCATCCATTTGGAGCGTTCCCACGGAGACTCGTGTATCGATAGGTTATTTATTGCCTGTCGACCATATTATTCCCGTCGGCTTCGATTCAACTGCCCTTTGTCTTTTCCCTTTTCTCTTTATCGTGTCTCTCTTTTGTAGTTATCTATGGTTCTTGTCCTGTCCCATTCTCGTGATGTGTCGTGCTTTTTGCCCTTTTTGTGCGGCCGACCCGGCCAACCGCCGAGCCCTGCTCCGGCGGCGGGAGATGACAGTGGTGGAAGCGTCTCTCTTGTAGGTCGCGTGGACACATCGTGGTTGTTGGATAAGTGAGGCCAAGGATAGAGTCCGCCCATAGTTTATCATTGATAGCCTACTATTTAAGGACTCGTGAAACCGAAACTATCAACTTGCAGCTAAATTTCAAGGCTATTTCATGTTTCCTTTTCTCTCGAAACGTCAGAATCGTTGCTTCTTGCGTGTAGATAACTCATCGCGTGTTTTTCCATTCAAGTCATCAGTATTTGAGATTCACAATGATTTAGTTGAACCTAAGTAATAGAGCGACTTAAAAGATTAATCGACTCGGCTGCACTAGCCTTTCTCACCCAAATTCCAAAAATAGGAGGTCAATTATGAAAATTAAAAGGAAAGTGGGTATGCTTAATAACCCCATTGTATTATACCTTTGAGCGGCCAATTGATGGAAGGAGACCATAAGGTTTTCGGTCTTTGAATGGGAAAATGGAAACGAAAGCATAGCTTTGGCTATTGCCATGAAAAAGTTCAATTTAAGCTCCGATTAAATATAAATTGCTTTTGAATCACGAGTCTTGAACACTACACTAGTCAAATAACGTCATATATAAAGATAAGATGACAATACACGTATATTACATATTGCAAGCGGATATCTCATCAACTAGATTATATTCAACATCCATAATGATTCGCCGAATCATCCGGTGCATCAACTTTGCAGGCCAAGTCTTAGCAAATCCTGAATCTTTCGTACAAAAATTATGAAATCGAATGTAGTATGTACGGTCAGGCGACAGGCTCCTCGGGTTCGGGCTTGGCTCGGAAAATCGGGCCAAGCCCGAGAGGAAAAGCCCCTTAATTGGGCCCACGCGGACTCGAGGCCAGCCCATCATGCGAGCCCATTAAACCTAGCCATCCACCATCTCCCTGAGAGGTTGAGAGAGAGAGAGAGAGAGAGAGAGAGAGAGACACTCTATCCAGACCAGAAAGAAGACCGCCATAGCCAGACGCTGAAGCTCCCTCAACCAATGGCGACTTCCCTGTCCAGCTTCCTCTCCTTCCTCTCGCCTTCCAAGCCGCCGCCGACGCTGCCGGCGCCGGCGAGAGCCCCCCCGGCGGTCCTCTCCGTGTCCAGCCGCGGCGCCGGGGGCGGCTCCGGCCCCCTGGCCGCGGCGCCGGGGCGCCTGCCGGGCGAGCTGGCGGCGGTGGTGAACCCGGCGCTCGCCCACGCGAACGCGCTCTTCTTCCGGGGCTACAACGTGCAGGTGACCGTGGACGACAACGAGCCGGAGGAGCGGCTGCTGAACAGGTTCAGGAGGGAGGTGATGAGGGCCGGCGTTATCCAGGAGTGCAAGAGGCGGCGGTTCCACGAGAACAAGCAGGACGAGAAGAAGCGCAAGACGCGCGAGGCTGCGAAGCGCAACCGCAGGAGGTGCGTGCCTCGTTTTTCCTTGACCTCATTTCTGAAATCCCTCCGGCGAAACTGATTGTAGATTGTGTCTAATGTGCTAATTCAGCTTAAGGGACGTTGGCAGAAGAGTGTCGTAGCTGCAATGCATTCAAAAAATAATCTTTTTTTTTACTCTTCTTTAATTTTTCTCATGTCATTTGGATTGGATGATTTATGGAGATGCTCCATCGTGAGCATTGCTCAGTAGTTCTGGCGCATAAGAGAAGGCCAGTGGGGTGGCGAGGGCTTCAGTAATGCTTGAGTGGTGCGAAATTACGAAATTTTTTAGGCTTGTCAGAGTGGAGGAGGAGGCTTTTCCCTTTGCTATCTACTTTATAAGGTCGCATGATCAAATTGTGTAGAATACCAGCTGTTTTATCTGAGCAAAGAGGAGGTGGGTTTTAGGTTAGTGTCTCGCTTTGGCTATTTAGGACCTCCTCCTCCCCTTCCACCTCTTTACCCTCTTCTCTCTTGGTTTTGGCAATGACCAATGATGTGCTTTTTTTGTCAGCCTACTGTTTCATCTTACGAAGTATTAGAACTGATTTTCAAGTACATCGGCCTCTGTCACAGACTTGAGCGTGAAAGTTTTAAGTGAAAGTCGTAAGAGATGGCATTGTAATATGCTTGTAAGTTTGGGTTGGTGGGAAATGTAAGCAGTGCTTGTCTGCTTCATACTCATTTGCTTTTCCTGGGCCGTTAGACTGGTTGATTCTTCTGCCTACATTATGTTATCAATGGCATGGTGGCATGGTGCTGATAAAAGAATTCATGTTGCTGTCATCACCAACACTCTTGGTGATTTTTCAGCTGTAAATTAAATTAAGAATTGGGAAGCATTTTAGATTTACTTTGTTGATGTGGAGTCTGTATAAGATTCTCTAGTTGGCCATTACTTGGTGAGGTCTGATGTTTCAGT
The DNA here is from genome assembly GCA_014182555.1 of Eucalyptus erythrocorys. Classification (NCBI taxonomy): domain Eukaryota; kingdom Viridiplantae; phylum Streptophyta; class Magnoliopsida; order Myrtales; family Myrtaceae; genus Eucalyptus; species Eucalyptus erythrocorys. The sequence continues at coordinate 32,060,112 of CM024606.1, read as the reverse complement.
TAGACTCCAGTCAAAAAAAGGAACTTTTGAGAAAAACAGATTCACTGTCTTAGTAGGACTTAAGAACGAAGAAGGGAGAAGGATAGACAAGGCCAGGCTTAGAAATTATTTGTAGCAAACAGTGCGTATCATTGTAGAACATTTGTCATTTGCAAATGTGAGAGACATTCTTATTCTCCCTTGCTTTTTATTCCAAGTTAAAGCCTGTTTGGATTATATTTTCTTCAACATACTATTTGTCATTCATCCTCTTTAAGCTGTATTATTGTGATTATTCCTGCTAGATTTTGAGTCAAGTTGGACACTCAAAATGAAGAAAAGCTTTTTTCTTTGGAATGTTACTTACAATGCTCTATAGCCTATTGCTCTAGGCCTTGGCAAAAAAATAGATGTTACCAGTACTACAATGGCATCTTCAGTTCTCTGTCAGATTTGGTTAAATATGCTGATCCTCATGGTTGCCATCTTACTGTGTAAACAGACGTCCCCAATCAAGATTTGTGCCTCAGAACAAGCAAGATACCTCAATTACCAAGAAAAAGGAAGAAGACGAAGATAACTGGGACCTCCCTGAAGAACTTCCATTTTGATTTCATCTACCCTTGCTTATTTTTGTAGTCACAAGTGATGCAAGGGAGCATAAGCCAGAACTGTTCTTTAATTGATTACTTGTGTCATTAACCCTGATTCTTTCCAACATAAATCTAGATGCATTATTCCCAATTCCTCTTGGAAACTTGTTATGTAATGGTCTAGCCTCAGTGTGTGTGTGTGGGTACATACAGGCTGCCTTTGTCAACAAGCAAAGAAATCAAAAGAGTTACAATCATAAGTCAATAGTTGATATTTCAAGTCGAAAAGAATTGGTTTTTTGGGATTATCGAGAGGAAATTGGAGAGATAGGAGCTGCTCGTTCCTCTGATGATTCATACTAGTGAAGCGTGGCATTCAGAACTGATTTCTTTATCTTCAATTTTTCTATCGGAGGAGCCTTTAGTGGTTTCTGGTTTACATCCCCTGAAGGATAATTTCTCATTACTGGTTTTACCGTGGTCGGTTAATCTGGCTTGTTGCTTACAGAGTAAGATAGCGAAAAGGTGAAAAGGAAAGATGGTCAGATGGTGGAGACTTTGTCTTAATCAAATGTAAAGAAAGCAAAAGCAATAAGCTTGGCCATAATTGCAAGGAAAGAAATGGGTGGTGGAGGGCGAGCCGAGGTACAAATTCAACAAATTAATATTGCGGCTAAGCCTCTTAAGGAGAGGCGCAAGTCTTTTCATTTTTCCGCTTTGCTGGGATGGCATGCATTGAAGATACCGCTTGGCTATTCTCTCCGAGTTCTGACCTTCTTTGCGGTTTACGTTATGTGGCAGCGAAGACCCAGAACATGGGAAAAACCATACGGTACTGTTAGTCGAGTATAAAGCAGCAGTGGCTTGTTCAGAGGTTACTCTACAAGATGTTATCAAATGGATGCAACTCTGGGAGATTCTGAGCACTTAAAACTGAGCAATCGCAGCGGTTTTAGCCCTGTAAATATTAGGACCCACAAAAGAAAAACTGTGGATACCACTAGCAGCTAGATGAAGTTCCGACAATGACCTGTTGAACTATCGGTTCGAGCATATAGAACGAGTGGGTCCCTCCCATTTCTGTGGCTTTAGCGATGCCGATCTACCGAGACCGCAATAAGATTCTCCCTGAAGCAAAAGGCTCCACATCGGTCCTTTCTTTTGGGGAGGCGCATCTTTTGGCATGTTCTGGCCGGACCAAATGGGTCTTTAGAATGCTACAACCCTTCCTGATGTGCAAATTCGAGAAGGTTGAAAAGTGGGTACAAACTATTAATATCAGCAAATGCCGACAGGGCACCCTTTAATATGCAAGCATTACCGTATACAAGAAGTTAGAAGATACATAACAAGGACTCACGATGCTACAGTTTATGTGCAACTATTCTCTCCAGTAGTTAATCAGCGCAAAGCAAAATGCTTCTGGCCTAGAAGAATGGAATAGAGAGCGAACAAAATTTTTTCCGTCTTCTCTTTGTTGAACTAGACGGGATGGGGGTACAATGTGCGTTAGGTCTTGACTTCTTGGTGCATCAATGCCTTTGGCTTCTTCGCAGGTGATTTCTTCTTTTTCTTTCCCGTCTTCTTTTTCTTGATGTGCATATTTTCCCTTCTTCTGAACACCGCCAAAACTTCAATGCTGAAATCACATTCTCATCATTTAGACACAACTTACACATAACACAAACACAACAGCTAGACAAGAATTCATTACACTGCATGTGTTAAGGATTCCAAAGGCAGTCAAGCTTTATCCCTGAGCATAATTTGTAAGCTTATGCTATTCGTGGGAGACCCAAGAGAAAGGAAAATGGTTGGATAACACGCCTAATTTGAATTTTCCCTCCATTTCTTTCTCATAAACATATTAAGGTATTCACAATTTTTGGCCCAATTTTCATTTCTCCATTTTTCACCCTTTCCCAAACAGAGCCTTAAAGCTTCACAAGACTATATCACACCGCCATTTCTAATACAAACACATGAAAGTGTATATTTAAAACCTTCCCAAGTCAATCCTGATAATCTGGGAAGACTATTTGACTAAGGCGGAACATTTGGTGTACGTTTGTAGTTTAAACCAGCTAAAATATTATCGCATACAATTTCTATTCAATGCTAGCATTTCACCCTTTTAACAAGAAACTTGCATAATTTTCAGAGAAGCGTCAATCCAACACCAACTAAGACAAAATGTTTTTCCAGATCTTTGAGAAACAAGACATCATAATTGGTATCTCAATCTAACTTTTAAGATCATGGAGACTGTTGCTCAGAAGTTTCAGTTTCAAATCTGAGCAATTCCTGACTACTTGCTAAAGATAAGATCACATTTCAATATCTCAGCAACTTTCATCTGATTTAAGTAGACAGACGTTAATTAAACATTAGCTTCTGAATCATGCAAAGCTACAGGATTGCAATATGAGGGGACTAATACCTTTGTGTGCCAGGAAAAAAGTTAAATCCATGGGCTTTCTCCAAATGCCAGGCCTTGCTAGACAGCAATGACTTACAGTCCTGTAAATTATTTGCTCGACATTAGCTCCTCAAGATATCTAGTATTCAGCTTATAAGAAAGCGAACTAGGCACCGAAGCTGCACTTCAGTCTCTCTACTGCAATTTACCTCCTTAAAGCTTTCCCAGCCACAGCTTATGTAGATAAGAGTTTGAGGCACTGAGTGACGGTTCTCTTGACTTAAATCATTTCCAACTTGAACAGAAGCTTCCCTAGCACGAAGTACCCATGGTCTCTTCTCTTCTTTTGTCTTAAAACTAATACCAAAGACAGCATAAGAGGATTAATTAATGCGGGAAGGTTGATGACAGTTATTTTCGCAAAGATATCAAATGATAATCTAAGAGACTGACAATGTCATGCCTTGATGCAAAGAAAAGCTAAAGACAAGGCCCTACCCTTCAGGTGATGATCTAGTTTTCAGTTCCCATGATGGAAGAGTCTGCAGTGCTCCCACCAGAGATGCTTCAAGTCCTTTTCTAGGAGGATCAACAACAATCACATCTGATCCCACAAGCCAAGAAGTAGGCTCCTGGGTTGATTTTAACAAAATAGTAAGAACTCCCTACTCTATTACAATCTTAAGTCTAAAGAAGATTTACATAAATATATCTCCCAGTGAATAGTAATTTTCCATGCAAAATGGATATAAAAGTCATCAAGTTGACAAGATTGATTAACAATAACATCAATGAGATTCTTTTCTGGGACTTACAACTGAAGTGTCAGCTTGATGCCAACTGATGCTGCTTTCCACATATTTGGGCAGGCGTTCAACTGTCTTTTCAAAAGACAACTTGGATTCTTTGTTAATTTCTACACATCTTACAGACCTGGAAGAGATGAATTACAAATTTGTAAGCCTCTCCTGAATGAGAACGAACAATCTGGAGCATTTAATGGAAAGAGGAGACTGGCAAGCAAAAGGAAAGAGAACTCTGGATTCTTGCCTGCATTTTCTTGTAGCAGCCAAGGATAAGCCAATGACGCCAGATCCTGCATATAAGTCAGTAACTGATGCACCATAAGGAACATACTTCTGTAACTTCCGGAGCAAAGAATTAAAAGCCTGAAGATTACCAAAGAAAAAGTATCAGTTGCATGAATTTCAAGTAAAAGGGGATAGACTCTCTGTTGTCGATGATTGATCTATTATCATTCATATGCAACTGGGTTTGCCGGAATTATCACGTGGGGCCAAAAACCTCAGCAAATCAACATATGCCACTCAAAGTTTTCTTGGCTATCAAAGAAGATGGTTGTGCGAGATACAATGGAAATCCGACATTGCATTCCAATTATAATGCCCATTTCAAGAACATGCCGCGGTCAATGCTAAACTAACGTGACATTTGATGCTATCTGGCAAAACAAGCAATTTGATGCCAGCATGGTAAATGCAATTTTATGTTAAACTAACAGTAGGTTCATATTGACATTTTCCTGTTAGTAGGGCTTTCCAGAGAGGGAGATATGTCTAACCCGTGTATTTGCTTGGCCAAAACTAGATGGAGCCAGCGAAACATCAATGCCTCCAAGGTGCTCCCAGAAGTCCCTATCTCCCAGAAGATGTCTCCACCTATTCCCAAAGATTACCTATATAATCAAATGCACCACAAATAATAAAAAGACCCACTTGTCCTAGAAGGATTGAATTGAAAGGTACATTTACTCACAGGATTAATTAGCATTTTGCGTTGTCAGCATGATGTCCTAACTATTTTCCTTGTCAGTGATTTCGAAAACATTAAAATTCAAGCAGTAGGCTAACACTCACATTGCTAGTTGACGTCTGAAAATTGGCCCACACAGAGTGTATGAATGGTACTTTGCATTTTGACCCACCATTTCGCCATAAAAACTGCAGATGGATAAAGAAACACATTTTACTGGTAAATTAAGATATGGTCCAGCATGAGCAACATGAAGAAAGAGAGTTTGGCAGCCTCACATGAGCCAAGGCATTCAGCTTATCTGAATTGGGTGAATTTTCATTTCGAGAATTCCAAACTAGAGCAACCTGAACCTGACCTATAAATAAGTTTAGTTTAGAATTGTGAGTGCAATTTGCACACCCAAAAACTTCTAGAAAGTAAAAAACTGAAACTTCAAACCAAGTATGCAAGAAGTGAGTTCATATCCATACCATGTTGGTATCTTTCTGAGGCGGGAATAGATGTATTGTATGTCGTCACAGCCATCTAGCAGAAGTGCAATAACACATAAGTCACTGATTACTAGCATAACTACAAACTTAACAAGATATCCCCAATAACAAAACACTACCTGCACGTAGCGCAGATCACCTGTCCCTTGATCCTCGTCATGTGGTTCTATACCTAACTCTTTGATTCCTGTTAACAATTTCTCCCATGGAAAAAAGTAAGTACTTAATGTTCCGGAAAGCACACCAAATTTTTAGACATCATCCACAAAATATACCTTGCTTCAACAGTTCCATGGCAGCATTAATGTTTGGATGATGAGCTGCAAGAAACAAGCAAAATAAGGCATTAACCACACCACTGATGCCACTAGTTTCATCCTTGAGCCCAATTTTGCAGTTCACATTTTCATTTTTCACGCTCCAACATGTGAACTGAGTACCTTTGCAATTAGGGATGTCCGCCACACTATGCGTGCCCTCCTGATAGAGTCCAATGAGAGGATCTGCCGATGAGCCGCGAACCGCCAACTTCGCACGGCATCTCCACCCCCACTGCATCACACACACATGCGCGCGTAGTCAATCAAAATCAAGGCTGCACAAGCTGAAAACCACACCGACACATCAACTCAAATCGAGAGAGAAAAAGAAGGAAAAAGCTTACAAGCTTGCAACTATCGAAAGTGAAATCCGAGACGCCTAAGCTCTTGAAGAAATCAGCGGCATCGTCGACGACGCTCGGACGGTGGAGGTTCAGCTCGTGAGTACACCCCGAGCACCTGCACATTCAAGCGAACCGACAATGTGACACAAGAAACGCGCTCGCAACTGACAAGAACGCGCCACATTTCGCAAATTCGCACTCGCAAAAAATCCGAGCAGTATCAATTCGACAATCCAGCAGAATACACGGATTCATCGGCACGAACGCGCCGAAACGAAGCGAGTCGCGACGTTTGGCAAGGAACTAGAAAGAAGAAGAGGAACTAAGGAAAGAGGCGGCGCGCGTGCGTACGTTTGGAAGTGAGAGCACTGGAGCGCGCAGGCCGGCGAGGTCGAGGCCGGACTCAGGCGGAGAGACGCCGGAGCGGGCGGCGGCGGGGAGGGAGGAGCTGAGGCGGCGGGAGAGAGGCGGCAGGAGGCGGTTGGGCGGAGGGAGCGGGAGGAGAGGAGGCACAGGGACATCGCCGGAGCTGGGCGAGCGCGACGGAGCTTCGCTGCACTTGATTTTCGGCCAGAGTGGATAAAATGGAGACGATGAAGTAAGTTAACGAAGAGTATCTTCGACCAACGAACGGGTCGGGTGACCATTCGGGTGCTCCCGGTTCAATTCGGATCTGGGTCGGCGATGGAATCCCGTTCAAACGGATTCGGACAGTCCGATTCCAAAGCATGAAAGTAAATAAAATATTTGTTTCACGGACCGAATCCTACTTTCTCTATTTCGCGAAAAATAAATAATTTAAATTTTTTAAATTAATTTTTAAATAATCACTTATATAATTTAAAAATGAATGAACATTCAAAATATTTTTTATTAACTAATCATTTCAAGCAATACAAATGATTATTTTTAGAAAAATATTTTTTAAATCATTTACTTTTTGTAAAAGCAAATAGAGTCAAGGCGCGCTATTTCTATTCCGTAAATTGTTTTTATTTTAGAAATAATTCGGAATAGAAATCCGTTTGGTAAAATTATTCCACTTTTCTATTTTTGAAATAGATTTTGGTTTCGAAATAGATCTCGACAAAGAAATCGAAATAGAAAAAAGCTATTTTTCTATTTTCGAAACGAAAATGAGAAATCAAAAAAATTTTCATCGTTCGCTCATCGCCGCCGGACGTCGGATGTTTGTCGGTCGTCGGTCGCCGTCGCCGCCGCCGTTGCCGGACGCCGTCGGACGCCGCCGCCTGTTGGACGTCGGCCGCCGTCGCCGCCGGCCGCCCGCCTTGGCCAGGCCGCTGGACGCCGCCGCGCCGCCGCCGTCGTCGGATGCCGCCCGCCCTGCCGCCGCTACGGACGCCGCCGGGTGCCGTCGCCGAACGCCGCCCCGATTGCCGGACGCCACCGTCGCCGCCGCCGCCGCCCGTTGCCACCGGTTGCCGGACGCCACCGCCGCCGGTGGACGCCGCTGCCGTCGCCACCGGTGGCGGACGCCGACCGTCGGCCGTCGCAGACGCCGGACGCCGGACGCCGACGTCGGACGTTGACGCCGGCTGCCGGCCGCCGTCGCCACCATACGCCACCCATCGGACGCCGCTCGCCCTCCGCCGTCGCCGCGGCCTCACCACCGGATGCCGCCCGCCGCCGCCGCCGTCGGACGCCTCTCGCCGGCGCCGCCCGCCGCCGCCGCTGCCGGTCGCCGGCCGCCGCCGCCGTTGGACGCCGCTCGCCGGACGCCGCCGCCGCCGCCGCCGGTCGCCGCCCGCCGCCGCAGTCCGAAAGAAAGAAATTTTTGTGTCGTTATCAAACGAATTTCTATTTTTAGAGTATAAATTTTGTGTCGTTATCAAACGGTTATTTTTGCTTAGAAACTCGTCAGAAATAGAAAAAAAGAATCTATTTTTGTTCAGAAACTATTTCGGAAGAGAAATAGAATCATGCGCGCCCTCATAGTTGTGCGAAATCCTACAAATTCAGACCTGAGTCTAAGATGAGCTTATGGATTAATATCCATGGAATTCAGTCTTCTCTTACTGCCCAAGGCTCGTATTATTGGCAATGCCAGAAACATGTGGAGTATGTTCCCTATGCTTAGTTGCTACATTCATAAAATGTCTAATGATAGTAAGCCCTGAATCAAATCCCTGAGTACATGCCTGCATACTAGTCCGTCCGACGTGCGATGAGTGCAGCAACAATTAGCTTGTTCTTCATCCTGTCGACGTAACCGAAGTAAGCCTCTCTCCAGGACTTCTTCACGATCAAAGTGCCACAGACGCCCCAGAACCCGACAGAAAAACCGAGCCCAATGCTCAGGAAGAGCCAGAAACGTTCGAGATCATCGCCTCTGTCTTCGCTCTTGGTGTTTCTGCCGCCATCGTCAGGAGATTGTGGCTGTTTCTCGTCTCCCGGGCATAACTCTGGCAATGGAATCCCACAGAGGCCGACGTTGCCCTCGTAAATCGATGGGTCGTTGAGGGTTTGGAACTGGTTGGTCGTCGGGATTTTCCCCGTCAAGTTGTTGTATGACAGTTTCAAGTGATTCAGCTTTGTTAAAGTGGTGATGCTCGGAGGAAGTGGTCCCGAGAGATTGTTGCTCGATAAGTCGAGAGTCTCTAGCCATTCCAAGTTCCCAATGTCGATCGGTATTCTTCCAGTGAGATGGTTCATGGACAAATTCAACGTCCACAACCTCACGAGGTTCGTTATCGCTTCAGGAATCTCCCCAGACAAGCGGTTATCCGAGAGATCCAAACTGTTGACGAGGTAAAGAATCTTTTCGTCATATTCAACGAACCGTCCTTTGGCCACCACGGTCAAGCGTCCCTCGTACCTCTCTGTGGTGAGCTCCACTTTCAAGCCTGTTAAGTTTCCAATGCACAGCGGAATGGATCCTGACAAGCTGTTGTGAGAGAGGTCTACTATGTGGATATTCAGAAGACGGCATATCTGACGAGGAATTTTCCCGGTAAATGAATTGGACCGCAGACGCAAAATCAGCAATGAAGGAATGCTCTCTGCAATCCACTCGGGAATATTTCCCGAGAACTTGTTCTCACCTAGGTCGAGACTCTCCAAAGAGGTGCAGTTTCGCAAGGAGGATGGAAGTTTGCCAGAGAGATTGTTGTTACTGAGAATCAAGAACTCGAGAGAGGAAAGAAAGCCAACCTCGCTTGGTATTGGACCTGAAAGAGCATTGTTCGATGTGTCAAGAATATACAGCAAGGACAAGTTGCTCCAGAACCGGGGTATTTCTCCGGATAGATAGTTGTTGGAGATGTCCAAGGTTGTCAAAGTGGCCATATTCCCAATGGACGAGGGAATGGTACCATTTAGGGCATTCAGAGATATGTCTAAATCTGTCAGGTAAGGCATGAGTTCGCCAATGTTCGGAGGAATGGGACCGGAGAAGTGATTATCTCCGAGATACAGTGTCGTCACATTGGAAGACCATGTAGGAAGAGGACCTTCATATCGGTTTGACCTCAAGTCGACATTGGACTGATCGTGTACAAACATCAGCGAGGTGGGTGGCTTGCCAGTGAGTCGATTATACGAGACGTCTAGTTCATCTAATTGCAGATTCAACTGGAAGAACCAATCGGGTATGGTTCCTGAAATCTTAGCGTTGCGCAACACCACGGTCTTGAGGTGGTTTTGATTCCTGAGCCAAGTAGGAAACTCGGGACCCAATTGGCAAGCCCTGATGTTCAGGTACCTAAGCTTGAAGGGAGGAATCCAACCGGGGGCTATGTTAAATGCCAAGGAAATGTTCAGATACGCTTTATCCAAGTTAAGCTCCGTAAGGCTCGAGAGATTTGCCAAGTGGCGCTCCGTCACGACTCCTTCCCACAAGTTGTTAGAGAGATCCACCGCGACCAACGTCGACAGTTGCCCAAAACTTTCAGGAATCCCACTCATCCCGTTGTTGGCAACGTAAAACTCTTTCAAAGACGACGAGTTTCCAATCGTCCGTGGAATAGAACCTTGAAATGAATTAAACGAAAATTGGAGGTACCTTAACTTCTTCAGGTTTCCTAGAGAATCTGGCAAATTGCCAGACAATCCATTGTTTCCCAGGTCCAGATTCTCCAACTGGCTATCGTTGCAGTGAGCTAATCCATTGATAAAATCAGTTATCTCACCGGTGATTCCATTGACGGAAAGCTCTAGGACACTCAAATCACATAAGCTCCCCAAGGATTTCGGGAGCTTACCTTCGAGAAAATTCTGGGACAAGTGAAGTTTTTGGAGGAATGCTAAATTAGCAAATTCATCTGGAAGCTCACCCCCGAGACTATTTGAGTTTAAATCAAGATGAACGAGGCGAGTGAGATTGAACAGCCACCTGGGTGAAGTAGAGTTGATGTTATTGTTCGAGAGATCAAGGACCTCGAGCAACGTGACGTTGATGAATGGAAGAGAAAGAGGAAGCTTTGATAGGAAACAGTTGGGCAAGTGCAACTCTCTGAGAGAAGATAGAAAATTGATAGCTCGAAGCCAATGATCTGCGGATTTACTGAGATCGATGGCTCCGAGATTAAGGTATTTAAGGGAGGAAAGGCCAGGAAGCCAGAGAAGATCATTGTGGCTCGATTCGGCAAAACAATTGCTGAGGTCCAGATACTGCAGTTGCGAAAGATTCCCAAGACTTGGAGGGATCGTTCCACCGAAAGATGCGCCTGACAGATTGAGGTATCTCAGCTGCTTTAGCGAACCGATGAATCCAGGGAGTTTGGTGCCTCCAAAATTGTTCATGCTCAAATCTAAGTACTTCAACTCTTTTACATCGAGCAGAGAAGGACTGATCTCACCCCCCAGCGCTTGCTCTGGCTTAAGATCACGGCCTAGACTATCATCCACATACAGGTTGTGGAGATTGATCTCGACGACTCGCCCAGTCAGGTTGCTGCATACAATTCCTCTCCAATTGCAGCAATCTTTCCCGACCCACGAAGCAAGCTGGCCGGAAGGATCTGTGAAGCCACCTTTCAACTTGGTGAGTGCTTCTCTTTCGCTTTTGAAGCAACCTGAAGCGATTGCCCCACTGGAAAGTGCGGACTTTACGGTTCCAGGAAATAGAAGTCCTGATAGGACTAGGAGAGGAAGAAGTTCAGTGCAGGAGATCTTATGAGCCATTCTTGCAGGCAAAACAAGAATAGACGAGAAGAGGGTAGTATCAGAAAGTGCAGATCAGCCTGTCTAGACATATATACTGGACTAGTGTCCTCCTATGATGCAAAGTGAGGGAGCGTCCATTGTTAGTCTGACTTGACTTGACTTGACTTTGAGTTTACGGCAAACCAGTCAAGCGTCATCGACCTTGTCATCCAAACTGTTCTCATTTTCCCCTTGCCGGGGACGCATTTTTAACTTGCAGACTTTGATGGCAAGTTCTGGTCCATGGTTTTTATGACATAGAAGTGCCGTCTGGACAATCATGAAGATTATACGTTCCTTGCCCATGTTGTTGAAAGTTGTCGGAATTTGATAGTTCACCACGAGTTCCACCGAATTAAGTTGATCACGATGGGGAGTTGGAGCGCATGAATCAGGTCTGCATAACGATATTTTTTCCATTCACAGCTAATGTCATGGGGGAGGCACCTGTCCAGGCGTCATGAATCACGTACGCTGCATCTATCACAGATGCACCCATGTTTACTCGTATCTGGGATTCGCTTGCTCGGTCATGTTTTTTCTTGGTTTAGGGAATGAGAGCGTGAAGAGTCACAAGTGGACGAGATTGCATCGAGACGATAGCGTTGGACAAGGAAATGATGGAGGTCAACGCATGCCAGGAGTCTTTGAAGGGGATTGACCTTGGATTTTATCAAAGTCTTCTCTCGACCACTCACAATGGCATTTTCTTTTCTTCAGCTTAGGCGGCGAGAGCTCAATCCAAGAAGTCACTTTCAGGGTATTAAAATAATTACGCTTTGTCTAAGAGTTTAAGGTTTTAGAACAATTCACGGTAGTCCCGTAAAATCTTTTAAAGGGAGAGAGAGAACTGGGGGTGGCAAGTTTTGGTGTTTCTGGTTTGCGTTTGGATCTAAATGGAGAACGAGACGCTCCTCGAAATACCAATGAAGAGAAGACTTCTGAAGACGACGTACTCAGTGGACGTGGCTTCTTGACCTAAAAGCCGACCAAACGGTTTGACTACGAACCATGATCACATTCCACTGGGCTGACTCCCAACGTGAAGTATCATGCCAGCTTCTTGATAAGAATCCACAGTAGCGAAAAAGAATGTGAAGAACTTTACAATTTGCTCGTTAAATGCCACGGTTGCACCACGCCATCGAATTTCTGGATGATATACTTCCAAACATCTATTATCAAACATATAAATTACAATAAAGATGACTCAGACCAATTCGTAGCAAATCTGGAAAAGGATGTTGGGCTGACTGAGTCGCCAGCTGAAATTGACATGGATTTGAACCCCGACCGCGTGGGACCACTCTAGAAATGACCTTAGTGCTAGAAGACTTCTGAAGACGACGTACTCAGTGGACGTGGCTTCTTGACCTAAAAGCCGACCAAACGGTTTGACTACGAACCATGATCACATTCCACTGGGCTGACTCCCAACGTGAAGTATCATGCCAGCTTCTTGATAAGAATCCACAGTAGCGAAAAAGAATGTGAAGAACTTTACAATTTGCTCGTTAAATGCCACAGTTGCACCACGCCATCGAATTTCTGGATGATATACTTCCAAACATCTATTATCAAACATATAAATTACAATAAAGATGACTCAGACCAATTCGTAGCAAATCTGGAAAAGGATGTTGGGCTGACTGAGTCGCCAGCTGAAATTGACATGGATTTGAACCCCGACCGCGTGGGACCACTCTAGAAATGACCTTAGTGCTAGAGGTTTCGGACAAATTCCACGAAGTGCATATTACGTTTTTCATCTATGAATATAGTCCACACATAAACCTATAGAAACCTTCCAGTCTACTTCTCTGACGATTTAAATGGGAACACAGTGCAGTCCATTTCCACTGCATCACTAATGAAGACCTCCGAATACCTCCAGCAGTGGTGACTCGATTGGAAAGGAAGTTCCTTGGCAGTTGCACTTTCTGAACAATCAGATAAACGACCGTGGCAGCACGGCATGACCTCAAGAGGCCATTTGTCGAGCACCTCGTAAAAGTCCTCATGTCCTTTTTCATTCTGGTCTTCTGAAGAGCTTCGTCTTGGCTCATGCATCCATATCATTGTCTCGGTGTGAGTGATAAAATCAATCTTGAATTTTCGCTCGACACGACCCCGAGAGGTCATTTCTAATTCACATCAAACGTAAGACCTCACTTCCTAAATCGATATTTTCGTGCCGTTTCACCAACTCAACAGATCCCTAGAGCTTAGTCCACTATTATATCTAACCACAGAAATCTATATATCATTCCTCACCAGTAACGAAGCTACAACTGCCCTATTGCCAACTCACGGAACTTAGCTCCCGTTCAATTTGGAGTTGGGACTAGGATGGAGGGTCTGGAAGCTAATCGGGTTCAGATGGATTTCCGACCCGCCTGATTCCGTAGCATATAAGTCAATAAGACTCATAGTTGGGCAAAATCCTACAGGATTCAGACCCGAGTTTCAAGATAAGCTTATAGACTCCTAGGAAATAAAAAGTGAAATTTCCTCAGAATTGAGTCTTCTTTTACTGCGCAAAACTCATTTATTGACAATACCTGAAGCATGTACGGTTTGTTCCCTATGCTTGTTGTAAATAACTGCTACATTTATAAGATGTCTAATGATGGTATGGAAGACAGCTTTATGAAAGCACTGAATTGAAATCCCAGAATACATCATACTAGTTTGTCCAACGTGCGATGAGTGCAATTAGCTTGTTCTTCATTCTGTCGAGGTAACCGTAGTAAGCCTCTCTCCAGGACTTCTTTACCATCAAAGTGCCGCAGACACCCCAGAACCCAACAAAGAAACCGAGCCCAATGCTCAGGAAGAGCCAGAAATATTCAAGATCATCGTCTCCATCTTTGCTCTTGCTGTTTCCATCGACATTGTCAGGAGATTGTGGCTGTTTCTCTTCTCCCAGGCATGACTCTGCCAATGGAATCCCACATAGGTCAACGTTGCCCTTGTAGATAGATGGCTCATTGAGGGTTTGGAATTGGTTGGCTGTTGGGATTTTCCCCGAAAAGTCATTGCACGACAGGTTCAAGTTATTCAGCTTTGTTAAAGTGGTCATGCTCCGAGGAATCAGCCCCGAGAGATTGTTGCCTAATAAGTCAAGTGTCTCCAGCCGCTCCAAGTTCCCAATGAGGACCAGTATTTTTCCAATGAGATGGTATATGGGCAAATTCAAGGTCCACAACCTCACAAGGCTCATTAGCGCTTCAGGAATCTCCCCCGACAAGCGGTTGTCAGAGAGATCCAAACTGTTGACGAGGTAAATAATCCTTTCATCATATTGAAGAATCTTTCCTTTGGCCACCACAGTCAAGCGTCCCTGGTACCGCACCCAATCAGCATTTGTGAGCTCCAATTTTAAGCCCGTTAAGTTTCCAACGCACATCGGGATTGATCCTGACAGGCTGTTATGTGAGAGGTCCACTATGTGGAGATTCGAAAGATGGCATATCTGAGTAGGAATCTCCCCGGAAAACAAGTTCGATCGTATGCACAAAATCAGCAACAAAGTAATGCGCCCTGCAATCGATGCCAGAATGTTTCCCAAGAACCTGTTATTGCCGAGATCGAGACTGGCCAGAGAGCTGCAGTTCTGCAAAGAAGATGGTAGTTCACCGGAGAGATTGCTTTTACTAACTATGAAGAACATGAGAGAAGAAAGCAAGCTGACCTCGCTTGGTATCGGACCCAAAAGGTTATCGTTTGACATGTCAGAAAATGTACAGCAAGGACAAGTCACTCCAGAACCATGGTATTTCTCCTGATAGGTAATTGCTGGAGATGACTAAGGTAGTCAAAGTGGTCATATTCCCAATGGACAAGGGAATGGTACCATTTAGGGCATTCTGAGAGATATCTAAATGTGTCAGGTATGGCATGAGTTTGCCAATAGTGGGAGGAATGGGACCAGAGAAGCGATTATCTCTGAGATGCAGTGTCGTCACATTGGTAGACCACATTGTAAGAGGACCTTCATAGAGGTTTGAACTCAAGTCGACATTGGATCGGACATCTAAGAACATCAACAAGGTGGGTGGCTCGCTGGTGAGCCGATTATACCCGACGTCTAGCTCATCTAATTGCAGATTCAGCTGCAAGAACCAATCTGGTATGGTTCCCTAGACATTAGCGTTGTTCAACACCATGGTCTCAAGGTCGTTTTGATTCCTGAGCCAAGTAGGAAACTCAGGACCCAATTGGCAAGGCCTGATGTAAAGGTACCTGAGATTGAAGGAAGGAATCCAACTGGGGGCTATGTTAAATGCCAAGGAAATGTTTGGAGATGCTTTATGCAAGTTAAGATCCATAAGGCACGAGAGGTTTGCTAGGTGGCGCTCTGTCACAACTCCTTCCCACAAGTTGTCAGAGAGATCTGCCGCAACCAATGTCGACAGTTGCCCGAAACTTTCAGGAATCCCACTCATCCTGTTGTTGGCAACGTAAAACTCTTCCATGGACGACATGTTTCCAATCGGCGTGGGATAGAACCTTGAAATGGATTCTGCCAAAATTGGAGGTACCTCAATTTCTTTAGATTTCCTAGAGAATCGGAAGGTTGCCGGACAACCTATTGTTCCCCAAGTTGAGATTCTCCAAGGTCCTAGCGTTGCATCGAGCTAACCCATCGATAAAATCAGTTATCTCGCCAAGTAATTCTATTGAGAGAAAGCTTTAGGACACTCAAATCACGAAGCTCCCAGGGGATGCTAGATTAGCAAATTCATCCGGAAGCTCGCCCCCAAGACTATTTCAGTTCAAATCAAGATGCAGGAGGCGAGTGAGATTGAATAGCCACCGGGGCGACATAGAGTTGAAGTTATTGTTCGAGAGATCGAGGACCTCAAGTGATGTGATATTTATGTAAGGGATAGCAAGAGGAAGCGTTGACAGGAAACAGTTGGGCAAGCGCAACTCTGTGAGAGATGGTAGCGAATTGATAGCTTGGAACCAATGGTCAGCAGCTTTACTAAGATCGACGGCTCTGAGATTAAGGTATCTTAGGGAAGAAAGGCCATGAAGCCAGAGAAGATCATTTCAGCTAGATTCGGCAAAGCAATTGCTAAGGTCCAGATACTGAAGTAGCGAAAGATTCCCAAGACTCGGAGGGATCGTTCCCCCAAAAGACACGCCCGATAGATTGAGGTAGCACGGCTGCTTTAGTGAACTGATTAATCCCAGGAGTTTGGCGCCTCCAAAATCGTTCATGCTTAAATCCAAGTAGTTCAACTCTTTTATATCGAGCATAGAAGGACTGATCTCACCCCCAGGTGCTTGTCGCAGCTTAGGATTGTCTCTGCTTTGATTATTATCTACATACGGACTGTAGCAAGCCCAGTCTGGTTGCTGCATACAGTTCCTTTCAATTTGCAGCAATATTTCCTGATCCACAAAGCAGGCTAGCCCGAAGGATCCGTGAAGCCACCTTTCAACTTGACAAGTGCTTCTCTTTCGCTTTTCAAGCAACCTGAATTGATTCCAGAAGTGGATAGTGCAAATTTGATAGTTTCAGAAAATAGAAGCCCTGATAGAACTAGGAAAGGAAGGACATCAATGCACCCGTTCCTATGAGCCATCCTTGCAGCCAAAACAAGAATAGACAGGAGAGTATTTGAAAGTTCAGATTAGCTTTGCTTAGACATATAAACTGGACTTGTGTCCTCCTATAATGCAAAATGATGTTGAATCTTCAATATAATGTGTTATATCAAACTGGTCAAGTGCATCAACCGCGTCAAAAATACTGTTCTTATTTTTCCCTTGCCCAAGACACATTCTGGACTTGACTGACAAGTTCTGTTCTATGGTTTTATGGCATTGAAGGCGCCATTGGGACGCTTATGTTTCTTGCCCATGATCGGAAATATGTTAGAATTCAATAGTTCAGTATGAGGTCCACTGAACTCAACTGATCATGCTGTAGGGACTTGGAGCGCATAAATCAAGTCCATGTAGCGACTCTTGACAGCCACTGTCATGGGCAGGTAGTTGTTCAGGTGACACGAATTACGTCTGCTGCATCCATCGCAGAATGTGGGCACGTTTAGGTATCTCCAGGATAGCTTACTCATTCGTAATTTCTTGGTCTACATAATAGAAGCGAGAAGAGGAACAACTGAATGAGATTGTAACCAGTTGATAGCACTGGACAAAGGGAAGTGATGGAGGTCAACGCACGTCAGCCTCTTTGAAGCAGTCTTATTCTAAACCATTCACAATGACGATTTCTTTTCCCGCTTAGGCGAGCCCTCAGCGAGAGCTCAATGAAAAAACTTCTTCTTCTTCTTCTTCTTCTTCAGGACAAAGAGAATTTGGACGACGAATCCAAGCACGCTCTTCCAAACCCGAGTCAGCACATGTGGCTTCTTGACTAGAGGCTGACCACACGTTGGTGGAAAAATGATGTGAGGACTTTTACAAGGTCCCCTCAACAATTGACCATAGTAGCACTACGCTATCTGAATTCTAGACGTTGTACTTCCTGAGCATTTATTACCATACAAACATATAACTTACAATATAAAGGCTTAGACCTTCCTTTTTATACAAAAGAGCACATAATTGTAATACTTGATGGCTGAACTACGGACTACAGTGCTGCAGAGACCTGCCATATTGTCAGAAGAGACCTATTGCATTCATCATATATCTCGAAAGGGACGGTGGACTAAATGAGTCGCCGGCTGCAATTGACATAAAGTGAAATGTAGAGCGCATGCGGTCACTCTAGAAATGACCTCAATGCTGGAGGTTTGGAGGTTTCAGACAATTGCAGGAAGCGCATTTTACGTTATGTGTTCATGAATTATAGTTCAAGTATGACCGCAAAGAAATCCTCCAACCTTAAGTCACGAAAATTCCTGCATTAACGTCCACGTTGTCTAGACTTTTATTCACTTGGTCTAGTAGCTCCAAATACCTTGAGTTGTGGGGACTCAATCGCAAAGGAAGTTCTTCAATAGTTGCGTTCTTTGGACAGTCGGATAGTATAGCCAACGTCAAATCATGCTTCTTTTTGGTACTCCAGCTTGACATGTTACGTTAAGCCTGAAAATTCAGGAGAAGTATCCCAAATAGATCAAGAAATGTGTTTCTTATTGAAGAACCACATGTTAAGGGCTTTGTCTCTGCTCATGCATCCACAGACATCTGCCTCCATCGTAGTTCCTGGGTAATGAAGCTAGAACTGCCCTTTCGCCATCTCCAGGTCTTCAACTCTAAAGGGTTTTTCACCTTTACTAACTTCCATTAATGACTATCATCAAAGTTGAACCACAGCAAAAGCTAGAGGACGAGGATACCTTCAAGGAGATTAGATTCTCCTAGAAAGTGTATTGGCTTATCTGACCCAAACTGACTACATGAGAGTTTCTTTTATAAGCTATCAACACGAACATGACGATGGTAAGTGAGGGGCACTGGACTGCGGAGGTCGGCGAGGGCGGCGAGGCTGAGGTCGGACTTAGATGGAAAGACGCTGAAGCGAGTCGCGGCGGAAAGGAAGGAGCTGAGGCAGTGCGAGACAGGTGGCAGGAGGTAATTGGGTGGAGGGAGCGGGAGGAGAGGAGGCACAGGGACATCGGCGGAGGGCGAGCTTGACGGAGCTTCGCTGCACTTGATTTTTGGCCGGAGTGGATAAAATGGAGGCGATGAAGTTAATGAAGAATATTTTCGAACAGCGATGGGTCTGGTAACCGTTCGGGTGCTCCCGGTTCAATTTGGATCTGGGTTTGGGATGGAATCCGGTTCAAACGGACTTTGGACCCGTCCGATTTCGAAGCATAAAAAGTAAATAAAACATTTGTTTAGCGGACCGGATCCCATTCGGTAAGTTTTGCAAAATATAAATAATTTAAAATGCTTTTTTGAAATAACCACTTATATTGCTAAAAAAAATGAATGGACGAAAATATGTTTAAAATATATTCTATTAACTAATTATTTTAAGCGATATAAACGAGCTTTTTTAGGAAAATATTTTTCAAATCATTCATTTTTTGCTAAAGTAAATAGAGCCATAGTTATGTAAAATACTACAGGATTCAGACCCCAGTCTCAAAATAAGCTTATGGATTAATTTCTATGGAATTCAGTCTTCTCTTACTGCCCAAGGCTCGTTTTATTGGCAACGCCAGAAACATGTGGAGTATGTTCCCTGTGCTTGGCTGCTACATTCATAAAATGTCTAAAAACAATGAAAAATCAAAATTACATTTTTAGGCGGTTACATCTTAGGGATGGTTACCTAGAATAGTCACTTAAATAAAAGTAAGGGCTTCATCAACATAATAGTCTTTGAATTACCTGTTAGAATAAGAGCATGTTGTGAGTCGCAAATTCTTCAAGGATTGGATAACACAACGATTTCTAATTATCTGTTACTTATTTTTTGTGGCCCAAAATAAGTTGTTATTCTCACAATAAATTAAAGACGGCCACATAATCATTTCTCTAAGAATAATAATCTCTTGAGGAAAAAATGAATTCGATTCGATTTTAGCTCACGAGGATTGCTTAATAAGGCAATCCGAAAATATGGTTACTTGAAATCCAACGTGACTTTCTTGAATTTGGGCACTTTTGTTTTAATAGTAATTTACTTGACAATATTTCATAAGTTAAATTCGATATTTGTACTTTACATAGTTTCCCAAATTGGAAAAGATCAACAAAGGCATAATCCTTATTTGTACTACATATTTACTACATATTGCATACAACGAGTTTAAAAATCCGCGAGGGTAGCACCACTAACCATTACCATGTCGTTGAATCAGTATTATCTATTGAGATAATATTAATGAACTTATTCAGAACACGCAACCACCCCCCCTCCCCAAGGGCTTATATAAGCAACTCTTCCACTCCTATTCTTTCCATAACTTTTCACCCTCACCGCCTCCCGCAAGAAATATCTGCCTGAAAAGGAGGACGATATGGTTGGCGGCGATGGTAATGTTCCTCCCCCAGCCTTGCTGTGTGTCGGCACTGCACCAATCATCCACTCTACTGCTATGGCCAGCGGTGCCGGTGCCGGTGACGGGGAAAGGCGCATGAGACCGGCCAAAGAACCGGCCTTTGCAGGTGGTTCCTATGTGGGCGGTGAAATGACGAGGAAGACGGCAGTGTTCGATCCTTCGAGCGGACGCTGGTCATGCACCCAGTGCGACAAAACGTTCGATAGGGAGAAGGGCGTTCATGGGTGTCGCGACCAATTTTTCGGGTGTGAACCACCTAGAGTTTGGCTAAAGGATTGTTAAGCCTAGACTTAACTCGAGCTCTCCCAAGCCCATACCAATTCGCGACTTAGGTTTGAATTCTTAACATGCAAATGATTTTTATTAAGGAGTTGCCACTAATCGGTTTTTGGTGGGTCGATTAGAAACCCAAGTAAAGTAATGGGAGATTTACTTTACTCCTACGAATCAGAGATTCTAGATACGGGGACTTGGTTACGCTAGATTCCTCTAACGCCCTTTCGGTACCATTATTTTATTTTGAAAAAATGTTTAGCAAGCAGCTTGAATTGATTTTAATTTATCTCCTTAACATGTGAGGTGATTATGCGGGTGCGCAATCTACCAATTTAACACCCAATAAAACAATGAATAAGGTTAAGGGACTTACCTTGTAGCAACGGAAGCATCTGCATCGTTAGATTAAAATCCATATCAACAATCCTAGATATGGTCTCTAATTAACACGCAGATTTCTCTTGTTCTTTTTCACTTTATTTAATGGAAATTAATTTAAATGTAATGCATGTTAATAGCCTAATATGACATGGCAAAATGATCTAAATTATATGACATGAAATGCAATAATTGCAACTTAAATGACCTAATATGCAAATTTTAATTAAATGACCCTAGAATGCAAATCATGCACCTAATGTTTTTGGATTTTTTTTTACCTGAAATTTTGAATTAACAAAAGTCCTAATTGAACTACCCTAAAAAATGTGATTATAAAAAAGAGTCTAATTTACTAGCCTAAATGCTTTATTTACTAAATCTATATCTAATTCTACATGCTCATGCAAGATTTTGATTTTTTTGATTTTATGGTTTTTTATTTTTCTAAAAATTGCAATTCATCCTAAAAAGGTGGAAGTAATCTATCCTAAGATATTTGAATGAAATTCCTAACTAAATTAAAATTCTATCCTATTTAAACTAGGAATTAGGTCATCCTAATTTAAATTAAGACATTGTTTTAATTTAGCAATTTCTAGCCTAAGATGCAATCTATCTAAAAAATTGCTCTAAGCTTAAAATTAAACATGCAATTCTATTCTAAAATTCCTTATGATTTTTGTTTGCTTTTTGTTTTTTTAATTAAAATTTAACATGCAATTCAACTAGCATCCTAAGTGAATTTTTTGTTTTTTTTGTTCTTTTTCTTTTTTTTTTTCATGACCTAAAATAAAATCCCTAATCTAAGTATGCAAGGCAACAAACCTAATCTTAATTTAAGATTTTTTTCGAGTTTTTTAATCTCGAAATTAACAATTCCTAAACATGCAACCTAAACAAGTTAATTTGATTTTTATGATTTTTTTATTGTTTAAAAAAAAAAAGAAATTTCTATCCTAAACATGCAAACCCTAAAACTATATTTTTTTGATTTTTGATTTTTTAAGGAAAATTAGTTCAAACAACTCCAGCAAATCAAGCAAAATTGATTTCCTAAATTGACGAACCGTATCTTGCGCATGAGATCGGGTTGGCCAATTTCGCGAAAAATCACAAATCGGATCTTGGGCGGGAGATCGGATTGGCAATTTTTTTCAAGTAATTGCGAGTTGGATTTCGGGCGCGAAAATCGGACTGGCAATTACTAATTTCATGACAATTTTACCAAGGAATTTTAACTTAGCACTAAAGAGACAATTATACCTAACAAATAATATGCAATGTTAGTAATAAAACGGAAAAATAAATAGCATAAAAGAAAATAAAAGTAAAAATAAAATAATAAAAATTATCTAATTTTGTTTTTTTGCTTTTTTCAAAAAAGAAAAAAAAAAAGAAAAGAAAGGGGGCGGCGGCTAGGGCTTCGGGCGACGGCTAGGGCTTCGGCGGGATGGCGGTGCGGCACCGGGAGGCGGGGCGTCGCGGCGAGGCTCGGGCGACGACGGTGAGGCGGGCGTCGCGGGCCGAAGGCGTCGGGGCAGCAGGGGCGTCGCGGCTCGAGATCTGGGCGTGGGGGGCGTCGGGTCGATGGCGCGGCGGCTCGGCGACAGGGGTGCGTGCGAAGACGGCTCGGCAACGGCGGGGGCTTCGCGGGAGGAGAAGTGGCGTCGAGGGGTGGTGTATCTCGGAGCGGCGGAGGGCGTTGGCGTCACCGGCTCGGTGGCGAGGGGCGGCACTGCGTCGGGTCTGATCGAGCGGCGTGAGACTGGGTCGCGAAGGCAAGAGGAGCAGCGGGGGTCGCGACTGCGGCGGCGATGGGGCGGCGCGAGCTGTGGAACGGGCGGAGAGGCTCGGCGTCGAAGCGGCGCGAGCTGCGGTGCGGCGGCGATGGCCTTGACGGCGACGGGGGCCGGCGAGGGTTCCCCCCCTCGGGAAGACGTACGGTCGCGGGGGGGGCTTCGGCCCTGTCTTTTTCTTTTTCCTTTTTTTTTTTCTTCTTTTTCTCTCTCCCTCAGCTCACCCTCCGACAGCTCTCTCTCTCTCTCTTTTCACTTTTTTTGACTTTCTTTTCCCCTTTTTTCCGAAAAGGAGACCCCCCTCCCTCGACCGCACGCACCCCCCTTTTATACTCCCAAAAATTGTATCTTTGTGGTATATTTTATTGCCGATTTTGCTCACGTAAAATTTCATCGGATATATTATTTCACCTCGCGCAATATTTTTCGTATATTCGATCAAAAAATTCCCCTTTTTGCGCAAAAACACATCCGAGTGCATATTACCTAAATCTATAAAAATCTTAATAAAATAAAACAAAATATAAAAAAAATGGAAAAAATCAAATCTACTTATGCCATGCATTTTTTTATTTTTTATTTTTATTTTTTTAGCAAAAATCAACCCCAAAAATTTAGGTGTCAACAATGGGCACATGAAAGTTCACAAGAGACCACAAAAGCAGTAGGCGGAGGGTGGTAAAAAGAAGGGGAAAATGCGGTGTCCTTCGCTTCGGGCGTGTCCATGTCGTGCAACCTGAGTGGGATGCAGTTCAAGAGCCATCAGGCACGTTGTTGGCACATGCACGTCCATAACAACCAGCCCCAGTGGCAGGTGCAGCAGGTACATGAAGAGCAGGATAAGGGACTTGCGCCGATCTTGCTGAAGTTGGCGCGGGGACTTTGAACGAGAGGACGAGGCGGACGAAGGGCGACGCGGCCCGTGGGCGAGCGCAGCCCTTCTTCGGCGGCAACGGCAGCAGCAGTGGCTCAGAGGAAGAAGATCCACATGAAGTTGGATCTGAACGAGGCTCCTGTGGACGATGGGAATGGTGGAGGACGTGAACCATCCAGCCATGAGGAAAGCGAGTCCTCCTTTGTCTAGGGTTCGCGTTCCAACCCCGCATTAACCCCGCATAATGCGGGGTTGGAACGCGAACCCTAGACAAAGGAGGACTCGCTTTCCTCATGGCTGGATGGTTCACGTCCTCCACCATTCCCATCGTCCACAGGAGCCTCGTTCAGATCCAACTTCATGTGGATCTTCTTCCTCTGAGCCATTGCTGCCGCCGCCGCCGAAGAAGGGCTGTGCTCGCCCACGGGCCGCCGTCGCCCTTCGTCCGCCCGTCCTCCGTCTCGTTCAAAGTCCCCCGCGCCAACTTCAGCAAGATCGGCGCAAGTCCCTTATCCTGCTCTTCATGTACCTGCTGCACCTGCCACTGGGGCTGGTTGTTATGGACGTGCATGTGCCAACAACGTGCCTGATGGCTCTTGAACTGCGTCCCACTCAGGTTGCACGACATGGACACGCCCGAAGTGAAGGACACCGCATTTTTCCCCTTCTTTTTACTGCCCTCCGCCTGCTGCTTTTGTGGTATCTTGTGAACTTTCGTGTGCCCATGAACGCCCTTCTCCCTATCGGACGTTTTGTCGCACTGGGTGCATGACCAGCGTCCGCTCGAAGGATCGAACACTGCCGTCTTCCTCGTCATTTCACCGCCCACGTAGGAACCACCTGCAAAGGCCGGTTCTTTGGCCGGTCTCATGCGCCTTTCCCCGTCGCCGGCACCGGCACCGCTGGCCATAAAGTAGAGTGGATGATTGGTGCAGTGCCGACACACAGCAAGGCTGGGGGAGGAACATTACCATCGCCGCCAGCCATATCGTCCTCCTTTTCGGGCAGATATTTCTTGCGGGAGGCGGGGAGGGTGAAAAGTTATGGAAAGAATAGGAGCGGAAGAGTTTTTGGAGGGATGCTAAACTAGCAAATTCATCTGGAAGCTCACCCCCGAGACTATTTGAGTTTAAATCAAGATGAACGAGGCGAGTGAGATTGAACAGCCACCCGGGTGAAGTAGAGTTGATGTTATTGTTCGAGAGATCAAGGACCTCGAGCAGCGTGATGCTGATGAATGGAAGAGAAAGAGGAAGCTTTGATAGGAAACGGTTGGGCAAGTGCAACTCTGTGAGAGAAGATAGAAAATTGATAGCTCGAAGCCAATGATCCGCGGATTTACTGAGATCGAGGGCTCTGAGGTTAAGGTATTTAAGGGAGGAAAGGCCAGGAAGCCAGAGAAGATCATTTTGGCTCGATTCGGCAAAATAATTGCTGAGGTCTAGATACTGCAGTCGCGAAAGATTCCCAAGACTTGGAGGGATCTTTCCACCGAAAGATGCGCCCCCGACAGATTGAGGTATCTGTTTGCTTTAGCGAACCAATGAATCCAAGGAGTTTGGTGCCTCCAAAATTGTTCATGCTCAAATCTAAGTACTTCAACTCTTTTACATCGAGCGAGAGAAGGATGATCTCACCCCCGAGCGCTTGCTCTGGCTTAAGATCACGGCCTAGACTATCATCCACATACAGGTTGTGGAGATTGATCTCGACAACTCGCCCAGTCAGGTTGCTGCATACAATTCCTCTCCAATTGCAGCAATCTTTCCCGACCCACAAAGCAAGCCGACCGGAAGGATCTATGAAGCCACCTTTCAACTTGGCGAGTGCTTCTCTTTCGCTTTTGAAGCAACCTGAAGCGATTGCCCCACTGGAAAGTGCGGACTTTACGGTTCCAAGAAATAGAAGTCCTGATAGGACTAGGAGAGGAAGAAGTTCAATGCAGGAGACCTTATGAGCCATTCTTGCAGGCAAAACAAGAATAGACGAGAAGAGGGTAGTATCAGAAAGTGCAGATCAGCCTGTCTAGACATATATACTAGACTAGTGTCCTCCTATGATGCAAAGTGAGGAGCGTCCATTGTTATTCGACTTGACTTGACTTGACTTTGAGTTTACGGCAAACCAGTTAAGCGTCATCGACCTTGTCATCCAAACTGTTCTCATTTTCCCCTTGCCGGGGACGTATTTTTAACTTGCAGACTTTGATGGCAAGTTCTGGTCCATGGTTTTTATGACATAGAAGTGCCGTCTGGACAATCAGAAGATTATATGTTCCTTGCCCGTGTTGTTGAAAGTTGTCGGAATTTGATAGTTCACCACGAGGTCCACCGAATTAAGTTGATCATGCTGTGGAGTTGGAGCACATGAATCAGGTCTGCATAACGATATTTTTCCCATTCACAGCTAATGTCATGGGGGAGACACCTGTCCAGGCGTCATGAATCACGTACGCTGCATCTATCACAGATGCACCCATGTTTACTCGTATCTGGGATTCGCTTGCTTGGTCATGTTGTTTCTTGGTTTAGGGAATAAGAGCGTGAAGAGTCACAAGTGGATGAGATTGCATCGAGACGATAGCGTTGGACAAGGAAATGATGGAGGTCAACGCATGCCAGGAGTTTTTGAAGGGGATTGACCTTGGAATTTATCGAAGTCTTCTCTCGACCACTCACAATGGCATCTTCTTTTCTTCAGCTTAGGCGGCGAGAGCTCAATCCAAGAAGTGACTTTCAAGGATATCATGTTAGAATTTTCCTAATATGTGGACTAAATTAATTAACATTGTCATTTACCGTTTAACGTTTACTTGAGCTTGCACATAAAGCCTGTGCCCGCACACACAGACGCGCCAGCATGCCCCTGGCACGCACATGCAACTACACAAATCACCCCTATCTCGTCTCGCCCAGTCCAAATTTGTGATTTAATTTTATTTTTTAATAAATAAAGAATTTCGAAAATCACAAATTAGGGCAAGATCCGTACTAATTAGGGCTAATCCATATAATTTAGGGCAAAATCAATTAGGGTTCAAGTTCTAGGGTTATGGAGGCTCTGATACCACATGTAGGACGCAAATTGCGCAACCCTAAGATCTCCATAACTAGAACAAGAACACACACCCAAGAGTAGAAGATTAACGCACCTGTTTTAGGATCTCGTTCTTGAAAGCGGAAGCGGAAAGGGATTGCCCACACTCAAGGGGTTTATCCACGCATCAAATCCTTCTCCTCTATTGCCCTCTGAGTCACTGGCTCAATGAGGCGGCCCCTCACGATTGACGTTAGAATAACGTCCCTTATGTGAGGATATGTGAGATTAGGGTTAGAGGAGAGACTTGAGCACTATTTATAGAGTTTCCAGCCAGTCCCCCTCATTACGGGCCAGACTCAACTCGGCCCACACTAGCCAGCCCCATATTAGACTAATTAAGAAACCTTCTATCTCAACTTAGAGAGTCTGACCACTAAAATAGGAAAGTCCAAATTTCACTAGGACTTGGATTTTGTTTAAAATATATAGAGATATGTTTTGGATAAAATCGTTTAAGATAGGAAACGGAATCCTATGAGAAGCTGGCTTAATGAGATACAATCATTATGAGATAGTTATTGAACTATATCTTGAGATAATGAGAAAAACTTTTGTTGCTCATGCATATTCCTTTTAACCTTTGAATGATGGATGTCTTAAGAATTTGTGACCATACTGATTGTATTGATTTACACATCTGCTGAGTGTAGGTAATGCATGTTAGTTAAGTTATTGCATATTATACCTAAACTCATATGGTCACTGGTTAACGTCTATCAAATTGAATATTTTTATGGTTAAGGAGTATGGCAATATTTATGCAGAGCAATAGTATCTACTGTTATAGTTTAGATATTTGGTTTTGTGATTTGACTCAATTTATAGGCCACTAGTTGAAGTAATGATATTCGTTACTTAAAATTGACTAATAAATTAGTTGTTGGCCTTGGAGTCATGTTTTGCCTTATGAAACTCATGAGCTATAATGGATCAGCTGTCAGGCTTTTCGATCGGTGTACCATGTATTGCTATTAATGTTGATTTATGATAGATTCTCTAGATCAACATTAAAAGAATTATTGGAATCTGCAATTTTGGTGCACAAGAGAAGTTTCCTGTGTTGCTGTGATTAGATCTCATTGGAATCTATCTTTCAGATTCTCTATATATATTTATATATATATGTATGATTAATTTTATTAATGAATAAAGCAATGTAATTAGCATGATATGTGATTTCAGTGATATATGCCCATCACTAAAGTTGAAATCACATGTATATGGTGTATGTGAGATGTAAATATATCCCTGGTATGAGAAAATTTCAAGGATTCAATTGAGTAGTGATTGGGTTTAAGAAATTTCGGTCTCATATGTTGATTGGGATGTCTCCTGATCTAATGCATGGTCATACTCCCAAAGGAGATGATTGTGTATTAGTCGATGGAGGGATACATGATGGTGTGGTGGAGCAGTGATCAGTCCTAGTGGTTCATCTGCCCAAGATTGGAACATATTCTCATAACCGCTATCATGTGGGGAGTGTACAACTGCATGTCATGTATTCTGCCCAAAGGTGATTATATGATTATGCGTGTAACTCTCTGAATGTGTACTTGAACATCAAGTTACACGGTGCTCACATGATGCTAATTATATACATTGCTTATTTTTCAGTCACCTTTTCTGTAATTAATAACTCCACTATTATTGAGATAATAAATTTGTTGTTTATTAATAACAAATGTCTCAAGAGGTCTAAATATATGGCGGTCAAATATTTTTTACCATAAAGAAATGGTACAGAAAGGTGACGTTAACATATTTTCACAGATGATGTGGTTGCAGATCCACTAACTAAAGACCTACGCCCATGTGTATTTGAGTGACATGTCATTAGCATGGGCCTAGGAGTATCTTCGGATACTGTTATTTAGTGGGAGCTATTTTGGCTTTACTTTGATAAAGTTCATACTTGTGGTTCGTTACATTTAGTAATGGTTTGATATGTATCAACTTTTGCATTCAATAAAATAATTTTGAATGTGTTATTATCGTGTTGAATACATATTGATAAAGTCTCAAGGTATTACCTTGAGTGAAGGCTAGGGGCATCCGGTTATTAGCTTTGTGCATATGTTCTTGTAAAAGGTTAACCATAAGGACAAGACATATGTGAGTTCATTAGAACCATAATTTCATTCTCTTGTGGCACAAACTTTTGTGTCCCCTAAGTAAGAGAATGGTGACTTGGGTTCATTAGAACTATAATTTCATTTTCTTGTGGCACAAACTTTTGTATTGCCTAAGTAAGAGAATGATGACTGACAAATGGATCTCTCTATGAGAGATGTTAGCCATTTGCCACACTACCATATTGAATCCATATCAATAAAGTTGAAAACACTTGTGACCATGGAAGGCTCTGTGTGTATACATGCAGTTATCACCATGATTTGGTGTTGGAGGCTTTATGGGATAGGATTGACTATTAAGAATTATCTCTGGACCAATGTGCGCACATACAATACAATTTCAATTAATATAGTCCCAGTGGGAGAATGTTAGAATTTTCCTAATATGTGGACTAAATTAATTGATATTGTTATTTACCGTTTAACGTTTACCGTTTTACGGGGTTTGGTCTAAGGTGAGATAGAAGATTTCTTAATTAGTCTAATATGGGGCTGGCTAGTGTGGGCCGAGTTGAGTCTGGCCCGTAATGAGGGGGACTAGCTGGAAACTCTATAAATAGTGCCTCTGACCCAAATCTCACATATCCTCACCTAAGGGACGTTATTCTAACGTCAATCGTGAGGACCGCCTCATTGAGCCAGTGACTCAGAGGGCAATAGAGGAGAAGGATTTGATGCGTGGATAAACCCCTTAAGTGTGGGCAATCCCTTTCCGCTTCCGCTTTCAAGAACGAGATCCTAAAACAGGTGCGTTAATCTTCTACTCTTGGGTGTGTGTTCTTGTTCTAGTTATGGAGATCTTGGGGTTGCGCAATTTGCATTCTACATATCAGAATTATTAAATATTAAATCACGCATTCATCTAACAATTTAAGCTTTTAGAACAATTAATAGTAGTCTCACAAAATCTTTCAAAGAAAAAGAGAGAACTTGGGGTGGCAAGTTTTGGTGTTTCTGGTTTGCGTTTGGATCTAAATGGAGAATGAGACGCTCCTC
Organism: Eucalyptus erythrocorys; assembly: GCA_014182555.1. Lineage (NCBI taxonomy): Eukaryota > Viridiplantae > Streptophyta > Magnoliopsida > Myrtales > Myrtaceae > Eucalyptus > Eucalyptus erythrocorys. Next base: position 32,030,471 of record CM024606.1, on the reverse strand, counting down.
GAAATACCAATGAAGAGAAGACTTCTCAAGATGACGTACTCAGTGGACGTGGCTTCTTGACCTAAAAGCCGACCAAACGGTTTGACTACGAACCATGATCACATTCCACTGGGCTGACTCCCAACGTGAAGAATCATGCCAGCTTCTTGATAATAATCCATAGTAGCGAAAAAGAATGTGAAGAACTTTACAATTTGCTCTTTAAATGCCACGGTTGCACCACACCATCGAATTTCCGGATGATATACTTCCAAACATCTATTATCAAACATATAAATCACAATAAAGATGACTTAGACCAATTCGTAGCAAATCTGGAAAAGGATGTTGGGCTGACTGAGTCGCCAGCTGAAATTGACATAGATTTGAACGCCGACCGCGTGGGACCACCCTAGAAATGACCTTAGTGCTGGAGGTTTTGGACAAATTCCACGAAGTGCATATTACGTTTTTCATCTATGAATATAGTCCACGCATAAACCTATAGAAACCAGAGGTGATCGGGTCCAAGGTGGGTAAGATCTAGATCTAGACTTTGTACCCAACCTTGTTATAACCGGTCCCCAATTTTTGGATTCTGTATTCGACCCACTCCGTTTATCTGATCCGATTCCAGGGTTAACTTTGTTTCCACTTGAACATATTTTGCAACTGTCCGATATTTTATACGGCTTCAAATTTTACATTAATATGCGAGAAAATAATGTAATTCTTATAATTTGTACCAAAACATTAAGCACTTGTAATCAATAAATACATAAATGTTTTGACTAAACAAAAAATTAAGGATCTACAAGGCTAGTTATCATAAATAAAATCATAAGGCAAAGCAAAAATCATAACATTGCATAAACATTAACAACAAATATGGATGTAATATTAGTCTCATTCCCACAACTACAACATAAAACTATTCATTTATCTAAAATGGTTAACAAATGTCTACTTTAAGAATAACTCCTCATCCAAAAAAGAAATTAGATGAGCCAATCCACTTGGTACACAGGAATTTGGCGGTGATGGACGCCGTCCATTTGTTGGACAATATGAGAGCAAGCCGGTGAGGGAGGGAAGCGAGCGAGGAAGAGGAACGATGAAGGAGAAGCATCATGCGTGTCTGAGAGGGCTGAGAGGAAAAATGCCGTGCGACTGCAAAAGTAAGAATAAAAATAAGGGGAAAAAATAGGATTTTGGATCTCTGCTTACAAAATCAGTCCGAGAACCAATTCTCAGATGGGTAATCACTCAGAACCGGTTCCTAGACCGGTTTCGACGGGAACTGATTTCCGACCCTATTTTACGGTTGGGCTGGTCCAATTCCCAAATCTACTTGGTCCAGTTGCACATCCCCAATAGAAACCTTCCAGTCTTCTTCTCTGACGATTTAAGGCTGCGCATGGCAACATTTCTCGGCTGGGGAATAATTTTTTTTTCAGAAACAGTTCTTTTCTATTTCTTGGCTGGGGAACAATTTGAGCAAAAAAACCCGTTTGATAACTGCATAAAATTTCTATTTCTGGAACAAAAAAAGAACAAAAACACGTTTGGTAACCGCACAAAATTTCTATTCGGAATAAAAAAAGAACAGAAACACCTTTGGTAATCGCACAAAATTTCTATTCCAAATTCTATTTTTAAAAAAATTAAATTAAGAAAAAGGAATAAATTTAATATTACATAAAATTGACAAGATCAAAATATTATTAGATTAATAATACATTTGCTTAGGTGTAAGCATTCTAGTCGAATATGCTTGTAACATAGGTGGTATTGTAATGGAACATGAGCTATTATTTTATATCTATATGTGAGGATCTTCACTTATGTTTTATAGCGTATTGAATTTATGTAGCGCTTTGTTGGAATCAATATTCACAAACTGATGTTTTAAACTATAATTCTCAATAATATATTTTATTTTTGCAAATTTTAATGTTTGATATAGCAAATATTGCGAAAAAAGCACACGTGATATTGTCAGTCAAATTTATGCTCATTTCCTTGGGACTAAGTTTTTACTCTTTAAAAAAAAAAATTGTAATTCTAGTGCATGTGTGGCTTGGAGATTTTAGTCTCTTTTAATCTTGACATGGATGTCGGGTTAGGGTTGGAAATTTCCAACTGTTGGAATGGTGCATGCATGGCGTGGCTTTGTTGTCATTATGCATATAATTCATAGCATGCTCCTAAAACACTTAGTAAAAACCTTGGTCTCTTGCATTTTGAACCGTCGATGCATCCCATCTTAATGCTACTTTTTACCTTGCTTCTTCCAAATTACCTTGATGTCGTTATAAGGTGTTGGCTAGTTTTAATAAAGGGATGTGTTTTTCTTCTCATTTTTAGCTCTTTTTTTTTTTTTTTCTTTCTTGACTAGCATAGAAACTTTGAACGGCGATTTGTAGGTCTTGAAGTGTCAACTATGCAATAGCTCACCATTTGCTTCTCTTCTATTTGTCCACATTTATGATACATTAAATGACATTTATGCTCTGGGAGATAGAATTGGATGACCTTAATACTATTAGTAGAAATGTATTCATAATAGTTTACAAACACATCGCAAAAGTTTTCACCAAAAAACAAAAAACACGTCGCAAAAGTCGGAAATAGAAAGTCATGGAATCTCTTGCATATTGTGATCCATTGCCATCATATTTGCAATATCTTTCCTAATCATGTTTATCTCAGCCGCCTCATCAAGTGATGCATCATCTACAACCTCATCTTCTATAGATCCAAGTGGATAATCCGGACCTCCATAAAGGGCAAAGTTCCTGTCCATCTTGTCTTGGTCACGAATATAATTATGAAGAGTACAACATGCGATTACAATATATGCTTGCTTTCGAATTGAAAATGGAGGCATATGTCTCAAAATTGAGAACCGATTTTTTAATGCCCCAAATGACCTCTCGATAACATTTCTCAATGAGGAATGCTTATGATTGAACAATTCTTTTGCTGTTCTGGGCCATCTCGTTCTACCCCTATACTCATTCAAATGATACCATTCACCTTTAAATGGAGTTAAAAATCCTGGAAGTGATGCATAACCAGAATCTACTACATAGTATTTCCCTACAAGAATATATACATAAATTTGTTATGATAAGCAATAGCTATATAATCATAAAGAAAATCACTTAATATAGACAAAACAAGAACCTGGTGGTGGTCGAGGAAATTGCAATCGAGGAGTCTCAAGTGCTGCCGAGAGAACTCGACAATCATTGGCAGATCCTTCCCACCCAGCATATACAAAAGTGAATCTCATATCAAACGAACAAGCACACAACACATTTTGAGTGGTAGTCCATTTCCTGCCTCTAAATGAGATTTGTTTCGATACAGGGATGGATGCATTAATGTGGGTCCCATCAATAGCACCAATGCAACCCTGCGATTTTATGAAATTATAATGTTAGACAATTTTAATGAACTATATATATTTTAATAACGTGAAAGTTGCGATAATATAATATATATATATATATTTCAATAACGTGAAAGTTGCAATTTTATGAAATTATAACGTGTGACAATTTTAATGAACTATTTATATTTTAATAATGTGAAAGTTGCGATTATTATAATATATATATATATATATATATATATATATATATATTTCAATAACGTGAAAGTTGCAATTTTATGAAATTATAGCGTTAGACAATATTATCAACTATATATATTTTTATAAAGTAAAAGTGATATTAAAATCATACCTTGAAGTAACGTGCATGGTTAGGATCGATAAGAATCTCCTCTGGAATAATATCAAAAGAAGGCGGGCTGATAATCTCCTTTGCTAATTTAAGAAGCGCTTTTAATACCAGAGTGAAGAACTTACTGATTGTTTGTCCTGAATGTTGAAATCTCTCACATAAATCTCTATTTGAGTTTTTGTGACCAACCATAGATAAGAAAATCCCAACTTGTTCATCCACCCTTACAAATCGAGAATCTTTCAGCCAGCCTCTTGCCTTCATTAGATCACATAGGTTAAGGAAAACATGTCTCTCTAATCTGAATGCTTCATATATCCTATCTGAATGACCATAAACAATTTCCCTTACCCATTCAGCTCCTAATAATTTACTGTCCCTAATAGGCTCTCTCGTATGCAAACACATGTCCAAAGTAACAAGAGATAACCATGCTATTATTATGTCAATATCAAAGTCATCCAAATACCATTCAACTGCTGCTACCTCTTCATTAGACACACTATATGATTCATCTTCCATAGTACCTATGCCATTACACAAATATAAAAAAATCAATATAGATATATGTAAAAATAAAAATAACAAAACAATTGAAACCAATAACGTAAGTAATAGAGTGAAAAGGCAAACCAAATATAAATATTAAGCACAATCCATCATATCCAAACCATAACATGATGCAAAAGTCTCAACATTAATATCTTAAACAACAAAATAACAACCAACACAAAAAACATGGTCTAATAAAACTCCATGCAATCCACGACATATTTTCTAACATCCACTAAAGATGTAGGAGAAGTCCATATCTCCTTTCAGCTGGGGTTTTCATAAAACCCTCCCTCCACGTGGCATTAACGCTGGCTCGCTCCACTTTGCTTTGCTGTACAGATCTTCGTCCAATGTAGGCATGGCAAGTAGGGTATCAATCACCACAGATATGGAGAATGGGTCTGTAGGTGGTGATGTCACTTGTGAGTTGATAGAACCACTCACAGATTGATTAACCCTACTTTTAATAATCTCTTGCAAGGCTTTGCAGGTGCTAGCAACACCAAATGATTGACTCTTCCTTCTCCTCTTAGTATTTGGAGTTTTATCCATCTTATGTTTGTCATGAACTGGAGAAGGAGTGTTGTCAGACATAAAACCTTCCTCATTAGCATGCTGTTCACCAACGTCCTCTAGTCCCTTGTCTGCATCATCACCACCAATGTTAAGTTCATCCGACATCACAAAATCTTCGGCATGTCCTGCTACATGGTCTCCAGTAGCATATGTATCGCCAAATACAATACACAAGTCAGAATATTGAGGAAACCCATCTTTCTTGAATTTCGCCCACTCACTATTATCCTGCAATTTTCACAATGACGACATATATCAGCAATACAATTAAACATACTGGATATACATCTATAATGATATGAAAATGATCAAAAGGTTAAATCATACATTGATATGAGATTCCCATATGCTTGGATCATCAACAACAACTTTTTTGTTCACGTTATCCTAGCCAAATCCGGATTGTGAAAGAAGCTTCTTGAAACTAGCATACTGCTTTTTCAATTTGTTCACCTTATTCTTCAATTGTACTGTAGTATATTGAAGTTCTGCTCGGTTGTTGAACTCTACCCGTATGTTATTCCACTCTGCTTTGTTGAAAGTAGAAGAGGTGCGATTTCCTTTTTTGACCTCTTCTACTAACAAACTGACAAATAAGTTGGTTAAAGGCTCAGTCCACTTTGCGGTGAATGCCTCTTTTTGGGATGCCATGTAACCTTCACTAGTTGAACATCATATGAGTTCAAGACAATTAAAAAGAAAGTGCAACATGCTCCTGCCTTCCATTATTATATAATTTTTCAAGAGAATTTGCTCCTCAAAACAAAGAACCAGCAAGATAAGTAAACAAAGAACCAACAAAATCAGCAAAACAGAATTAGTAAAACAGCAAAACAGCAAAATCAGTAAACACAAATCACAGAAGAGAAACAAGAACAGGACATTGTCACAAGCACATAAATGGCAACACACAGAACACCATTTCAATGTTGTGTGATCAACTTCCTGAAGAAGATTGATGTCAATTACGTGTTAGAACCTACTAGAAAGATGTTCACATTAGAACCACGAGCATGTCACCAAAAGCAGCATCACAATTAACAGCGACCCCTTCCAATACTCAAATGCAGGGTGCCAGAGATCGATACCTGAGACTGCACGCAGATTAAGGGAGATGCTCCTTCAGATCCTGATGGAACCTCGACAAAGTTGATAAAGGGACAAGAGAGAGAATCTGCATTATGCCATGCCAAAATGTATGAAAAGACGGATTCAAGGACCTTGTGAACATCAATTTCGATGCATACGAATCTGAAAAGGGCTTTCCTGCAATTTTATGAGATTCAAGAAGGGAGAGACCTCAACCTCCTCGAACCTGACAACCCAAATTGCAAAAAAAGACAAAATTTGAAAAAGAGAAGAAAAATCACAATTGTAACGGAATGCATCTCGAATCAGCAAAAGCCTGCATCTTGATGAAGGGAGCAATCTCGGCATTCACGGAATGGAATCCACAACCCAAAAAAAAAGAAGAAGGAAAATCTGGGCATAGAAAAGCAGAGGATTCTCGGCTAGGGCAGCGATTTTTCAGCATTTAATCATTTCCAAAGATAGCTTGAAAAGGAAAAGGAAAAGGAAAATGGTGGTGCTTTTCTTCACAACGAAGAAAGAGAAACACAAAGAGAGGGTTTCGGTCAACAAAAGACAGAAGATTAAAAGGAAAAAAGAACAAAGAAGTGGTCGGCAAAAGAAAAGAAAAATAAGAACAGACAGCAAAAGGTGCAGTTTCCGTTTAATCAGTTGAGTAATCAAAGATTGAATTCACACTCAAGGATAGATGAAGACAAGTCAGCAGGTTACCAAGTCTCGCTTTGATGGAGTTCAGCCACTCTACTTCGGTTTCAGAATAGAAGCATGAGGGACCACGGCCGTCGAGAGTACTAGGCAGCCACATTATAATAGAAGAGTAAGTGGCGGAAATGTAAAATCTAAAAACAACATATTATCAATTCTTAAAATCTACACCATCACGAGAGCAAGAATTAGAGAGCTAGACTAGATCTTAGATCCACCACTAAATGCAGTACCGGAGTAATCTATAACTCGGATGAACCACAACACCCCGCAAGCTCTACCCCTCTCATAACCATCTGCTTCTCCCCTCCCACATTCGTCATGCATTTTCAGCACATCCATCATTTCAAAACCACCAGCCTCCTCGAGCGAGCGAAACAGACAGAAATTAAAAAGGTTGTAAAAAGAGGCCGCCCCACGCATATTCATACTCATTTTCACATAAGCCACCAACACAGTTCCAAAAATTAAAACTTTGCATGTCGATTGCGGGTGAAAGTTTTCATGATCATACCCGCTTTGAGTCAAAAAATGCTACTTTATCTCCTCGTTTTTCGACACCAAAATCCGAACTTCAGGTGCGCTTCGAAACACAACCGCCCTACAAAAAGAAGCAAAACAAAAAAAAAAAAAAAAAAAAAAAAAAAAGACACCAACTTTTATTCATCACATAATAAATGTCAAAGCAAATTTAAAACAATCAAAACATGAAGAGCTTATCATGAAATTGCTAGAACCCAGAATCGTGAACAAAAATACGTTGCCTCTAAATCTTTCAATTCAAAGAACCTCGTACAAGAGAACAGAGAGGCATGAAAATTCAAGAATGGATGCTGGAAAACGTATATTCGAGCAAAAGCCCAACCAAAACTCTGCTGGGGACAGACATGTATAAATGCATAGATAAGGTAAGGGGAGCATTTCGAGCGAGTTCGAGAATGTTCGAGGATTTGACGGCACTAGTTGAGAACCCACCGCTTTGTGACACTGGTAATCTTTCTCAAGCAACCGCTTTTACCACACATGTGAAACACACGAACCATCGACCCCAAAATCTCATTTTTCCTTTTACACACTACTTCGATTCTGCAAAGGGAGAGAAACCCACGAGGAAAGAAGAATTGCAGGGAACCCCAGATTGTAGATTTGTTGTTAAGAAGAACGGGAAGCGAGAGCACCAGCGGTCCGTACGTCGATGGCGAAAGTCAGGGCACCTCCAAAAATGACACGAGACGAACTAGAACAGCAAGAAATTGAACGAACACAAATGATCTACGACTAACCCTCTCGCTCAATCGAGAGACAAATCAAAACCCTAATGAAAAAGGCAAAGGGGAGCAATGAAAAACAAAGTGAGAATCGCTAAAGAGAGAGAGCAAGAATTGCCAAGGAGAGAGACGCCTACCGTTTCTCAAGACTAGTTGCGGCAACAAAGGAGGAGGAAAGGTGTCGCAGCTCTATCTTCTCCGGCGAAACAAACTTCACGAGAGAGAAGGGAGAGAGACAATCTCTACGAGAAGGAACACAATGCTTCCTCCCTCAACCCCACACAAAGAGAAGAAGAAAAAGAAACGAAACTTCAGCGGGGCACGAGCAAGAGAGAAAAGCGCGGCGAGGGAGAGATAACAGCAAAACGGGAATGGAAGGGAGAACTTACCTTCTCGTGGCCGGCGACGACAGGACCGGCAGCGACGAGACCGGCGGTGACGAGATCGGCGGCGATGAGATCGGCGAGGGGCGACCGGAGAGTTTCTTCGGACGAAGGGGTGAAAGCTTCGTGAGAATGAAAGGGGGTTAAAATTTTAGGGTTAGCCGGTTCTATTTCCCCCTTTTGTTCTCGGGAGATCTTGGCCAGAAACGAGAAGCAACTTTTTTTTTGCTTCTCGTTTCTGTTCCAAAACTATTTCTTGGCCGAATTTTTAGTCCCAAGAACAAAAAAAAAAAAATACCCGTTATCATGCAGGTTTCTACTCTTTTTTTATTCCCGGGAACAAGGGAACAAAAGAATAGAAATTCTTGTTCCCGGGAATGTTGTCATGCAGACCCTAAGTGGGAACACAGTGCAGTCCATTTCCACTGCATCGCTAATGAAGACCTCCGAATACCTCCGGCTGTGATGACTTGATCGGAAAGGAAGTTCCTTGGCAGTTGCTTCTGAACAATCAGATAAACGACTGTGGCAGCACGGCATGACCTCAAGAGGCCATTTGTCGAGCACCTCGTAAAAGTCCTCATGCCCTTTTTCATTCAGGTCTTCTGAAGAGCTTCACCTCACTTCATGCGTCCGTATCATAGCCTTGGCCTGATTGATAAAATCAATCTTGAATTTTCGGTTGACATGACCCCGAGAGTGTTGGCTGGGTCCACCTTCATGTGAGGCCCAGCTAGCATAAGTAAAACAAAACAAAAAAAGACAAGTTGAAAAGAAAGTGAAGGCTTCGCGCGCGCGTGTTTATGGGGTGGTGTCCAAAGTGAGGAGAGAGAAAGAAAACCAAAAATTACTGAAATAGGAGAGAATAGAATAAAAGAAAAGGGCTGCAATTTTGTGATCTTGATTTGAAGGCCGAGTATTGATGGAATCGGCTCAAATTTGAATATGTTGTTCGTAAAATCAAGGGATACGAGTTAATGGTTTTTGTTCATTGAGAACAGCCTTCGAATTCTCCAATTGCGGTTAGGGTTTTCTTGCTCCGAATTTATTTATCCACCTATGTGATGATGAAATGAGATTGTAATGTAATGTTCTTTACCAAAAAAAAAAAAAAAATGAGATTGTAATGTTGATGTTGTACCTCTAGTGTGTGACTAGAGAAGAATACTTTATGTATCCTGCTATTCTTGGTGATTAATAGTTGTTTTGAGTGGTCTGTGATTTTTCCCGCATCAAGTTTTCCACGTTAAATTCTTGGTGTCGTTATTTATTATGTCTACTTATCATTTCGTGCATATTATAATGTTATATATTGCTCGTTATTACTAGGGGTTAAGAAAATTTCAATTGATTTAGTTTCGGAGGAGAAATTGATCCTGAATTGCGTTTAGCTCGTAATAAATTATTGTCCCCGAATTCTCCCCAACGGAGAGGTCATTTCTAATTCACATCAAACATAAGATCTCACTTCCTAAATCGAAATTATCGTGCCATTTCACCTACTCAACAGATCCTTAGAGCTTAGTCCACTATTATATCTAACCACACAAATCTATCCATCATTTCTCACCAGTAACGAAGCTACAACTGCCCTTTTGCCAACTCATGGATCTCAGCTCCGGTTCAATTCAGAGTTGGGTCTGGGATGGAGGGTCTGGAAGCTAATCGGGTTCAAATGGATTTCCGGCCCGCTTGATTCCGTGGCATATAAGTCAATGAGACTCAAAGTTGGGCAAAATCCTAAAGGATTCATACCCGAGTTTCAAGATAAGCTTATAGACTCCTAGGAATAAAAAAGTGAAATTTCCTTAGAATTGAGTCTTCTTTCACTGCGCAAAACTCAGTCCTACTCTATACCTATTCTACCCTTTTGCCTTGCCTCTTGCAGGGCGTGGGTGTTGAAACCCTTGCGCGTCCCCACCCCATCCCTCCCTGAGAAGGTGGGGGTTTGAACCCCACACCTCCCCCTTCCATGTTGGAAGGGTGGCTACTAGGGCGAATCCCAGTGGTTATTTTTAAATAACTGCTACATTTATAAGATGTCTAATGATGGTATGGAAGACAGCTTTATGAAAGCACTGAATTGAAATCCCAGAATACATTATTTTAGTTTGTCCAACGTGCGCTGAGTGCAATTAGCTTGTTCTTCATTCTGTCGATGTAACCGTAGTAAGCCTCTCTCCAGGACTTCTTTACCATCATAATGCCGCAGACACCCTAGAACCCAACAAAGAAACCAAGCCCCATGCTCAGGAAGAGCCAGAAATATTTGAGACCATCATCTCCATCTTTGCTCTTGCTGTTTCCATGGACATCGTGAGGAGATTGTGGCTATTTCTCTTCTCCCGGGCATGACTCTGCCAATGGAATCCCACAGAGGTCAAGCGTCCCTGGTACCTCACCTTGTCAGCATTTGTGAGCTCCACTTTCAAGCCCATTAAGTTTCTGATGCATGCCGGGATTGATCCTGACAAGCTGTTGTGTGAGAGGTCCACTATGTGGAGATTCGAAAGACGGCATATCTGAGTAGGAATCTCCCCAGAAAACAAGTTCGATCGTAGGCACAAAATCAGAAATGAAGCAATGCTCCCTGCAATCGATGCCGGAATGTTTCCTGAGAACCTGTTATTGCCGAGATCGAGATTGGCCAGAGAGCTGCAGTTCTGCAAGGACGATGGTAGTTCACCAGAGAGTTTGCTTTTACTGATTATGAAGAACATGAGAGAAGAAAGCAAGCTGACCTCGCTTGGTATCCGACCCGAAAGGTTATTGTTTGTCAAAAATGTACAGCAAAGGACAAGTCACTCTAGAACCGCGGGTAATTGTTGGAGATGACTAAGGTAGTCAATGTGGTCATATTCCCAATGGACAAGGGAATGGTACCATTTAGGGCATTTTGAGAGATATCTAAATGTGTCAGGTACAGCATGAGTTTGCCAATGGTGGGAGGAATGGAACCGGAGAAGCGATTATCTTTGAGATACAGTGTTGTCACATTGGTAGGCCACATAGTTAGAGGACCTTCATAGGGGTTCGAACTCAAGTCCACATTGGATTGGACGTCTAAGAACATCAACGAGGTGGGTGGCTCACTGGTGAGCCGATTATACCCGACGTCTAGCTCATCTAATTGCAGATTTAGTTGCAAGAACCAATTTGGTATGGTTCCCTAGACATTAGCGTTGTTCAACACCGTGGTCTCAAGGTCGTTGTGATTCCTGAGCCAAGTAGGAAACTCGGGACCCAATTGGCAAGATCTGATGTAAAGGTACCTGAGATTGAAGGAAGGAATCCAACCGGGGGCTATGTTAAATGCCAAGGAAATGTTTGGAGATGCTTTATGCAAGTTAAGATCCATGAGGCATGAGAGGTTTGCCAGGTGGCGCTCTACACCCTGGGTCTTCAGGTACACATATTGTCCGCTTTGGATACTAAGTCCTCACGGTTTCGTTCTTCTTGGAGCAGCCCATACTATCCTAAGAAAATGGGTATGTACAGTTAGAGGGCCTATTACCTTATAAGCTAGCCTAGGACTCCCTCCCTCCCTGCGCACATCTTTGGGTCTCAACACAGCTGCGGTCATCACCCCGCGCACTGTTGCTTGAGCTGTCACTGCCACGGTTGGGAGTCGACTCTAATACCACTTGTGACGCCCTGGGTCTCCACTGTATATATATTGTCTGCTTTGGACATTAAGTCCTCACGGTTTTGTTTTTCTCAGGACAGCCCATACTACCTCAAGAAAATGCGTATGTACAGTTAGAGAGCTCATTGCCTTATAAGCTAGCCCAGGACTCCCTCCCTAGGCGATGTGGGAAAAGAGAGGGACCCCTTCCTTGCGCACGTCCGGGGACCGAGGCGTGAATGCACTGCCATCTTTCCTCCCCGCGCACAGTCGCTTGGGCTATCACAAATGGTATCAGAGCTGACTCCCATAGCTTGTGGGCCCATAGCGAGGGTGCTGTGCCTTAAAGGGGAGAGAATGTGACGACCCAGACTCGGGACAGTATGGAAGGACAGACTAAGATTGTCTCGGCAGTATGCAGGCGAAGCTAAGGGCATGTCTCTAGTCCCACATCGCTTAGGGGAGAGTCCTGGGCTAGTTTATAAAGACTTGGATCCCTCTAATCTACTAACGCGTTTTAAAACACTGAGGACTTAGTGTCCAAAGCAGACAATATTACACAGTAGGGCCCGGGTCGTTACACAACCAATGTCGCCAGTTGCCCGAAATTTTTAGGAATCCCACTCATCCTGTTGTTGGCAGCGTAAAACCCTTCCATTGACGACATGTTTCCAATCGATTGTGGGATGAAACCTTGAAATGGATTCTGCCAAAATTGGAGGTACCTTAATTTCTTTAGATTTCCTAGAGAATTTGGAAGGTTGCCAAACAACCTATTGTTCCCCAAGTTGAGATTCTCCAATGTCCTATCGACGCTTCCATTGACGACATGTTTCGAATCGATTGTGGGATAGAACCTTGAAATGGATTCTGCCAAAATTGGAGGTACCTAATTTCTTTAGATTTCCTAGAGAATTTGGAAGGTTGCCAGACAACCTATTGTTCCCCAAGTTGAGATTCTCCAACGTCCTATCATTGCATCCAGCTAACCCATTGATAAAATTAGTTATCTCGCCAGTAATTCTATTGAGAGAAAGTTTTAGGACACACTCAAATCACATAAGCTCCCCAGGGATGCTAGATTAGCAAATTCATCTAGAAGCTCACCTCCAAGACTATTTGAGTTCAAATCAAGATGCAGGAGGCGAGTGAGATTGAATAGCCACCGGGGCGACATAGAGTTGAAGTTATTGTTCGAGAGATCGAGGACCTCAAGTGATGTGATATTTATGTATGGGATAGCAAGAGGAAGCGTTGACAGGAAATAGTTGGGCAAGCGCAACTCTGTGAGAGAAGGTAGCGAATTGATAGCTTGGAGCCAATAGTCAGCAGCTTTGCTGAGATCGACGGCTCTGAGATTAAGGTATCTTAGGGAAGAAAGGCCATGAAGCCAGAGAAGATCGTTTCGGCTAGATTTGGCAAAGCAATTGCTAAGGTCTAGATACTGAAGTTGCGAAAGATTCCCAAGACTCGGAGGGATCGTTCCCCCGAAAGACGCGCCCGATAGATTGAGGTAGCGCAGCTGCTTTAGTGAACTGATGAATCCCAGGAGTTTGGCGCCTCCAAAATCGTTCATGCTTAAATCCAAGTAGTCCAACTCTTTTATATCGAGCATAGAAGAACTGATCTCACCCCCAAGTGCTTGTTGTAGCTTAGGATCGTCGCTGCTTTGATTATTATCTACATAAGGACTGCAGCAAGCCCAGTCCGGTTGCTGCATACAATTCCACTCAATTTGCAGCAATCTTTCCTGATCCACAAAGCGAGCCAGCCTAAAGGATCCACAAAGCCACCTTTCAACTTGACAAGTGCTTCTCTTTCGCTTTTCAAGCAACCTCAATTGATTCCAGAAGTGGATAGTGCAAATTTGACAGTTTCAGGAAATAGAAGCCCTCATAGAACCAAGAAAGGAAGGACATCAATGCACCCGTTCCGATGAGCCATCCTTGCAGCCAAAACAAAAATAGACAAGAGAGTATTTGAAAGTTCAAATTAGCTTTGTTTAGACATATAAACTGGACTTGCGTCCTCCTATAATGCAAAATGATGTTGAATCTTCAATATAATGTGTTATATCAAACTAGTCAAGTGCATCTACTGCGTCAAAAATACTGTTCTTGTTTTTCCCTTGCCCAGGACACATTCTGGACTTGACTGACAAGTTACGTTCTATGGTTTTACGGCATTGAAGGTGCCATTGGGAAACTTATGTTTCTTGCCCATGATCGGAAATACGTTAAAATTTAATAGTTCATTATGAGGTCCACTGAACTCAACTGATCATGCTGTAGGGACTTGGAGCGCATAAATCAAGTCCATGCAGCGACTCTTGACAGACAATGTCATGGCAGGCAGTTGTTCAGGTGACACGAATTACGTCTGCTGCATCCATCGCAAAATGTGGGCACGTTTAGGTATCTCCAGGATGGCTTACTCATTCGTTGTTTCTTGGTCTACATAATAGAAGCGAGAAGAGGAACAATGAAATGCGATTGTAACCAGCCGATAGCATTGGACAAAGGGAAGTGATGGAGGTCAGCACACGTCAGCCTCTTTGAAGCAGTCTTATTCTAAACCATTCACAATGACGATTTCTTTTCCTGCTTAGGTGAGCCCTTAGCTAGAGCTCAATGAAAAAACTTCTTCTTCTTCTTTAGGACAAAGAGAATTTGGACGACGAATCCAAGCACGCTCTTCCAAACTCGAGTCAGCACATGTGGCTTCTTGACCAGAGGCTGACCACACGTTGGTGGAAAAATGATGTGAGGACTTTTACAAGGTCCCCTCAACAATTGGCTGCAGTTGCACTACGCTATCTAACTTCTAGACGTTGTACTTCCGGAGCATTTATTACCATACAAACATATAACTTACAATATAAAGGCTTAGACCTTCCTTTTTATACAAAAGAGCACATAATTATAAAACTTAACAGCTGAACTACGGACTACAGTGCTGCAGATAGCAGCCATATTGTCAGAAGAGACCTATTGCATTTATCATATATCTCGAAAGGGACGGTGGACTAAATGAGTCGCCGGCTGCAATTGACATAAAGTGAAATGTAGAGCACATGCAGAAAGCTGCATTTATAACCAATATTTAACCAAAAAAAAGAAAAAACCACTCACAGAGATGAGATTCAGAAATATGATGTCGGACGCTGGAACTCCTTTCTGGATGAGCAGCTCGATTGCTTGGCTAGCAGAATTACCTTCCAAAATAGCCATTAGAGAAGTACAACCATTAATGCCATACATAAAATGAATGCGAAGAAAAGCATACTAGCATTGTCTAGTTGCATCGGCTGTACTGTCATCAATTTCATCAGCTGCAAACGAGCTTGTGGGATGTCAATGAGAACTGAAACCCTTCATAGGAATTCAAACTCCATAAAAAGACAAAATAACTGATATTCTTTGAGTCATTTCACTTATTCCTGATACGCAGTTCTCGGCACATAAAGTTGGCAAGCAATTAAGGTTTTATAATGCAGACCTCCTTGGGCATCAAAAAGTTCAAGAATCTTTCAAGGATGACATGATCTGTAGTTACCTGTAGCTAAAACAGGATCCAGAAGCAAAACATGACGTTCAGATATATCCTTGGGAAGTTTCTCATAAATAAGCTGCTCAAAATACATCCAGTGCACAGATCACACTCATAGAAGTGAAATGTCCCCATGAACGAGAAAACAACAGGCAACTAAGGGGAAAATACGTCAAATGGAGAGGCAAAGGCACCTGTTTCCCATTGTCCCCATCTCGATGGATCAGAATTTTTCCAATTTTTATTCCTTTGCAGCAAGAACGTAATGCATTTTCCATGCTCTCTCCACTAAAAAGACAAAGTATATCCCAAGCATTAAATCAGCATCAGTTTGACATAGATAAGTGCAGCCCAACAATAATCATGCTAAACATAACCATTAGTGCAAAATGAATATCCATCTTCACTAGTAACCTTGTAATGGGAGGTTATGGCGCTTGAAATGGCAGAAGAAAGCTGAAACTAGACACATGTGATAGGCAGAGGAATAAAAAGGAGTGAGCAAACAGCCCTATCTTTTCATAAAAATTCAGTTTAAGTTAAGCCCTATATTGATGAAGAGATCCATTCAATTAAAACCAGGATCAAAATCTGACAGGTGCTAAGCGATCCATGTAATCTATCTTTTCGCTTGCACAAATTCTCTCCATGAACTAGTACCTTAATCAAGGCTCACCTTCGAACAATAGAAACTCCACATAATTTCTTGCAAAAATCAACTCCAGTGTATAATGACCCGGAAACAACATAATCAGGAAAGGAGAAAGAAAAACGTCATGAGCAGAAGAAAAAATCTATACTCAAAGATTACGTATAACTTATCATTTTCCAAGCTTCGAGCCACTTAAAATCAATCACAAGCCAATGAGCTATAACCATCCAGACAGGCAAATAACAGCATAACCAGTGTTGTCACTTCTGGTGACAGCTTCCTTTAAATTCCACCTGATTCAGACCAGCACCATGAGAGATCTATACAGATTAAGAGGCAAATACCTGTTGGAGTAATCACTTGTTTCTCAGTAAATGGCAAATGACCAAGCCCATGCTCCGCCACCTGAAAATCAAGTTTAGTAATGAGGTTTTGATAATGCCAATGCAGGGATGGAAAAATCTGTTTGCAATTTGTACTCATGCAGGTACCAGCCGAATAAGTCGATCGGAATAGAAGACAAAATCATGCTTTGATATGTCGCGATCTCGAATCAGCATGTGCATGCCTCTTATCTGGGAAAAAAAATATCTATATCAACAATTACCAAAGACAATGGAGCAATTACAAAGAATACAACCGATTGAAGGGGGGCAAAAGAAAGAGGAGGGGGTTCAAGGGGAGATCTTAAGAATGTGAGGAGGACGGGTTAGGGTTCATGGTGTAGTAAGCCTCTCCCCAGGACTTCTTCACCATCAAAGTGCCGCAGACACCCTAGAACCCAACAAAGAAACCAAGCCCAATGCTCAGGAAGAGCCAGAAATATTTGAGACCATTGTCTCCATCTTTTGCTCTTGCTGTTTCCATGGACATTGTGTCAAGCCTGAATCCAAGCGTGTGCCCGTCCCTCTCTGGTCGATAATATTTTGCGACTTCCCAGGACGAGTCGCCGACCCTTTTCGTTTTATTGCACATGCGGAAGTGAAAACAAATCCTCTGATAGTAATCATCTCGGGATACAAAAGTAGGACAACAAATTCACAAACAGACATGCTTTTATATTCATATAGAGTCATGTACAAGGTCTATGACCAAAAGACTACAAAAACTCGCTTTCCAAAAAGAAACAGTCCTAACTAACCTACACTTCCGATCGCCTCCTCTCAGCTCTTGGTCCCCCACTCGACGACCCCGAAAATTTAACCTGCGATGGGGTGAGATATAAATCTCAGCGAGTTGACGCTCTAAATCCCGATTATGAAGATAATACACCAAGAGGTGTCCTAACCACATAATCACGCATTTTGCATAGAGGACTTATCTCGTATCAGTTCCACCCTACAGGTCAGCAAGGTGTATACACATTATGCATAAAATCGATGCACACAACAATTGAAACACATTACTCAACTCAATAAATCACAGGGGTCCTGATTATAGGGCCAAATCGTTATGACACGTCCCATACCATGTCACACAATTTTGTCCTATAATCTGGCGCATCTATTTCACTCAACATGCATTCCAATTGATAATTACGCCCCTTTAGGGTACAACCTACTTGAAGATCGGCGGTTTACTGGCGTAGCCAGGTATCGTCTCACCCCAGTTAGCACAATTTGGTCTCTCAAAGATGACTTTCCAGAAGAAGTATAGATTCAGCCTCTACTACAACCCAAATCCCAATAAATGAGTATCCCATATAAGGTAATGTCCATCTAACACAGTTCGAGGACGGGTTCTCTTAACCAACATACGACCACTCAATCTCGGCTCAGGACACTATGTATTGCACTCAAATGCCTCAATTAAAATAATGATCCTGGCATATTTTCTTCGTATTAAAAACACCCGATGAAAATAGTCGTGCATGGGTATATAGTCAGATTGGACCCGGAAAATTCATAACCTTCTTTTTAAAATCTTACTAGTTCATATAATATATAAAACCATTTTCGATGTTTAAAATCCGAAACCCGGGATTTTCTGGGTAAATGTCAAAATTCACAAATTTTGGAATAATTGATCCAATTTCCAATTAGCATTGAAATTTCACAATTTAACCCTCGATTGCAGAAATTAACCACACCATTGTAATCAGCATGAAATTCCGATCACCAACTATCTCGGTCTAATTTCTGGAAAATATTCAATAATTAAATAAATTTCTAAGTTTATTTAAATAAATACATTAAACATTGAAAATGCTAACTTAGGCTAAATAATTCTAATCTAACCACCTATTGAGCTAATTAAATTATTTTAAACATCCTAGCTATATAACAATACACTAAGGGGCTGCATGACAAAATTTCGGGAATGATTTCTCGGTGATTTCGTTTCCGGAATAGGTTTGGGCAATCCGTTTGGTAACGCAATTTGATTTTTCAATTTCTGAAACAGATTTCTGTTTTGAAATTGATTTGGAGAAGAAATCGAAGCTAGAAATTGTAGCTTCTCCAATTTCGAAATAGAAACAGAAATTATTTCACTTTTTTTTTTCTTTCTTTTTTTTTTTTTTTTTTTTTTTTTATCTTCTTCGTTCACATCTCCTCCTCCTCACTTTCACCCTTACCCTTACGACTCCTCCTCCAACGCCATCGACGTCCTCTTGCTGGTCAGATCGCCGCTCATCTTGCCGTCACCGTCCTCAGCCCGTCCTCCGATCGTCCCATCAAGCCTGCCTCCTCTGTCCGCATCCCATTTCTGCTCTCGGATCCGCACCTCCAATCGCCGTCGCCGTCCTCTCTCCGGTCAGATCATCGCTCGTCTCGCCGTCGCCATCCTCTCTCCAGTCAGATCGTCGCTTGTCTCGCCGTCGCCGTTCGAAGACCGTCCAGTCGTCCCGCTCGTCTCGCCTCGCCGTCGCCGTTCGAAGACCGTCCAATCGTCGAGCTCATCTCGTCTCGCCATCGCCATTTGAAGACCGTCCAGTCATCCAGTCGTCCCGCTCATCTCACGGTCTTCTCTGGAACTTCCACCATCACGAGGTTCGATCGATCTTCCCTTCTCGCCTCTCTTATCATGTTTCGATTTAGGGTTTAGGCGGTTGGAATTGTTGGCGTGCTGTGAGCTGTTTGTTTGATCTATTGAGCTCGCCCCCATTCGCCGCCGTCGAGCCGGGTAGGGAGCATGCCGACCGCCCTATGCTTTTTCCCCTTTTTTGTGCCTTGTTTTGCCTCGCTTTGGGCTCGCTGGACCAGGCTTCGTCGTTGTCCAGTTCACGCGAGTCTCGTCCCCGTCTGTTTGTGCACTGCTATTTTACATTGTTGCTTGTTGATGGTCGCAAATTTGGGCGCAAATCTGAGCCTTGTCAGTTTGGTTTTTCTTTCTCTTTCAGCGAGTGTGCTTTAAATGCTCGATAGTCGATATAATGCCTCAGCTGGTGTTGTTGTAAAAATGAGACCGAGGTTTGGTTTGTTTCTGTGAAAGCATGTCAAGGATCTATCTAAAATATTTCCATCGACCTAAGATGTCCTTTGATTGATTGATGTAGGATGAACTCGACACCAAAGTGTTGGGTCATCGGAATGCCATATCTCTTTCAGTCAAACGCCTGAGACTTGCTCGACGAAATGTTTCTTAGAAGTGTTTAAGAAAATGACTTTTGTTTTGGTTCGAATCGAAGGTGCGTCTTGATGTGGCTTGTTCGTTCACTAGTTCTTATTTTAATTTGTTGCAATAATACACAAAACTTAGAGGAAAAAACATTGTTTAAAGAAAAATGCTGAAATGATATTTTTAAATTTATTTATGTATCATATATAGCATTTTTTATTACTTCTTTCATAGTAAAATACTTAAAAAAGAAACAATTCTAAAAAAACAATTCTAGAAATAGAAATTTTTATTCTGTTATCAAACGGATTTCTGTTTTAGAAATAAAAATTTTGAGTCGTTATCAAACGGGTTTCTTTACTTAGAAACTTGGCCGGGAAATAGAAATTGAGAAATCAATTTCGGCGAAAATCAATTTCTGTTTCAGAAATTTTGTCATGCGCACCCTAATCTAACTAACTATAGTCTCCAACCACCTAATTAACTAATCTAACTAACCTAATTTAATTTAAAAAACTAATAATTAAACTAATAACACTTAAATTAATCTAAACACTCCTTAAACGTCATTAGACTACTAAGAAGAGTTTAGTGCATAAACTCATCGGTTTATTGCGGAAACCGGTTTACCGCGATGACGGTGCGACGGTGGCCGAAATCCGAATTTTCGACAAAGATCGACGAACACTCAAACCGAGCCCAAAGGCCTTGCAAGCTCACAGCAAATGTTGGGCTTGGCTGTGGGTCCAACAACTCAATTGATGGGCTGCCTCTTGGGCTGGGCTGATCTGGCTGAAATGTGGGCTGGCTTGCGTGAAGATGGGCCCACGTTTAAGTGGACCGAGCTGCTGCAGGCGTGGGCTGAATCTTGACTTAATGGAGAGTTGGGCTGACATTGCTGCAGGCTTTAAGTGGCATGGGCTGCTGATGGGCTTTGCTGGGCCGAAGACACGCGATGGAGGAAAAGGGCGAGCTGCTGGAGGGAAACGGAGCGAGGAAGCTGGCTTCGTGCGGGCTTGCCTTCGGTGAAGGAAGCAACTCAATTTCTGCCGGTCGCGGTAGCGTGGAGACTGGAGAGGAGAAAGACGCATGGGCTTGTTGCTTCGTGGGATGTCTTCAATGGAGGCAGCAGCTCCTGACGTCCACAGAGTCAACAAAGAAGAGCTGGCATGAGGTTAGTTGACCGAGGGGAAAAATTTCTGGTGGAGTGGGCTATTGGCAAATCGTCAGAGGCTGAAAAAGATGATCGTGGGCATGGGTCGAAGAAATCGTGCAGCTTCGGTGAGTGGTGAATGGGCAGACGGTGGATAGAGAGATGCGAAGATGGGGAGGAAAGAAAATTGAAATTGAAAGCAGAAAAGCAGGAACCGATGATGATGAAGAAGAGCTTAGGTGTGTGACGGGATGAGCAGCTGGTGGTGTGTTCGGCAAGATCAGAAGCTTAAAGTCCAACATCTCTATCCATCCAATTTAATGCAATGTCCTCCTAATATTTTCTAGCCAAAATTTCCATAACTGGCTCAAAATAAAGCCTAAAATACAGCCTCCAAAATGGCAAACGAATTTCGCCATATACGTTTCAATTTCCTCTCCGATTATCCAAATCAAGGTCCGATTTCGTTGAAGAAAAATCCTGTACAATTTTCTGCAAGTCCCCAACACTCAAAGGCTCGACTTGGAAGTCTAAATTTCCTTCAATTGAGCCCATATGAATTTTCGTTATTTTTCCGCAACGTCTGAAACGATTTTCCGTAAAAATCCTGGAATCTCCGAAAATTCTTCAGAGGATGAGTCAATGTTGCTAAAATGAATCGTGATACGACGAACTTTCAATTTCTGAAATTGGATTCAAATTCGCAATTAATTTCAATCCAACGCAATTTTAGCATGACCTAGTCTATCAGATAAGTTTTAGTAATTTTAGTGCAATTGACCCATCATCGATTTATCTCGAGTCACAATGTACATTTTCGACTCATTGGTGACTCTCGATTGTCGTGAAAATTTCGAGATTTCAAATACGAACATCAAGTATAGAAATGACAAAAAAATCGATATAGTGCCAATCGACAAGAATTTTGCAATTAGGTGGAATCACCCACACACTAATCACATATCTCTATCGAATCGACCTATCTTTGGTCTCTGATCGATTTTTGACGGTGTCGTAATGACCCTTGTAGATTAACACGATCGAGCAATCGATTCCTGATCGAATTTTCAAGTCCATTGCATTTAGATTTCTTAATTGCTTCTAGTTATTTCGTGATCACTATCGGTGCGTCGATGAAAGGCCGATTTATTTAATTGAAAACAAATTCTGAAAATTCAGACTATCACACATCGTCAGGAGGTTGTGGTCGTTTCCCTTCTCCAATGGAATCCCACATAGGCCAACGTTGCCCTTGTAAATAGATGGCTAAGCGAGGGTTTGGAACTATTTGGCTGTTGGGATTTTCCCCGAAAAGTCATTGCACGACAGGTTCGAGTAATTCAACTTTGTTGAAGTGGTCATGCTCCAGGGAATCAGCCCCGAGAGACTGTTGCTTGATAAGTCAAGTGTCTCCAGCCGCTCCAAGTTCCCAATGTCGACCAGTATTTTTCCAATGAGATGGTTTATGGACAAATTCAAGGTCCACAACCTCACGAGGGTCATTAGCGCTCCAGGAATCTCCCCCGACAAGCGGTTCTCAGAGAGATCCAGACTGTTGACGAGGTAAAGAATCCTTTCATCATATTGAAGAATCTTTCCTTTGGCCACCACAGTCAAGCGTCCCCGGTACCTTACCTTGTCAGCATTTGTGAGCTCCAGTTTCAAGCTCGTTCAGTTTCCGACGCACACCGGGATTGATCCTGACAGGCTGTTGTTTGAGAGGTCCACTATGTGGAGATTCGAAAGACAGCATGGCATATCTGAGTAGGAATCTTCCTGGAAAACAAGTTTGATCGTAGGCGCAAAATTAGCAACGAAGGAATGCTCCCCGCAATCGATGCCGGAATGTTTCCCGAGAACCTGTTATTGTCGAGATCGAGACTGGCCAGAGAGCTGCAGTTCTGCAAGGAGGATGGTAGTTCACTAGAGAGATTGCTTTTACTGACTATGAAGAACATGAGAGAAGAAAGCAAGCTGACCTTGCTTGGTATCGGACCCAAAGGGTTATTGTTTGACATGTCAGAAAATGTATAGCAAGGACAAGTCACTCCAGAACCACGGTATTTCTCCTGATAGGTAATTGTTGGAGATGACTGAGGTAGTCATAGTGGTCATATTCCCAATGGACAAGGGAAGGGATAAGTACACTAACGGTGCCAAAAGTTGTGTACGGCACTCACTTTGGTGCCAAAAGTTTCCGCCGGATCACTTTTAAGTGCCAAATCGGAGAAAAAACGCTCACTTTGGCGCCACCGGCGAGAATTTCTGGCCAAAATGATTACGTGGCTTTATATTTAAAAAAAAAATTCGATAAACCCCTTAAATGACGTCGTTTTTTTGTCATACTTAAGAAAACGACGTCGTTTTGCCGTCCTATGTGGATGGCTTAGGAAAAACGCCGCCGTATAGCCCATTTGTGATTGAAATTAGGGTTTTTTTTTGTTCATCCTCGCCGACCCACCGTGCTCAGCCACCGTCGTTGGGCCACCGTGCTCGGCCACCGTCGCTCGGCCACCATGCTCGGCCATCATCGCTCGGCCAAGAAGTGATGGGAAAATAGGAGGCGAGGACAGAGGAGGAGGAGGAGGAAGAAGGGGGATTAAAGGTGCAGAGAGAGAGAGAGAGAGAGAGAGAGAGAGAGAGAGAGAAGACGAGGTGTGCGAGGGAAAGAGTGGTTGGTGCTGGTGTTGTTCTTCGGGGAAGAAGACGCGGCCACCATGGCTTCTCTCTCTCTGTTGGTGTTGTTTTTTGGGGAAGAAGACGATATCACCATGGCTTCTCTCTCTCTCTGCTGGTGTTGTTCTTCGGAGAAAAACACAATGCTGCCATGGCTTCTCTCTCTTTCTCTCTGCTGGTGTTGTTCTTTGGCGATGAAGACAACGCCGCCGCCATGGCCTCTCTCTCTCTCTCTCTCTCTCTCTCTCTCTCTCTCTCTCTCTCGATCTTGATTTGGCGATTTAGGGTTTCGACTTGAGATTTAAGATGCCAAACGACGTCGTTTGGTTGTTTACACGCTGACTGGACTTTTTGGCGAGCCACATCAGTATAAAAAATTATTAAAAAAAGGCCACGTCGGATTTCCGGCGGTTCAGATCGGCGTTAGCACCAAAGTGAGCATATTTCAAATTTTTTGGCACTTAAGTGATTCGACGGAAACTTTTGGCACCAAAGTGAGCGCCGTACACAACTTTTGGCACCATTAGTGTACTTACCCCGACAAGGGAATGGTACCATTTAGGGCATTCTGAGAGCTATCTAAATGTGTCAGGTATGGCACGAGTTTGCCAATGGTGGGAGGAATGGGACCGGAGAAGTGATTATCTCTAAGATACAGTGTCGTCACGTTGGTAGACCACATAGTAAGAGGACCGTTGTAGAGGTTTGAACTCAAGTTGACATTGGATCGGACATCTAACAACATCAACGAGGTGGGTGGCTCGCTGGTGAGCCAATTATACCCAACGTCTAGCTCATCTAATTGCAGATTCAGCTGCAAGAACCAATCTGGTATGGTTCCCCAGACATTAGCGTTGTTCAACACCATTGTCTCAAGGTTGTTTTGATTCCTGAGCCAAGTAGGAAAATCGGGACCCAATTGGCAAGACCGATGTAAAAGTGGCGAGATTGAAGGAAGGAATCCAACCGGGGGCTATGTTAAATGCCAAGGAAATGTTTGGAGATGCTTTACGCAAGTTAAGATCCGTGAGGCATGAGAGGTTTCCCAGGGGGCGCTCTGTCACAACTCATTCCCACAAGTTGTCAGAGAGATGCACCGCAACCAATGTCAACAGTTGCTCGAAACTTTTAGGAATCCCACTCATCCTGTTGTTGGTAGCGTAAAACTCTTCCATTGACGACATGTTTCCAATCGACTGTGGGATAGAACCTTAAAATGGATTCTGCCAAAATTGGAGGTACCTTAACTTCTTTAGATTTCCTAGAGAATCCGAAAGGTTGCCAGACAACCTATTGTTCCCTAAGTTGAGATTCTCCAACATCCTATCGTTGCATCGAGCTAACCCATCGATAAAATCAGTTATTTGCCAGTAATTCTATTGAGAGAAAGCTTTAGGACACTCAAATCACATAAGCTCCCCAGGAATGCTAGATTAACAAATTCATCTGGAAGCTCGCCCCCAAGACTATTTGAGTTCAAATCAAGATGCAGGAGGCGAGTGAGATTGAACAGCCACCGGGGTGACGTAGAGTTGAAGTTATTGTTCGAGAGATCGAGGACCTCAAGTGATGTGATGTTTATGTATGGGATAGCAAGAGGAAGCGTTGACAGGAAATAGTTGGGCAAGCGCAACTCTGTGAGAGAAGGTAGCGAATTGATAGCTTGGAGCCAATAGTCAGCAGCTTTACTGAGATCGACGGCTCTGAGATTAAGGTATCTTAGGGAAGAGAGGCCATGAAGCCAGAGAAGATCATTTTGGCTAGATTCGGCAAAGCAATTGCTAAGGTCCAGACACTGAAGTCACGAAAGGTTCCCAAGACTCGGAGGGATCGTTCCCCCGAAAGACGCGCCCGATAGATTGAGGTAGCGCAGCTACTTTAGTGAACCGATGAATCCCAGGAGTTTGGTGCCTCCTAAATTTGTCATGCTTAAATCCAAGAAGTTCAGCTCTTTTATATCGAGCATAGAAGGACTGATCTCACCCTTAAGTGCTTGTCGCAGCTTAGGATCGTCGCTGCTTTGATTATTATCTACATACAGACTGCAGCAAGCCCAGTTTGGTTGCTGCATACAATTCCTCTCAATTTGCAGCAATCTTTCCCGATCCACAAAGCTAGCCAGCCCGAAGGATCCGTGAAGCCACCTTTCAACTTGACAAGTGCTTCTCTCACTTTTCAAGCAACCTGAATTGATTCCAGAAGTGGATAGTGCAAATTTGACAGTTTCAGGAAATAGAAGCCCTGATAGAACCAAGAAAGGAAAGACATCAATGCACCCGTTCCTATGAGCCATCCTTGCAGGCAAAACAAGAATAGACAGGAGAGTATTTGAAAGTTCAGATTAGCTTTGTTTAGACATATAAACTGGACTTGTGTCCTCCTATAATGCAAAATGATGTTGAATCTTCAATAAAATGTGTTATATCAAACTGGTCAAGTGCATCTACCACATCAAAAATACTGCTCTTGTTTTTCCCTTGCCCAGGACACATTCTGGACTTGACTGACAAGTTCTGTTCTATGGTTTTACGGCATTGAAGGCGCCATTGGGACACTTATGTTTCTTGCCCATGATCGGAAATACGTTAGAATTCAATAGTTCAGTACGAGGTCCACCGAACTCAACTAATCATGCTGTGGGGACTTGGAGCGCATAAATCAAGTCCATGTAGCGACTCTTGACAGCCAATGTCATGGGCAGGCAGTTGTTCAGGTGACACGAATTACGTCAGCTGCATCCCTCGCAAAATGTGGGCACGTTTAGGTATCTCCAGGATAGCTTACTCATTCGTTGTTTCTTGGTCTCCATAATAGAAGCGAGAAGAGGAACAACTGAATGCGATTGTAACCAATCGACAACATTGGACAAAGGGAAGTGATGGAGGTCAACACATGTCAGCCTCTTTGAAGCAGTCTTATTCTAAACCATTCACAATGACGATTTCTTTTCCTGCTTAGGCGAGCCCTTAACGAGAACTCAATGAAAAAACTCATTCTTCTTCTTCTTCTTCAGGACAAAGAGAATTTGGACGACGGATCCAAGCACGCTCTTCCAAACCCGAGTCAACACATGTGGCTTCTTGACCAGAGGCTGACCACACGTTGGTGGAAAAATGATGTGAGGACTTTTACAGATTCCCCTCAACAATTGGTCGCAGTTGCACTACGCTATCTAACTTCTAGACGTTGTACTTCCTGAGCTTTTTTTTTTTTTTTTTTTGGTAAAGTGTACTTCCTGAGCATTTATTACCATACAAACATATAGCTTACAATATAAAGGTTTAGACCTTCCTTTTCATACAAAAGAGCACATAATTATAATACTCGATAGCTGACCTACGGACTACAGTGCTGCAGATAGATGCCGTATTTTCAGAAGAGACCTATTGCATTCATCATATATCTCAAAAGGGACGGTGGACTAAATGAGTCGCCAGCTGCAATTGACATAAAGTGAAATGTAGAGCGCATGCGGTCACTCTAGAAATGACCTGAATGCTGGAGGTTTGGAGATTTCAGACAATTGCACGAAGCGCATGTTACGTTATGTGTTCATGAATTATAGTTCAAGTATGACCGCAAAGAAATCCTCCAACCTTAAGTCACGAAAATTCCTGCATTAACGTCCACGTTGTCTAGACTTTTATTCACTTGGTCTAGTAGCTCCAAATACCTTGAGTTGCGGGGACTCAATCGCAAAGGAAGTTCTTCAATAGTTGCGTTCTTTGGACAATCGGATAGTATAGCCAACGTTAAATCATGCTTCTTTTTGGTACTCCAGCTTGACATGTTACGTTAAGCCTAAAAATTCAGGAGAAGTATCCCAAATAGATCAAGAAATGTTTCTTATTGAAGAACCACATGTTAAGGGCTTTGTCTCCGCTCATGCATCCACAGACATCTGCCCCCATCGTAGTTCCCGGTTAATGAAGCTAGAACTGCCCTTTCGCAATCTCCAGGTCTTCAACTCTAAAGGGTTTTTCACCTTTACTAACTTCCATTAATGACTATCATCAAAGTTGAACCACAGCAAAAGCTAGAGGACGAGGATACCTTCAAGGAGATTCTCCTAGAAAGTGTACTGGCTTATCTGACCCAAACTGACTACATGAGAGTTTCTTTTATAAGCTATCAACACGAACATGACGATGGTAAGTGAGGGGCACTGGACTGTGGAGGTCGGACTTAGATGGAAGGACGCTGAAGCGAGTGGCGGCGGAAAGGGAGGAGCTGAGGCTGTAGGAGGCAGGTGGCAGGAGGTAATTGGGTGGAGGGAGCGGGAGGAGAGGAGGCGCAGTGACATCGGCGGAGCAGGGCGAGCACGACGGAGCTTCGCTACACTTGATTTTTGGCCAGAGTGGATAAAATGGAGGCCATGAAGTTAACAAAGAATATATCTTTGAACAGCGACGGGTCGGGTAACCATTTGGGTGCTCCCGGTTCAATTCAGATCTGGTCTGGGATGAAATCCGGTTCAAACGGACTTTGGACTCGTCCGACTCTGAAGCATAAAAAGTAAATAAAACATTTGTCTAGCGGACCGGATCCCATTCCGTAAGTTTTGCGAAGTACAAATAATTTAAAATATTTTTAAAAATAATCACTTATATCGCTAAAAAGGATGAATGGACAAAAATATGTTTAAAATATATTATATTAACTAATTATTTTAAGCGATACAAGTGTGCAAAATGTTAGAGGATTCAGATCCTAGTCTCAAGATGAGCTTATGGATTAATTTCCATAGAATTCAGTCTTCTCTTATTGCCCAAGGCTCATTTTATTGGCAATGCCAGAAACATGTGGAGTATGTTCCCTGTGCTTAGCTGCTACATTCATAAAATGTCTAATGATTGTAAGCCCTGAATCAAATCCCTGAATACATGCTTGCATCCTAGTCCGTCCGACATGCGATGAGTGCAGCAACAATTAGCTTGTTCTTCATCCTGTCGACGTAACCGTAGTAAGCCTCTCTCCAGGACTTCTTTACGATCAAAGTGCCGCAGACGCCCCAGAACCCGACAAAGAAACCGAGCCCAATGCTTAGGAAGAGCCAGATACGTTCGAGATCATCGCCTCCGTCTTCGCTCTTGGTGTTTCCGCTGCCATCGTCAGGAGATTGTAGCTGTTCCTCGTCTCCCAGGCATAACTCTGGCAATGGAATCCCACAGAGGCCTACGTTGCCCTCGTAAATCGATGGGTCGTTGAGGGTTTGGAACTGGTTGGTCGTCGGGATTTTCCCCGTCAAGTTGTTGTATGACAGTTTCAAGTGATTCAGCTTTGTTAAAGCAGTGATGCTCGGAGGAAGTGGTCCCGAGAGATTGTTGCTCGATAAGTCGAGAGTCTCTAGCCATTCCAAGTTCCCAATGTCGATCGGTATTCTTCCAGTGAGATGGTTCATGGACAAATTCAAGGTCCACAACCTCACGAGGTTTGTTATCGCTTCAGGAATCTCCCCAGACAAGCGGTTGTCCGAGAGATCCAAACTGTTGACGAGGTAAAGAATCTTTTCGTCATATTCAACGAACCGTCCTTTGGCCACCACGGTCAAGCGTCCCTCGTACCTCTCTGTGGTGAGCTCCACTTTCAAGCCTGTTAAGTTTCCAATGCACAGCGGAATGGATCCTGACAAGCTGTTGTGAGAGAGGTCTACTATGTGGATACTCAGAAGACGGCATATCTGAGGAGGAATTTTCCCGGTAAATGAATTGGACCGCAGACGCAAAATCAGCAATGAAGGAATTCTCTCTTCAATCCACTCGGGAATATTTCCCGAGAACTTGTTCTCACCTAGGTCGAGACTCTCCAAAGAGGTGCAGTTTCGCAAGGAGGATGGAAGTTTGCCAGAGAGATTGTTGTTACTGAGAATCAAGAACTCGAGAGAGGAAAGAAAGCCAACCTCGCTTGGTATTGGACCTGAAAGAGCATTGTTTGATGTGTCAAGAATATACAGCAAGGACAAGTTGCTCCAGAACCGGGGTATTTCTCCGGATAGATAGTTGTTGGAGATGTCCAAGGTTGTCAAAGTGGCCATATTCCCAATGGACGAGGGAATGGTACCATTTAGGGCATTCTGAGATATGTCTAAATCTGTCAGGTAAGGCATGAGTTCGCCAATGTTCGGAGGAATGGGACCGGAGAAGTGATTATCTCCGAGATACAGTGTCGTCACGTTGGAAGACCATGTAGGAAGAGGACCTTCATATCGGTTTGACCTCAAGTTAACATTGGACTGATCGTGTACAAACATCAGCGAGGTGGGTGGCTTGCCAGTGAGTTGATTATACGAGACGTCTAGTTCATCTAATTGCAGATTCAACTGAAAGAACCAATCGGGTATTGTCGCGACCAATTTTTCGGGTGTGAACCACCTAGGGTTTGGATGATGGATTGTTAAGCCTAGACTTAACCCGAGCGCTCCCAAGCCCATACCAATTCCATTTTTTCGGGTGTGAACCACCTAGGGTTTGGCTAATGGATTGTTAAGCCTAAACTTAACCCGAGCTCTCCCAAGCCCATACCAATTCGCCACTTAGGTTTGAATTCTTAACATGCAAATGATTTTTATTAAGGAGTCGCCACTAATCAGTTTTTAGTGGGTTGATTAGAAACCCAAGTAAAGTAATGGGAGATTACTTTACTCCTACGAACCAGAGATTATGGGTACGGGGACTTGGTTACACTAGATTTCTCTAATGCCCTTTCGGTACCATTCTTTTATTTTGAAAAATGAATTTATCTCCCTAACATGTGAGGTGATCATGCGGGTGCGCAATTCACCAATTTAACACCCAATAAAACAATGAATAAGGTTAAGGGACTTACCTTGTAGCAACGAAAGCATCTGCATCGTTAGATTAAATTCCACATCAACAATCCTAGATATGGTCTCTAATTTACACGCAAATTTCTTTTTTTTTTTTCGCTTTATTTAATGGGATTTAATCCAAATGCAATGCATGCTAATAGCCTAATATGACATGGCAAAATGATCTAAATTATGGACATGAAATGCAATAATTGCAACTTAAATGACCTAATATGTAAATTTAAACTAAATGGTCCTAGAATGCAAATTGGTTAACATGCACTTAATTTTTTTGGATTTTTTTATCTGAAATTTTGAATTAACAAAAAGCCCTAATTGAACTACCTAAAACGAATAATTTTCTAATTCACGTTTAGGATTAATTTAAATTAACCCTATTTTGACTTAGAAAATCATTTCTTTATTTTTTTTTTTTTTTTTTTTTTTTAAAGAGGTGCCAAGTTTTCTAAGAATGAAATTGTCTAAATCTAATCCGACCTATTTAAAAAGAGATTTCTAAAAAAATGATCCTAAAAATGTGATTAAAAAAAAAAACCTAATTTGCTAGCCTAAATGTCTTATTTACTAAATCTGTATTCCTAATTCTACATGCTCATGCAAGATTTTTGATTTTTTTCTTTTTGATTTTATGATTTTTCTAAAAAATTTTAATTTATCCTAAAAAGGTGGAATTAATCTATCCTAAGATATTTGAATGAAATTCCTAACTAAATTAAAATTTTATCCTATTTAAACTAGGAATTAGGTTATCCTAATTTAAATTAAGACATTGTTTTAATTTAGTAATTTCTAGCCTAAGATGCAATCTATTTAGAAATGATCTAAGCTTAAAATTAAACATGCAATTCTATTCTAAAAATTGATGATTTTTTGTTTGCCTTTTGTTTTTCTAATTAAAATTTGACATGCAATTCAACTAGCATCCTAGGTAAATTTTGCTTTTTTTTTTTGTTTTTTTATGACTTAATTAAAATCCCTAATCTAAATACGCAAGACAATTAAACCTAGTTAAAGATTTTTTTGATTTTTTTGATTTTGTTTTGAAATTAACAATTTCATGCAACCTAGATTAATTGATATTTTGTTGTTTTTTTTTTTTTTTTGAGATTTACGATAACTAAAACGCTTAGCCTAAACATGCAAATAACCCTAAACATGCAATATTCTAATTCAGACATTTCACAAGATAAATAGAAACAATCAAGTTCATTTAAAATTACCCAAAAAAGATATCATATATTATTCAAATCAAGGGGTAATATTTCGCTAGTAAAATCGATAAATTGATCTTAAGCCTTAAAGATCAAAATATCAATTTTATTCCCGCATAATTAATTATTTCGTCTAAAGCCTTATAGACGAAAAATAAAAAATCGGCGCGGTTGCGAATTAGGGGATAAATTGGAATTTCCAATTACTTATCGGGGCCTAATGTTGTTAACAAAAATAAATAACAATAAAACAATAACAATAAAACAATAAAAATAAAATAAAGTAAATAAAAGAAAGGAAATCTACCTAATTGCTTTTTGGTTTTTTTTTTTTCTTTTCTTTTTTTTTCTTTTCGAAAAAAAAAGAAAAAAAGGAAAAAAAAAATAGAGAGGGCCGGCGAGGGGGACGGCTAGGGTTCCGGCACTGGATCGCCGAGGACGGCGCGACGGCTCCGGCGGAGAGGGCGGCTAGCGACGGCGTCGGCTCGAGCGGCGCGGGGCGGCGCAGGGGAGGCAGGGACGGCGGCTGGCGACGCGGGGGCGTCGGATCAGAGGCGCGGCGGCGTCGGGGCTGGGTCGCAGTGGCAGGGGGCGTCGGGGCTTGATGGACCGGTGGCGCGGCGCTCGGATCTGGCTCGGTGGTGGCGGCTGGCAACGTCGAGGGTGCTGCGGCGCTGGGATCGGGGTGCGTCGGGGCGTACTGGTGCTGGGATCGAGACGCCGAGGCTTCGGGGCGGCCTGGGCTTCGCGGGCGGAGCAAGGGGCTACAGGGGCGATGGATCTGGAGCGGCAGAGCCTTCGGGACGGCGGAGGGCGGAGCGAGAGCGTCGAGGAGGCCTGGATCGGAGTTCGGCGGCGGTGGCTAACCTTGGCGAGGGCCTCGGGGCGTCGCGACGTCTAGGCGCGGGGCGTCGCGGCTCGAGGAGGCACGGCGCGGCGAGGGTGGAGCGGGGACGGCGGGGCGCGGCGACGCAGCTCCTAGATCCGGGAGGAGGCGGCGATGGTGTCGACGACGGCTCGAGCGGGAGAGGCGGCGGCGATGGCGTCGACGGCGGCGACGGCGGCCGGCGATGGGGCCGGTGAGGGTTCCCCCCCTCGGGAAGACGTACGGTCGCGGGAGGGGGGGGCTTCAACCTTTTTTTTTTTTTTTACCTCTCTCCCCTCAGCTCTCTTTTCCGACAGCTCTCTCCCTCTCTTTTCACTTTTTCTAACTTTTTCTTTTCTTTTTTTTCGAAAAACAGCCCCCCTCAATTAACTGTACACGAGCCCTTTTATAAGCCGAAAAATCAAATCCTTGGGGTATATTTTATTTCTAATTTTACTTAAGCACGATACCCCTAAATATATCACTGAAATATTTTTTGCATATCCTATCCAAAAATTCCCCTTCTTCCGTAAAATGCATATCTCAGTATATATTTCCTAAATCTATAAAAATTTTAATAAAACAACATATCAAAAAATCAAAATCTACCTGAACTATATGCCATGCATTTTTTATTTTTTTATTTTTTTGCAAAAAATAAACCCCCAAAATTAGGTGTCAACAGCTGTCCCTCTTTGAAGGTGAGCTCGTAGAGGTTGCCTTCAAAGACAAATTGAGACCTAATTTTGGCCATGCTTAAGCAATGAATGATTTTTGTTGGAAATTGGATTCCATTTTTAAATACAACTTATATGATGCATGCAAATGCTAATGCAAATGAACCTACCTGGAATAACTTACCTTCGAGGAGGATGAAGTAGTCTGAGGTAGAGGGTGTTACATGTCCAAGACCCGTACCATTCTACGGCCGCCCAAGATCGGCGAAAGGAATTGCTTTCCCGGATCCGTTCTATGCTACGGTCACCTGTTAAAGCAATAAATGCTGTCTAGGACCCGTTCTATGCTACGGTCACCTAGGCGAGGTTTTGCTTGGCTAGGACCCGAACCATTCTTTGGTCGCCTAGCCTTGCGACAGAAATCATCGACCGGGACCCGAACCATTCTTCGGTCGCCTTAATCGATTGAATCGGAGGAAAATCTTTGGGGGACAACTCAATTGAGTGTCAAATATACTTAAAAGGGAATACTTGTGCAATGACAAATATTCAAGATATGGATAGAGATATACTTACCCGGTACAATCTCGATCTTCGGGGATATGTCTCCTACAAAACATGGTTATAGGAGTGGCAACATGCGTTTGCAATCATAAACAAGTATCAATTTAATGGATGTTCAAGATGATTTCCATCAATCTCGCATCATCTAATTTCCATTCTGAATACATGAGTGTCATGAATGTGTGAAATGAGGGATCCTTTGGTCCGAAAGGACTTTTCTCTCATCCTCATTAAAATGGCTATTTTATCCCGATCTTTAATGCGGGATTCTGTCAATCACTCTATCTTACCTTCATCATGCCAGACAAGGGTCCAAGCAATCTCGCAAGTGGTACGATCTTACCAATCTGAGAGGTCTTTTAAGAGGGACCATAATGCGGGCTTGGTCAATGGCTTAACAAATGGGACTCTTTGAGTCAGGCTTATTTGAAAAATATTCTGCAATCATCTTGGGGTTTACAAGTCAAGAAACATAAGAAATGAGGCAGAAATTATCTTACTCACTCTCCTTCGAGCGGTGCTTTCGAACATATGAACCTTTACGTTAATTTAAGTGCCATAAACTGAAGAGACTTTGCGAGGGACGTAACGTAGGCTTGGTTCATGGGTTAAGAAACGAAAGGATGATTAGGCTCAAAAAGTGTTTAAAGGGTAAAGTTGATGATCATCTTGACACTTCCACTGATTTTCTGCCTCAATGTCGAAGATTTTCTTTTGCACTCATTGATTGCAACAGCATTTGAGCTTTTTCCTTTTCTTTTTTGTACTGCCTTGTTCAGGGTATGGCTAAGCATATCAGGCGTTTTTTCTTTTTCTTTTCTTTTGGGCATCGGCCTTGCTTTTACCAGGCACGCTGCTTTTTTATGCCCCATTTTTGCACTTCTTTTTTTTATCAAAACCTTCATTTTTTGTGGGCATCCTAGTTCATGCCACTTGAATTTGTCTTGCCCGTGGGGGATGATCACCAACTGGGTTTAATATGAAATGAATTCATAAGCTCAAGTGGGCTATGCAATGGATAAAAGTGTATAGGATAGAGAAATGACTGCTCTTCATCATCTTAAGGCACTTCAATTATCCTAAAAGTTACACTACGAAAGCAATACCCGAAGATTGACGCAAGTGTAAGTAAGAAAATTCCTACCCTTGATTTCAAATTTGTCCCAATGTGGGATGATCCTTGACAGGGGTAATTTTAAACAAACTCTTCATGTGTGTGGGCTCAAAGGGCTAAACAATGGGTATACCTGTAGTGTTTTGGGTAGAGGAAGAAACTGCCCCTCATCGCTTTGGATAACGTACCCTTTGCGAGACCGCCCTTTTCCTTGCGGGCATGGAATTTTTCACACAACTCATTGGGGGTTAGTGTATGAAATAGTGTATGGAATAAAGCTTGCCTTTCATCATTCCAAGATATCGCATTTGACACACTCAATTCATCTTACGCAATTCATTATGGAGAATATGCAACATTTGCAACAAATTTGAATTTGCCACTTATTGAGGCAATTTATTTATCATAAAAGCACTTGCAATTCAAAACATGACACAGCAAATCCAATCATGGATAATACTTCTTAACAGCATCAGAATTAACCAGAGTGGAAAACTGACGACCGTCCATTTCAGCCAGAATCAGAGCACCTCTTGGAAGTACCTTCCTCACCACATATGGACCGCTGTAATTTGGGGCAAACTTTCCCTCGGGATCTGGAAAAATTGGCAACAGCTTCCTTAGAACAAGATCATTTACCTCGAAGTATCTCGGTCGTACCTTCCAGTTGAAGGACCTAGCCACTCTCTGTTGATAAGTCTGGCCATAGCAAAGAGCCTTCAGTCTCCTTTCATCAATCAAGTTCAACTGCTCATGTCTTTGTTGCATCCATTCAGCCTCAGACAATTCTTCTTGGGATAAAACTCTTAGGGACGGAATTTCCACCTCCACGGGTAAAACAGCCTCCATGCCATACACCAGAGCAAAAGGAGTTGCCCCAGTAGAAGTGCGGATAGATGTTCGGTATGCCATCAATGCGAAAGGTAACCTCTCATGCCAATCTCGATAATTCTCGACTGTCTTGGCCAAGATCTTCTTAATGTTCTTATTGGCAGCCTCCACAGCCCCATTCATTTGAGGGCGGTAAGGGGATGAATTCAGATGTTTGATCTTGAACTCGTTGAACAGCTCATCAACGATTTTGTTGTTCAGATTTGTCCCGTTATTGGTAATGATTGATTCGGGGACGCCATAGCGAGCAATTATGTCACGTTTGATGAATTTTGCAACATTGCGTGCAGTGACATTTGCAAAGGATGTAGCTTCAATCCACTTGGAGAAATAGTCTATCGCCACCAAAATGAACCGATGCCCATTTGAAGCCTTGGGATTTATCGGGCCAATCACATCAATGCCCCACATCGAGAAAGGCCATGGCTCAAAACCGATGCGGCTCGGTTGGAGGAACGTTTATCTTATCACCATAGATTTAACAACGGTGACAACTTCGTACGTGTTTGATGCAATCACTCTCTAGTGTGAGCCAAGAATAGCCTAATCTCATAATTTTCTTAGCCAACATGTGCCCATTCATATGAGGGCCACATACTCCCTCGTGCACTTCTTGCATGATTTGAGTAGCTTCGGCTGCGTCCACACACCGCAATAGGACCGAATCATGAGACCTATTGTACAAATTTTCGCCACTAACGAAGAATTTTGATGACATCTTCGTGATGTATTTCCTATCTGCCGGAGTGCTTCCTTCAGGAAATTCCTGCTTTTTAATGTAGTTCATGATATCGTAATACCATGGCTTTCCATCGGATTCTTCGTTATGATCATGCAATAAGCTGGCCTCGGCAAAACTTCTATTTTCAATGGCTCGACTTCCAACCCATTGGTGACTTGCAACATAGAAGACAAAGTTGCGAGTGCATCCGCAAATTGATTATGACACATTGGCAAGTATTCAAACGAAATTTCCTTGAACTCTTTTACCAGGTCTTCTAGATACTTGTGGTATGGGAGCAGTTTGGGGTTCTTGGTTTCCCATTCTCCTACGGTCTGTAGTATGATCAGTGCAGAATCCTCGAATACTTTCAATTTGGTCACATCCATCTCGATGGCAACTTGGAGTCCGAGGATGCAAGCTTCATACTCAGCTATATTATTAGTGCACGGGAACACCAACTTTGCAGCTACCGGATGATGTTGTCCATCTGGTGATATTAGGACTGCCCCAGTACCAGAGCCGAACAAGTTCACGGCTCCATCAAAGAACATTGTCCATGAGCCTTCATCTATACTCAAAACACGGTCATCTGGGGAACCGTCATCATTACTTGAGACTCCCGGATTCTCAGCCAAGATATCGCCGATCACTCGACCTTTAACCGACTTTTGCGGCATGAACCGCACATCAAATTCCGAGATTAAAATTTGCCACTTAGCCAACTTACCCACCAAAGCTGGCCGATCAAGCAAATACTTGATAGGATTATTCTCGATCACGAGGAACGTCCGGTAGTGCAATGTGTACCGCCGCAATTTCGCAACACCCATACTAATGTAGCACAAGTTTTCTCAGTATTAGAATATTTCAGCTCTGATACAGTGAATTTCTTGCTCAAGTAATAAATGGCCCGTTCTCTTCTGTCAACAGGGCTTTCTTGGGCCAACATCGCTCCTAATGACTCACTATGGATAGTGAGATAGAGAATCAAAGGATGCCCCGGTGAGGGTGGGACCAGAACTGGTGGATTCATCAAATACTGCTTTATCTTGTCAAATGCTTCATGACACTCCACATCCCAGTTGACTCGTGCATTCTTCTTTAGGAGCTTGAAGAACGGCTTGGCAGTTTCAAAAAGTTGGGAAATGAATCGGGCAATGTAATTCAACCTCCCCAAAAGGCTTCGGACTTCTTTGACCGTCGATGGAGGCTGCAACTCACATATGGCCTTAACCTTAGATGGGTCAATCTCAATTCCTTTACTACTCACAATGAATCTGAGTAATTTACCGAGATGTTGCTCCAAACACGCATTTAAAGGGTTTAATCGAAGCTTGAATTCACGAAGACGATCAAACAACTTCTTCGGGGTTTCAACATGGCTTCTTCCAGTCGGGTCTTCGCAATCATATCGTCGACATAAACCTCGATCTCTTGATGCATCATATCATGAAACAATGCAACCAT
Source organism: Eucalyptus erythrocorys (assembly GCA_014182555.1). NCBI lineage: Eukaryota > Viridiplantae > Streptophyta > Magnoliopsida > Myrtales > Myrtaceae > Eucalyptus > Eucalyptus erythrocorys. Next base: position 31,992,609 of record CM024606.1, on the reverse strand, counting down.
GGCTCGCTGGTAAGTTGCCCCTGCATTCTTGAGTCCGAAAGGCATGACCTTATAATGGAAGGTCCCCCACGGGGTAATAAATGCGTCTTCTTCTTATCTTCTTCCTTCATCCTTATCTCGATTGTACCCGGAGAAACCATCCATGAACGAGAATAACTCAAATCCAGCAGTGCTATCCACAAGGACGTCTATGTGGGGTAGCGGGAAATCATCGTTCGGACTAGCCTTATTCAAGTCCCGATAGTCGACATAGACTCAAACTCGACCATCTTTCTTCATTACTGGCACAATGTTAGCTACCCATTTAGGATATTGTGAGATTTCAATAAATCTCACTTTCAAAAGCTTCATCACCTCTTCCTCAATCTTCTTTGAGAGTTCAGGTTTGGTCCTCCGTAGCCTCTGCTTTTTAGGTGGCATGTCCGGATTAGTAGGCAAGGCATGCTCCACGATTGCTTTGGGTCTAAACCGGGCATGTCGGCATAGGTCCATGCGAAGACTTCCCGATATTCTTTTAGTAGCTGGATTAGGCGTTCGGCCTCGTCTTTTGGGAGATTTGCCCCAATCTTGACCTCCTTGGCTTCTTGGTGTCACTTAAATTGATAGTGACGGTTTGCTCGGATGTAAGAGCCTTGGTTTTTTCATGCTGTTCCCGGCTACGTTGCACTTCAATGGAGTCTTCGTTAAGTCTCCGGTGGTCTTCGTTCTCGCGCTTGCGGCATTGGATTGGTCCACTTCTATGCCTTTGCATGTTATAAGATTACCCCTGAAACAGAAAGTAGATAAATTAGAAAAACAAACAGAGTAATCTGTATTTTTTGAAAGATTTTTTTTGAAGGACTTTTTGAAAGACTTTTTGAAAGGGATTTTTATAAACATTTTGACACAAGGAAGCACGATGAAGCCCAAGCCTCAGAATTCTCCTTGGATTTTTCTCTTCTTTTTTTATCGGCTGGATATCATCACCGGGCTGGTTTGGTATACCTCATCATACCCTAAAACTTGTAATTTTATTGATATTCATTAATCAATTACATTTATTGAATGGAAAATGCAAATCCAAATCCTGAAAAGAAAACGAAGATAATCGCTAGATAGCGATAATTATTCCTAGAAAGTAATAAAAATTCCCACGCAGGGGAATGCGAGAAATCAATAAACGAGTTACTCTTGTGGGCTAGGGCCCATTTCTTCGGGGGATCCCCCATCAATGGCTCCTATGACGATGTCATCGAACAGGGTTGTTACTCCTTCCAGCATGTCTTCAGGATCCTCGATCTTCGGGGGTGTCGAATCATCCATGCCACCCCATCCATCTGGGACAATGCTCCGGGGATCTATGTAGAAGCTTGGAGGTGCCGAATATTTCACCAGGTAATCAAACTTACCGCTCGGCTGCCCCAGGGTGTCTATCACTTCCACCTCATCCCGCATCATTACCGGAGGACCGGGAATATTTCATGAATACTTGGGGGCAACGGGTTTTGCCTCCCCCGCCTTCGGTTAGGCGTCGGGTTCGGTCCTTCTTGTCTTCTTCCTCCAGAATTTTGTCCACCTCTTCCATGGTACCCTAATCCAAAGCAAAATGGGACCTCGAGGGGCTTCAATGGGGTCTCAAATGCCTTGGCCATTCCTTCCAAGACCACCACCAGGAACGAAACCATTCCCGACCATCACTCTTCCCACCATAAGGGCAGCATTTGAAACTTCGGGAGTAGGAGGCGTCAAGTCAGGAGCAGCATGTATGGTGGATACTAACTCGAACGAGTGGTAGCTTGCTTCGAACTCAGAGTCTGGCTCCATATAGGGGATGGCCGTCTCCTGATAGATCTGGTGATCCTCCTCACCATAAACGGTAACCAACTTCCTTTCAATCACGAACTTTACAGCCTGATGCAAACTTGAAGGTACCGCTCCCGCGGTGTGTATCCAGGGACGTCCCAAAGAAGAAGTTGAATGCAGTAAGGATGTCCAACACTTGAAAGGGAATGTTGAAGACGACTGGCCCTATTTGTACATCAAGGTGGATTTGCCCAATCACGTCCTTCTTCGTGCCATCGAAAGCTCGCACAGAGGTCGTTGCACCATGTATCCTAGATGGGTCAACTTTGAGGCGGTGAAGAGTAGCCAACGGGCATATATTTAGGGCGGACCCATTATCAATGAGCACTCGAGACACATGGGTAGTCTTGTGCTTGACGGATATGTAAAGTGCCTTGTTGTGCCCTCTACCCTCAAGAGGGAATTCCTCATCGGAAAAGGCGATCAAATCCTTGAGAAGGACCGATCCTACAAATTCTTCTAAGTTGTCCGCCTCGATCGTCTCGGCACATGAATTTCACTTAGCACCTTCATTAGTGCCTTTTGATGCACGGGCGATGTCTGCGGGAGCTCAAGCAAAGAGACTTGGGCGGGCATTTTCCTCAATTGATCGACCACGTTATACTCACTTGCTTCTATTACAGCCAGAAATTTCTTGGCCTCTTCATCAGTGACAGGCTTTGTAGGTTGAACACTTGCTTGAGCATAAGTTCGGCCGGACCTTGTGACAACGCCAACATCCAAGTCAAAGGACTAGGGGACGGCCTTGTTGCTGACATACTCATATGGCTGTGGCACCTTTATCACTATCTCCTCATCAGAAGCATCTTCTAATGGGGGCATGTCTGCAAGCGAAGGATCAACTTCTTCCTTAAGCGCAGCCTGCTCCTCTTCCTAATCGATGATGATGTGGGAAATAGTGGAAACTGTGCAGTTACCATCGGCATACACGATGATGCCATCATCCACCATTTTGGCGACTCTTTCCTTCATTAATGATAGGGGGACATCCTCCTGATCCGGATAATATCCAGCTCTTACTAGGCCATTGTAAGCATCCGCCACATGTACCTTCGAGTTCTTGATGCGACCAACTTTAGATTCCAGAATAGCGTTCATTGTACCCTCATGCTCCGGTAGCGGATTCTTTTGAACATTTGGTCGAGCGGTTTGGAACGAAAAGGCCTTCGTGTCCAAGAGGTTTTGAATCTTGTGTTTGAGGGTGAAACACTCATCGGTTGAATGCCCCAATTCCCCACTATGGTAATCACACTTCTTTGTCGAGTCGTAATTACGCATGCTTTCGTGGTTAGGGCGCTTTGGCTCAGTGGAAAGCAAACCCTTCTTTCGGAGAATTGCTAAAACCTGGGATGGAGATCCAGGGAGTGGAGTGAACTGTCTTCTTGCTTGGGCAAATGACTGACGGCCAGCAGCTTGTTGTTGCCTTACATTCATCGGGGCACGAGCGGAACTTTCTTGGCTATAGGCTACATTCACATCCACGACGGCTTCTTTCTCCTTCTTGGCAGAGAATCTCTTACTTGATGACTCAGTGAACCATCCTTCCCTTATTCCCATCTCAATTTGTTCTCGCCACCGGAATCACTGGTTGAAACTCTCAACGAAGTGCTTGCCATCCGATTGCGAAATTCGGATGGGAGGGTCTTTATGAAGAGCTTCATCAACTCCTTGTCGTAGGCTCGGGAGTGATTTGAGCAGCCAAATTCCGCCATCTTACGGCATACTCCTTGAACGACTCGCTCCTCTTTTTCTCCATCCTCTCAAGATCTTCTCGGGAAGGTGCAATGTCCATGTTGAACTTGTACTGCTTGAGGAACGCATCAGCCACTTCATTCCAAGTATCAAGAAGATTGATATTTTTCATCACATACTGGTTCAATGCAGGTCCGGTCAAACTAGCATGGAATGATTGGATCATGAGGGGCTCATTTTTGACATGCTGGGCCATGCATACATGATACATCTGCAGATGAGACTTTGGGCAAGATGTACCATCGTACTTCTCAAATTCTGGCATCCTGAACTTCTTCGGCATCTTGACCTTCTCATAGACCGACAAGTCAAAAGGGAGTGAGTTTTGTGACTCCTGCAATTGCTTCACCTTTTCTTCAAGTTTCGCGAAGCGTTCATCCGGCTCTGTCTTGGGAGGTCAACAAACTTTCCCTTTTCCACATTGATCGGGATTGAGTCTTCTTCTAAATCGGGTATGCCATTATTACTTGATCGGGGCTTATCTCGCTATCTTCGGGATAACAGCCCGAGGAAGAACGGGTGGAGGAGTCGGATTGACTTGGAATGATCTGAATTGAGTCATCATAACCTCCATGGAGGCAGCTAAGCGACGGAGCCGATCTTCCATATTGGACATACGATCATGCATCTCATTTTGTTCCGCCATTTTGGCCTTTGATCGCGTGATAATGGGTGAGCGTGGAGGGTCCGTTGCCACCTAATTGATTTAACATGAATGAACATACAAAAGCACTTTGATATGAAATGTGCCGGCCCATGACGAAAATCTAACCACTTTTATTAATGAAATTGATTGAAAATGACATTTGAAAAGTTCTCGACAAATAAAGTAAATGACTCAACTTCCTAGACATTGAACTAAAGTAAAAAGACTAAATTGACTCAAGCCACTTTATTTAGCCCGATCCATAAACAAATGGGAAGCCAACGCTCAACGTAATTGCCTCTTTTCCTTGGCATCCTTCTTGGCTTGCTTCTCAAGTTGCTCAATCTTCCTCTTGTGACGATTAAGCTCCGCTTGCCGAGTGGGCCTCTCAGTCACATCCGGCACCTTCAGGAGATACTCGATTGGGATTTTGCGTCGACGGATGTATCGAGTAGTGGCATGGTAAGCCTTTTCCTTCCCTTCAAGCTTATCCTCGAGCAAGTTCAACTTTTGTTCGTGACATGCGAGCCAGGCTTGTTCGATGCAGTGGAGCCACCTCTTGTGATCACCATCCTTGGTAGTGAATTGAATTTGAAACAAACCAAGCTTGAGAGGGGGTGGCAGTCCCGCACAACTCGATATTGACGGGCCACTCGGAGTGGATAGTAAGAAGTGGCACCGGTGATCCCCAACAATGGAATTGGCTCATCATCGCCATGAGTGAGGCGTGCCTTGGAGACTTGGAACCATTTAGCATGCCATAGGAAACTCTTGGTATTGGAATTTTTCAACAATTTGATCCATTTTGAGTAAGAAAGATTTGGAGTTTGATCCTGATACTTTTTGAATACCTCAATGGGATGATGAGAATCAGTAATATTAATAATATGCATGTGAATGTCAATCTTTCTCATGTGAGAAAAGAACCAGATTTGTAAGAGTTCAATTGGTGCATGAAAAGTTTTATCCTCATCTTCCTTGAATCGGGTAAGTGACAAAAATGTTTCAGCTAAAATGGTATTGACAAAACCAACCCCAAAGCACACACTTGTTTGACAACCCATATAATAGCAGGATTAATAGCTCCTTTGCGGAGAGGAAAAATAATAAACCCGAAAAAGACTAATATGAAGATTTTGCTTTTCAAAAGAGTGTCTGCATCAGCAAAACTTTGATCTAGGAAGGAAAAAGGACATGCAAGACAATTATCTTTCAGCACTATTTTAATTCGATCCTCATCCATCCTAAGAAAATCAGACAAAATTGATGCAGGTTTTATTCCAAGAGGTGGGTTTATTAGATCCAATTCCAAAGGTTTTCCTATGGCGATGCCGTATTCCTCCAAAGTCGGGGTGAGCTCATGCTTACCGAATATAAATGTTGATGTTTGGGGACACCGAAATGAGCGAGTGCTTGCATGACGCCACTTTGAACATCGATGTCGAGAAGGGAGTAAGGTGACCCAGTCTACCTTTAACATAGCTTTGGCCATCATGGCCCAGACGATCCCACCATGATTTAAGTTCAACCTTTGGTGCAGGCACGAATCGAATGTCGGATTTTCCCATTGTTTATAAATCAGGATTTGACCAACCTAATGTCATGGACCGACAAAAAAAAGACGAAATACAATAAGTAAATTGCAAGAGTAAGGGGTAGAAAACTTACTTCACATGGCGATTAAAGCAACCACATAGACAAGCACATGAAACGTGAGGTTCGATTTCTAACTAGGAAGGCTAAAAAAGGTGGAGCTAAAAGGGTGGGATGACTTAGTTGCAGCCTCGCATACTAAGTCAAGTCCTTCTAACTCGCCGGCTCGCCAAGAATGATACCCCAATGCGACGCAGCCTCGCGGGCAGAGGTAAACATTCTTGACACCAAGAAAGAAACTTTCGGGATTGAGTTGGGCAACCTCTACTACGCGGCCTCGCGGTCGAAGTCGTATCCAACTCAATACCATCCTAAATATCCTAGTGCGGCCCAGGTCCGACGGCAGGTTGTGTGTGCAAAGGTGTAGTGTTAAATGCAAGACATGCACAACAGTTTATATCAAGTAATACTTCATACATAAAAATAAACCATTCATTCCTACGCCTCCCTGCAAAACAAAGGTCAGCAAATACTTCCCCTTATACCTCCCAATCTGCAAAAACATTTAACACCTTAAATGTTAAGGATGTACAGGATCCCGCTGCCAAGCAAAAACATTTTTCAAAAGAAAAGAAAAATTGGCCTAAGTCCACTAAGAGTTTTAACTCAAGTCCCCAGTGGAGTCACCAAGCTGTCGCGACCAATTTTTCGGGTGTGAACCACCTAGGGTTTGGCTAATGGATTGTTAAGCCTAGACTTAACCCGAGCTCTCCCAAGCCCATACCAATTCGCGACTTAAGTTTGAATTCTTAACATGCAAATGATTTTTATTAAGGAGTCGCCACTAATCAGTTTTTGGTGGGTCGATTAGAAACCCAAGTAAAGTAATGGGAGATTACTTTACTCCTACGAACCAGAGATTATGGATACGGGGACTTGGTTACACTAGATTTCTCTAATGCCCTTTCGGTACCATTCTTTTATTTTGAAAAATGTTTAGCGAGGCAGCTTGAATCGATTTTAATTTATCTCCATAACATGTGAGGTGATCATGCGGGTGCGCAATCCACCAATTTAACACCCAATAAAACAATGAATAAGGTTAAGGGACTTACCTTGTAGCAACGAAAGCATCTGCATCGTTAGATTAAATTCCACATCAACAATCCTAGATATGGTCTCTAATTTACACGCAAATTTCTTTTTTGTTTTCGCTTTATTTAATGGCATTTAATCCAAATGCAATGCATGCTAATAGCCTAATATGACATGGCAAAATGATCTAAATTATGGACATGAAATGCAATAATTGCAACTTAAATGACCTAATATGTAAATTTAAACTAAATGGTTCTAGAATGCAAATTGGTTAACATGCACTTAATTTTTTTGGATTTTTTTATCTGGAATTTTGAATTAATAAAAGCCCTAATTGAACTACCTAAAACGAATAATTTTCTAATTCACGTTTAGGATTAATTTAAATTAACCCTATTTTGACTTAGAAAACCATTTCTTTATTTTTTTGTTGTTTTTTTTAAAAAAGAGGTGCCAAGTTTTCTAAGAATGAAATTGTCTAAATCTAATCCTGACCTATTTAAAAAGAGATTTATAAAAAAATGATCCTAAAAATGTGATTAAAAAAAAACCTAATTTGCTAGCCTAAATGTCTTATTTACTAAATTTGTATTCCTAATTCTACATGCTCATGCAAGATTTTTGATTTTTTCTTTTTTATTTTATGATTTTTCTAAAAATTGTAATTTATCCTAAAAAGGTGGAATTAATCTATCCTAAGATATTTGAATGAAATTCCTAACTAAATTAAAATTTTATCCTATTTAAACTAGGAATTAGGTTATCCTAATTTAAATTAAGACATTGTTTTAATTTAGTAATTTCTAGCCTAAGATTCAAACTATTTAGAAATGATCTAAGCTTAAAATTAAACATGCAATTCTATTCTAAAAATTGATGATTTTTTGTTTGCCTTTTGTTTTTTTTTTAATTAAAATTTGACATGCAATTCAACTAGCATCCTAGGTAAATTTTGCTTTTTTTGTTTTTTTATGACTTAATTAAAATCCCTAATCTAAATACGCAAGACAATTAAACCTAGTTAAAGATTTTTTTGATTTTTTTGATTTTGTTTTGAAATTAACAATTTCATGCAACCTAGATTAACTGATTTTTTGTTGTTTGTTTTTTTTTTTTTGAGATTTACGATAACTAAAACGCTTAGCCTAAACATGCAATATTCTAATTCAGACATTTCACAAGATAAATAGAAACAATCAAGTTCATTTAAAATTACCCAAAAAAGATATCACATATTATTCAAATCAAGGGGTAATATTTTGCTAGTAAAATCGATAAATTGATCTTAAGCCTTAAAGATCAAAATATCAACTTTATTCCCGCATAATTAATTATTTCGTCTAAAGCCTTATAGACGAAAATAAAAAATCGGCGCGGTTGCGAATTAGGGGATAAATTGGAATTTCCAATTACTTATCGGGGCCTAATGTTGTTAACAAAAATAAATAACAATAAAACAATAAAAATAAAATAAAGTAAATAAAAGAAAGGAAATCTACCTAATTGCTTTTTTGGTTTTTTTTCTTTTCTTTTTTTCTTTTTCGAAAAAAAGAAAAAAAGGAAAAAAATAGAGAGGGCCGGCGAGGGGGGACGGCTAGGGTTCCGGCGGCTGGGAACTCCGAGGACGGCGCGACGGCTCCGGCGGAGAGGGCGGCTAGCGGCGACATCGGCTCGGGCAGCGCAGGGCGGCGCAGGGGAGGCAGAGATGGCAACTGGCGACGCGGGGGCGTCGGATCGGGCGCGGCGGCGTCGGGGCTAGGTCGCAGTGGCAGGGGGCGTTAGGGCTCGACGGACCGGTGGCGCGGTGCTCGGATCTGGCTCGGCGGTGGCGGCTAGCAACGTCGAGGGTGCTGCGGCGCTGGGATCAGGGCGCGTCGGGGCGTACTAGTGCTGGGATCGGGACGCCGAGGCTTCGGGGCGGCCTAGGCTTCGCGGGCGGAGCAAGGGGCTTCGGGGGCGACGGATCTGGAGCGGCGGAGCCTTCGGGACGGCGGAGGGCAGAGCGAGAGCGTCGAGGAGGCCTGGATCGGAGTTCGGCAGCGGCGGCTAACCTCGGCGAGGGCCTCGGGGCGTTGCGACGTCTAGGCGCAGGGGGCGTCGCGGCTCGAGGAGGCACGGCGCGATGAGGGTGGAGCGGGACGGCGGCTGGCGACGCGGCTCCTAGATCTGGAGGAGGCGGCGATGGTGTCGACGGCGGCTCGAGCGGGAGAGGCGGCGGCGATGGCGTCGACGGCGGCTCGAGCGAGAGAGGCGGCGGTGATGGCGTCGACGGCGGCGACGGCGACCGGCGATGGCGTCGATGGCGGCGACGGCGGCCGGCGATGGGGCCGACTAGGGTTCCCCCTCGGGAAGACGTACGGTCGCGGGAGGGGGGCTTCAACTTTTTTTTTTTTTTTTTTTTACCTCTCTCCCCTCAGCTCTCTTTTCCGACAGCTCTCTCCCTCTCTTTTCACTTTTTCTAACTTTTCTTTTTTTTTTTTCGAAAAACAGCCCCCTCAATTAATCGTACACGAGCCCTTTTATAAGCCGAAAAATCAAATCCTTGGGGTATATTTTATTTCTAATTTTACTTAAGCACGATACCCCTAAATATATCACTGAAATATTTTTTGCATATCCTATCCAAAAATTCCCCTTCCTGCGCAAAATGCATGTCTCAGTATATATTTCCTAAATCTATAAAAATTTTAATAAAACAACATATCAAAAAATCAAAATCTACCTAAACTATATGCCATGCATTTTTTATTTTTTTATTTTTTTGCAAAAAATAAACCCCCAAAATTAGGTGTCAACAGGTATGGTTCCTGAAATCTTAGCGTTGTGCAACACCACGGTCTTGAGGTGGTTTTGATTCCTGAGCCAAGTAGGAAACTCGGGACCCAATTGGCAAGACCTGATGTTCAGGTACCTAAGCTTGAAGGGAGGAATCCAACCGGGGGCTATGTTAAATGCCAAGGAAATGTTCAGATACGCTTTATCCAAGTTAAGCTCCATAAGGCTCGAGAGATTTGCCAGGTGGCGCTCCGTCACAACTCCTTCCCACAAGTTGTTAGAGAGATCCATCACGACCAACGTTGACAGTTGCCCAAAACTTTCAGGAATCCCACTCATCCCGTTGTTGGCAATGTAAAACTCTTTCAAAGACAACGAGTTTCCAATCGTCCGTGGAATAGAACCTTGAAATGAATTAAACGAAAATTGGAGGTACCTTAACTTCTTCAGTTTCCTAGAGAATCGGCAAATTGCCGACAATCCATTGTTTCCCAGTCCAGATTCTCCAAGCGGCTATCGTTGCGTGAGCTAACCCATTGATAAAATCAGTTATCTCACCGGTGATTCTATTGACGGAAAGCTCTAGGACACTCAAATCACATAAGCTCCCCAAGGATTTCGGGAGCTTACCTTCGAGAAAATTCTGGGACAAGTGAAGTTTTTGGAGGGATGCTAAATTAGCAAATTCATCTGGAAGCTCACCCCCAAGACTATTTGAGTTTAAATCAAGATGAACGAGCCGAGTGAGATTGAACAGCCACCTGGGTGAAGTAGAGTTGATGTTATTGTTCGAGAGATCAAGGACCTCGAGCAACGTCACGTTGATGAATGGAAGAGAAAGAGGAAGCTTTGTACAGAAAACAGTTGGGCAAGTGCAACTCTCTCGAGAGAAGATAGAAAATTGATAGCTCGAAGCCAATGATCCGCGGATTTACCGAGATCGATGGCTCCGAGATTAAGGTATTTAAGGGAGGAAAGGCCAGGAAGCCAGAGAAGATCATTGTGGCTCGATTCGGCAAAACAATTGCTGAGGTCCAGATACTGCAGTCGCGAAAGATTCCCAAGACTTGGAGGGATCGTTCCACTGAAAGATGCGCCTGACAAATTGAGGTATCTCAACTGCTTTAGCGAACCAATGAATCCAGGGAGTTTGGTGCCTCCAAAATTGTTCATGCTCAAATCTAAGTACTTCAACTCTTTTACATCGAGCAGAGAAGGACTGATCTCACCCCCCAGCGCTTGCTCTGGCTTAAGATCACTGCCTAGACTATCATCCACATACAGGTTGTGGAGATTGATCTCGACGACTCGCCCAGTCAGGTTGCTGCATACAATTCCTCTCCAATTGCAGCAATCTTTCCCGACCCATGAAGCAAGCCGGCCGGAAGGATCTGTGAAGCCACTTTTCAACTTGGCGAGTGCTTCTCTTTCGCTTTTGAAGCAACCTGAAGCGATTGCCCCACTGGAAAGTGCGGACTTTACAGTTCCGGGAAATAGAAGTCCTGATAGGACTAGGAGAGGAAGAAGTTCAGTGCAGGAGATCTTATGAGCCATTCTTGCAGGCAAGACAAGAATAGACGAGAGGAGGGTAGTATCAGAAAGTGCAGATCAGCCTGTCTAGACATATATACTGGACTAGTGTCCTCCTATGATGCAAAGTGAGGGAGCGTCCATTGTTAGTCTGACTTGACTTGACTTGACTTTGAGTTTGCGGCAAACCAGTTAAGCGTCATCGACCTTGTCATCCAAACTGTTCTTGTTTTCCCCTTGCCTGGAACTTGCAGACTTCGATGGCAAGTTCTGGTCCATGGTTTTTATGACATAGAAGTGCCGTCTGGACAATCATGAAGATTATACGTTCCTTGCCCATGTTGTTGAAAGTTGTCGGAATTTGATAGTTCACCACGAGGTCCACCGAATTAAGTTGATCACGATGTGGAGTTGGAGCGCATGAATCAGGTCTGCATAACGATATTTTTCCCATTCACAGCTAATGTCATGGGGGAGGCACCTGTCCAGGCGTCATGAATCACGTACGCTGCATCTATCACAGATGCACCCATGTTTACTCGTATCTGGGATTCGCTTGCTCGGTCATGTTTTTTCTTGGTTTAGGGAATAAGAGCGTGAAGAGTCACAAGTGGACGAGATTGCATCGAGACGATAGCGTGGACAAGGAAATGATGGAGGTCAACGCATGCCAGGAGTCTTTGAAGGGGATTGACCTTGGAATTTATCAAAGTCTTCTCTCGACCACTCACAATGGCATTTTCTTTTCTTCAGCTTAGGCGGCCAGAGCTCAATCCAAGAAGTCACTTTCAAGGATATCAGAATAATTAAATATTAAATCACGCATTCGTCCAACAATTTAAGCTTTTAGAACAATTAATAGTAGTCTCACAAAATCTTTCGAAGAAAAAGAGAGATCTAGGGGTGGCAAGTTTTGGTGTTTCTGGTTTGCGTTTGGATCTAAATGGAGAACGAGACGCTCCTCGAAATACCAATGAAGAGAAGACTTCTGAAGACGACGTACTCAGTGGACGTGGCTTCTTAACCTAAAAGCCAACCAAACGGTTTGACTACGAACCATGATCACATTCCACTGGGCTGACTCCCAACGTGAAGTATCATGCCAGCTTCTTGATAAGAATCCGCAGTAGCGAAAAAGAATGTGAAGAACTTTACAATTTGCTCGTTAAATGCCACGGTTGCACCACGCCATCGAATTTCTGGATGATATACTTCCAAACATCTATTATTAAACATATAAATTACAATAAAGATGACTTAGACCAATTCGTAGCAAATCTGGAAAAGGATGTTGGGCTGACTGAGTCGCCAGCTGAAATTGACATGGATTTGAACCCCGACCGCATGGGACCACTCTAGAAATGACCTTAGTGCTGGAGGTTTCGGACAAATTCCACGGAGTGCATATTACGTTTTTCATCTATGAATATAGTCCACACATAAACCTATAGAAACCTTCCAGTCTACTTCTCTGACGATTTAAATGGGAACACAGTGCAGTCCATTTCCACTGCATCACTAATGAAGACCTCCGAATACCTCCAGCAGTGGTGACTCGATTGGAAAGGAAGTTCCTTGGCAGTTGCACTTTCTGAACAATCAGATAAACGACCGTGGCAGCACGGCATGACCTCAAGAGGCCATTTGTCGAGCACCTCGTAAAAGTCCTCATGTCCTTTTTCATTTTGGTCTTCTGAAGAGCTTCGTCTTGGCTCATGCATCCATATCATTGTCTCGATGTGAGTGATAAAATCAATCTTGAATTTTCGCTCGACACGACCCCGAGAGGTCATTTCTAATTCACATCAAACGTAAGACCTCACTTCCTAAATCGATATTTTCGTGCCGTTTCACCAACTCAACAGATCCCTAGAGCTTAGTCCACTATTATATCTAACCACAGAAATCTATATATCATTCCTCACCAGTAACGAAGCTACAACTGCCCTATTGCCAACTCACGGAACTTAGCTCCCGTTCAATTTGGAGTTGGGACTAGGATGGAGGGTCTGGAAGCTAATCGGGTTCAGATGGATTTTCGACCCGCCTGATTCCGTAGCATATAAGTCAATAAGACTCATAGTTGGGCAAAATCGTACAGGATTCAGACCCGAGTTTCAAGATAAGCTTATAGACTCCTAGGAAATAAAAAGTGAAATTTCCTCAGAATTGAGTCTTCTTTTACTGCGCAAAACTCATTTATTGACAATACCTGAAACATGTACGGTTTGTTCCCTATGCTTGTTGTAAATAACTGCTACATTTATAAGATGTCTAATGATGGTATGGAAGACAGCTTTATGAAAGCACTGAATTGAAATCCCAGAATACATCATACTAGTTTGTCCAACGTGCGATGAGTGCAATTAGCTTGTTCTTCATTCTGTTGAGGTAACCGTAGTAAGCCTCTCTCCAGGGCTTCTTTACCATCAAAGTGCCGCAAACACCCCAGAACCCAACAAAGAAACCGAGCCCAATGCTCAGGAAGAGCTAGAAATATTCGAGATCATCGTCTCCATCTTTGCTCTTGCTGTTTCCATCGACATTGTCAGGAGATTGTGGCTGTTTCTCTTCTCCCAGGCATGACTCTGCCAATGGAATCCCACATAGGTCAACGTTGCCCTTGTAGATAGATGGCTCATTGAGGGTTTGGAATTGGTTGGCTGTTGGGATTTTCCCGAAAAGTCATTGCACGACAGGTTCAAGTTATTCAGCTTTGTTAAAGTGGTCATGCTCTGAGGAATCAGCCCCGAGAGATTGTTGCCTAATAAGTCAAGTGTCTCCAGCCGCTCCAAGTTCCCAATGAGGACCAGTATTTTTCCAATGAGATGGTATATGGGCAAATTCAAGGTCCACAACCTCACAAGGCTCATTAGCGCTTCAGGAATCTCCCCGACAAGCGGTTGTCAGAGAGATCCAAACTGTTGACGAGGTAAAGAATCCTTTCATCATATTGAAGAATCTTTCCTTTGGCCACCACAGTCAAGCGTCCCTGGTACCGCACCCAATCAGCATTTGTGAGCTCCAATTTTAAGCCCGTTAAGTTTCTGACGCACACCGGGATTGATCCTGACAGGCTGTTGTGTGAGAGGTCCACTATGTGGAGATTCGAAAGATGGCATATCTGAGTAGGAATCTCCCTGGAAAACAAGTTCGATCGTATGCACAAAATCAGCAACAAAGTAATGCGCCCTGCAATCGATGCCAGAATGTTTCCTAAGAACCTGTTATTGCCGAGATCGAGACTGGCCAAAGAGCTGCAGTTCTACAAAGAAGATGGTAGTTCACCGGAGAGATTGCTTTTACTAACTATGAAGAACATGAGAGAAGAAAGCAAGCTGACCTCGCTTGGTATCGTACCCAAAAGGTTATCATTTGACATGTCAGAAAATGTACAGCAAGGACAAGTCACTCCAGAACCATGGTATTTCTCCTGATAGGTAATTGCTGGAGATGACTAAGGTAGTCAAAGTGGTCATATTCCCAATGGACAAGGGAATGATACCATTTAGGGCATTCTGAGAGATATCTAAATGTGTCAGGTATGGCATGAGTTTGCCAATAGTGGGAGCAATGGGACCAGAGAAGCGATTATCTCTGAGATGCAGTGTCGTCACATTGGTAGACCACATTGTAAGAGGACCTTCATAGAGGTTTGAACTCAAGTCGACATTGGATCGGACATCTAAGAACATCAACAAGGTGGGTGGCTCGCTGGTGAGCCGATTATACCCGACGTCTAGCTCATCTAATTGCAGATTTAGCTGCAAGAACCAATCTGGTATGGTTCCCTAGACATTAGCGTTGTTCAACACCATGGTCTCAAGGTCGTTTTGATTCCTGAGCCAAGTAGGAAACTCAGGACCCAATTGGCAAGGCCTGATGTAAAGGTACCTGAGATTGAAGGAAGGAATCCAACCGAGGGCTATGTTAAATGCCAAGGAAATGTTTGGAGATGCTTTATGCCAGTTAAGATCCATAAGGCACGAGAGGTTTGCTAGGTGGCGCTCTGTCACAACTCCTTCCCACAAGTTGTTAGAGAGATCTGCCGCAACCAATGTCGACAGTTGCCCGAAACTTTCAGGAATCCCACTCATCCTGTTGTTGGCAACGTAAAACTCTTCCATGGACGACGTGTTTCCAATCGACTGTGGGATAGAACCTTGAAATGGATTCTGCCAAAATTGGAGGTACCTCAATTTCTTTAGATTTCCTAGAGAATCTGGAAGGTTGCCAGACAACCTATTGTTCCCCAAGTTGAGATTCTCCAAGGTCCTAGCGTTGCATCGAGCTAACCCATCGATAAAATCAATTATCTCGCTAGTAATTCTACTGAGAGAAAGCTTTAGGACACTCAAATCACAGAAGCTCCCCAGGGATGCTAGATTAGCAAATTCATCTGGAAGCTCGCCCCCAAGACTATTTCAGTTCAAATCAAGATGCAGGAGGCGAGTGAGATTGAACAGCCACCGGGGCGACATAGAGTTGAAGTTATTGTTCGAGAGATCGAGGACCTCAAGTGATGTGATATTTATGTAAGGGATAGCAAGAGGAAGCGTTGACAGGAAATAGTTGGGCAAGCGCAACTCTGTGAGAGATGGTAGCGAATTGATAACTTGGAGCCAATAGTCAGCAACTTTACTGAGATCGACGGCTCTGAGATTAAGGTATCTTAGGGAAGAAAAGCCATGAAGCCAGAGAAGATCAGTTCAGCTAGATTCGGCAAAGCAATTGCTAAGGTCCAGATACTGAAGTAGCGAAAGATTCCCAAGACTCGGAGGGATCGTTCCCCCGAAAGACACGCCCGATAGATTGAGGTAGCACAGCTGCTTTAGTGAACTGATTAATCCCAGGAGTTTGGCGCCTCCAAAATCGTTCATGCTTAAATCCAAGTAGTTCAACTCTTTTATATCGAGCATAGAAGGACTGATCTCACCCCTAGGTGCTTGTCGCAGCTTAGGATTGTCTCTGCTTTGATTATTATCTACATATGGACTGCAGCAAGCCCAGTCTGGTTGCTGCATACAGTTCCTTTCAATTTGCATCAATATTTCCTTATCCACAAAGCAGGCCAGCCCGAAGGATCCGTGAAGCCACCTTTCAACTTGACAAGTGCTTCTCTTTTGCTTTTCAAGCAACCTGAATTGATTCCAGAAGTGGATAGTGCAAATTTGACAGTTTCAGGAAATAGAAGCCCTGATAGAACCAGGAAAGGAAGGACATCAATGCACCTGTTCCTATGAGCCATCCTTGCAGCCAAAACAAGAATAGACAGGAGAATATTTGAAAGTTCAGATTAGCTTTGTTTAGACATATAAACTGGACTTGTGTCCTCCTATAATGCAAAATGATGTTGAATCTTCAATATAATGTGTTATATCAAACTGGTCAAGTGCATCTACCGCGTCAAAAATACTGTTCTTATTTTTCCCTTGCCCAGGACACATTCTGGACTTGACTGACAAGTTCTGTTCTATGGTTTTATGGCATTGAAGGCGCCATTGGGACGCTTATGTTTCTTGCCCATGATCGGAAATATGTTAGAATTCAATAGTTCAATATGAGGTCCACTGAACTCAACTGATCATGCTGTAGGGACTTGGAGCGCATAAATCAAGTCCATGTAGCAACTCTTGACAGCCACTGTCATGGGTAGGTAGTTGTTCAGGTGACACGAATTACGTCTGCTGCATCCATCGCAAAATGTGCGCACGTTTAGGTATCTCCAGGATAGCTTACTCATTCGTTGTTTCTTGGTCTACATAATAGAAGCGAGAAGAGGAACAACTGAATGAGATTGTAACCAGTCGATAGCACTGGACAAAGGGAAGTGATGGAGGTCAACACACGTCAGCCTCTTTGAAGCAGTCTTATTCTAAACCATTCACAATGACGATTTCTTTTCCCGCTTAGGCGAGCCCTCAGCGAGAGCTCAATGAAAAAAACTTCTTCTTCTTCTTCTTCTTCTTCTTCAAGACAAAGAGAATTTGGACGACGAATCCAAGCACGCTCTTCCAAACCCGAGTCAGCACATGTGGCTTCTTGACCAGAGGCTGACCACACGTTGGTGGAAAAATGATGTGAGGACTTTTACAAGGTCCCCTCAACAATTGACCGCAGTAGCACTACGCTATCTGAATTCTAGACATTGTACTTCCTGAGCATTTATTACCATACAAACATATAACTTACAATATAAAGGCTTAGACCTTCCTTTTTATACAAAAGAGCACATAATTGTAATACTTGATGGCTGAACTACGGACTACAGTGCTGCAGAGAGCTGCCGTATTGTCAGAAGAGACCTATTGCATTCATCATATATCTCGAAAGGGATGGTGGACTAAATGAGTCGCCGGCTGCAATTGACATAAAGTGAAATGTAGAGCGCATGCGGTCACTCTAGAAATGACCTCAATGCTAGAGGTTCGGAGGTTTCAGACAATTGCAGGAAGCGCATGTTACGTTATGTGTTCATGAATTATAGTTCAAGTATGACCGCAAAGAAATCCTCCAACCTTAAGTCACGAAAATTCCTGCATTAACGTCCACGTTGTCTAGACTTTTATTCACTTGGTCTAGTAGCTCCAAATACCTTGAGTTGTGGGGACTCAATCGCAAAGGAAGTTCTTCAATAGTTGCGTTCTTTGGACAATCGGATAGTATAGCCAACGTCAAATCATGCTTCTTTTTGGTACTCCAGCTTGACATGTTACGTTAAGCCTGAAAATTCAAGAGAAGTATCCCAAATAGATCAAGAAATGTGTTTCTTATTGAAGAACCACATGTTAAGGGCTTTGTCTCTACTCATGCATCCACAGACATCTGCCCCCATCGTAGTTCCCGGGTAATTAAGCTAGAACTGCCCTTTCGCCATCTCCAAGTCTTCAACTCTAAAGGGTTTTTCACCTTTACTAACTTCCATTAATGACTATCATCAAAGTTGAACCACAGCAAAAGCTAGAGGACGAGGATACCTTCAAGGAGATTAGATTCTCCTAGAAAGTGTACTGGCTTATCTGACCCAAACTGACTACATGAGAGTTTCTTTTATAAGCTATCAACACGAACATGACGATGGTAAGTGAGGGGCACTGGACTGCGGAGGTCGGCAAGGGCGGCGAGGCTGAGGTCGGACTTAGATGGAAAGACGCTGAAGCGAGTCGTGGCGGAAAGGAAGGAGCTGAGGCAGTGCGAGACAAGTGGCAGGAGGTAATTGGGTGGAGGGAGCGGGAGGAGAGGAGGCACAGTGACATCAGCGGAGCAGGGCGAGCTTGACGGAGCTTCGCTGCACTTGATTTTTGGCCGGAGTGGATAAAATGGAGGCGATGAAGTTAATGAAGAATATTTTCGAACAGCGATGGGTCTGGTAACCGTTCGGGTGCTCCCGGTTCAATTCGGATCTGGGTTTGGGATGGAATCCGATTCAAACGGACTTTGGACCCGTCCGATTTCGAAGCATAAAAAGTAAATAAAACATTTGTTTAGCAGACCGGATCCCATTCGGTAAGTTTTGCAAAATATAAATAATTTAAAATGCTTTTTTGAAATAACCACTTATATTGCTAAAAAAAAATGAATGGACGAAAATATGTTTAAAATATATTCTATTAACTAATTATTTTAAGCGATATAAACGAGCTTTTTTAGGTAAATGTTTTTCAAATCATTCATTTTTTGCTAAAGTAAATAGAGCCATAGTTATGTAAAATACTACAGGATTCAGACCCCAGTCTCAAAATAAGCTTATGGATTAATTTCTATGGAATCCAGTCTTCTCTTACTGCCCAAGGCTCGTTTTATTGGCAACGCCAGAAACATGTGGAATATGTTCCCTGTGCTTGGCTGCTACATTCATAAAATGTCTAAAAACAATGAAAAATCAAAATTACATTTTTAGGCGGTTACATCTTAGGGATGGTTACCTAGAATAGTCACTTAAATAAAAGTAAGGGCTTCATCAACCTAATAGTCTTTGAATTACCTGTTAGAATAACAGCATGTTGTGAGTCGCAAATTCTTCAAGGATTGGATAACACAGCGATTTCTAATTATCCGTTACTTATTTTTTGTGGCCCAAAATAAGTTGTTATTCTCACAATAAATTAAAGACGGCCACATAATCATTTCTTTAAGAATAATAATCTCTTGAGGAAAAAATGAATTCGATTCGATTTTAGCTCATGAGGATTGCTTAATAAGGCAATCCGAAAATATGGTTACTTGAAATCCAACGTGACTTTCTTGAATTTGGGCACTTTTGTTTTAATAGTAATTTACTTGACAATATTTCATAAGTTAAATTCGATATTTGTACTTTACATAGTTTCCCAAATTGGAAAAGATCAACAAAGGCATAATCCTTATTTGTACTACATATTTACTACATATTGCATACAACGAGTTTAAAAATCCACGAGGGTAGCACCACTAACCATTACCATGTCGTTGAATCAGTATTATATATTGAGATAATATTAATGAACTTATTCAGAACACGCAACCACCCCCCCTGTGGCATCCAAGAATTTCGACAATCCTCAAGGAGGAGATGACTGTGGCCGATCGATAGAGACGCTGATGGATTTTAGTCAGTGATTTTGTTAGTCACAATTGAGCCAAGGGCTGGACATTTGATGAGTTATAGTTTTGTATGTTCACTTATGACCATGATGTGTATTGGAAAATAAATTGATCAACCGTGAGACCATGAGGACTAATGAGCTACAAATGGACTATCCTTGATCGACATTGTAACCATGTTATATGGCTAAGTTAATATTTGTAGTTAACTATTTATAAGTTAGAATTAGAAGAATTAAATTTGGATTAGAAATTTGTTTAGGATGGCTTAGGAATTTGGGCCAACGGCATGGGCCTAAGGGGGATTGTTTTGGGCCGAATGGGATTGGACTTAAGAGGATGGACTTGGTTCAAGCCAAGCCCATGAGGACTTCGGCCAAGCCCATGGGAGAGTGGTCAGCCAAGGCTTCTTGCACAAGCCAAGGGTGGCCGAGAGAGAGAGTGAGAGAGTCCATGTGGCATTTGCCCTTTGCCAAGTGTCCAATTGCATGCCATCTCATCATTACCTCTAAGAATGTTTAATTAAGAGTATAAAAGGGAGTGACCGGTGATTGAGAGGGGTCTTCGACGGGCTAAGTGAGAGAGAGAGAGAGAGAGAAAAACACAAAAAGGAAAGGAAGAAGAAGGAGAAGCAGCGCCGTCCGTGAGCTTGCCGAGAGATTTCCGCCGTTTTCTCCACAAATCTAGCTCAATTCTAAGGCAAGATTGATCTCTTGATTGCTCATGCATGCTGTGGTCTTGTTGCTGTGCTGATTGCTGGTCGAAATTTTGGGTTTGATGGATGAAAATTGAGGTTTTGGAGCTGTTCTTGTTGTGGATGTGATTCTGCCCGAATGAGTTTGCATGTACCCGAATATTGTTTGAGTTTGTAGATGAGCTTAGGGTTAGAATTTGGCTTCGGTTTCTAAACGGAAGTTGTAGAGCAGGTCTTGAATTACAACATACTCAAATTTGAAGCAAATTGAACAAGGTTTGAGGGGTGAAATCAATTTTCTAAGGAACCAGGCGAAAATCGGCTTGCATGTCGACCTTTGTTGCTTGTGGGTTGCTGCATGTGGTTTTCTGTTGGATATTTCTCTTCGACTTCTTCATATGAAATGTTGAGAACATTCTAATGAACATCATATTAAAATTTGAGGCAAATATAACCGGTATAACCTAGGGAAATGCTTGATTTCTTACGGACATGAAATCTGGATTGCTTCTGTGGAACGTCAGCAGATTCTATGGTTCATAAGGTGACTTTTTCTTGAGAATATTGCTTTGACCTCTAAAGGAAAGTTGAAGAAAACATGCTAAACTAAAACATATCCAAAAATCGTGGGAAAAGAAGGTGGTTAAGTTGCTCAATTGATGAGATTTTTGTTGATGGTCGTTCCTGTACGGTTCGGTGATTGAGACAGAAGCTTGTGATTTTTATAGTAAATTATGTAGGATGAATTTGATGATTATGTCTTCATGAGAAATGTTTTTTAGATCTTGGCTATAACATATTGGAATTTCATAATTTTTGAGTGACGTTTGAGTATTGAATTAAATGAAATTCGAGAACTGTGTAAACTGATAAGTCCCTAAACTCTAATCTGTCTTGCTGAGCTTATATCTTTTTATGTGAGGACTGTTTAAATGTAGTTTCTTAATGAAAGTTGTGCCTTAACGTCTCAATGATGTTGTGGTGAAATTTGGTGATTTTTAGTGGCCAATTGGATGGTCAATTTAGTTTTCATCTGCGATTGTGCAAGCTGTATTGCTTGGAATTTATTGTGTTATAATGGCTGAATAATATCTTTTTGTATGTTGACATCTAGAACATACTCTCTTCATGAAAAGTGTGCTATATTGTCTTGACTATCATGTGTGTGAGTTTCACAATTTTTGAGAGCATTTGGTATTTAATTAAATTGTTTTTTTGAAATTATACATGCTGAAATTTTATGCCTTTATAAGGAAAGGATGGGAAATTTATTAGATGGAGTTGTTTATGTAAATTTCATGCTATATGAGTGAAGATGGTTGGCATTTGCATCTTGTTATGAGTGATGAGTATCATGTTGTGTGCCATGAACTATGCATGTGAGAAGGCCATCGGATGGTGTGAGCCGATGATGCCCCGGAGTTATCGGGATGCCCGGCCGAGGAGTGAAAATGCCGGATGCCCAAAGTAGCCTGTGTGCGTAAATCTGGATGGCCTCGGAGTTGAGATGCCCGGAGCGTAGGGGATGCCGGAAGCACGGATGGTGTGTGCCGTGAATTCCTCGTGATGCCAGTTGGGGTGCGAGATGCCCGGCCAGGAAGTGTAAATGCCGAAAGCACGGATGGTGTGTGCCGTGAATTCCTCGTGATGCCAGTTGGGGTGCGAGATGCCCGGAATGTGGGGGGTCGGAAGCCCGGATGGTGTGTGCCGGGAATGCATTAAAAGCTCACTAATATTGTGGAAATTGAAAATGTGATGTGCATCTGGTGAAAAATTGGTATGCATGGACATTGAATGGTATATGTGCACATGGTGAAATGTATGCATGGCATTGGATGATATATGTATGTGCATATGATGAGATGTATGCCTGAGTGCTGATGATTCATATACATGGTACAAGCACGAGCACTGGATAAAGAGTGCATGAATGATTGAGTGTCTATGGCTGAATGGTTGGCATATGCATAACTTTACATGTTGATGCTGTTTAATGTTACTGTTATGTGATGATGTGACTTGTTTGACTGTCTTGTGTGTTGTATGAGTAGCCATAGAAATTATGTCTTTGCTGAGTTGATATACTCACCCCTTTTTGGGGAAATACTTTCAGACTAGATATGCCGCTTGCTCCAGTTTCTCCGGGCGCTTTCTACGGTATCCCTTCCAATGTGGAGGTGGGGATCACTCAGATAGACAGCCCGATCGTCGCTGGGTTGATCTTTTTCTGTGTTCGAGTGATCGTACAGTTTGAGGTAGGGCTTGAGGATGGCCCTGTATTTCAGGAGTTCATCTCTGTCTTTGTGCAGCGAGATGGAGTCATGAGAGGTATGCTGCCACCACCACCGTCTGGCGGACCAGGGAGGAGGAGGTAGGGCTAGGAGAGGAGCTGGGGGAGCTGGGGACTGATATTTTTTTACAGACCAGGACCGAGAGATGGATTTGGCCAGTTTTTGAGGGTTTTTTTGAGGGGTAGATGTGTTTACTCTTTTTTGAGTTGAGGCCATGTCAGCATGAGTTGGCTTTCTGTTAGTATGTACCTACCCCGATAAAATCCATCTTATAGTTATATAAATAAAAGAGGTCCGGTTTTACTATCCTATGATTTCTTTTGGCATGTGCATTGTCC
This sequence comes from Eucalyptus erythrocorys, assembly GCA_014182555.1. NCBI lineage: Eukaryota > Viridiplantae > Streptophyta > Magnoliopsida > Myrtales > Myrtaceae > Eucalyptus > Eucalyptus erythrocorys. The sequence continues at coordinate 31,969,467 of CM024606.1, read as the reverse complement.
ATCTTAAATTTTTATAAAAGGAGAATTGAAGGGGGAATGTTTTCGCTTCCGCAAAAAGTCGAATGCGCTGGGACCATTCGTTTGTTTAAAAAAAGAGAGAGAGAGAGAGAGCCTAAGGGTTTACAGCTCAAAGTTGAATTCAAAGGATTTATAGGATGACTGTAGCGACCTCAAGGGGGTATAGGGGTGTTACACCCCCCCTCCCCAAGGGCTTATATAAGCAAATCTTCCACTCCTATTCTTTCCATAACTTTTCACCCTCACCACCTCCCGCAAGAAATATCTGCCCGAAAAGGAGGACGATATGGCTGGCGGCGATGGTAATGTTCCTCCCCCAGCCTTGCTGTGTGTTGGCACTGCACCAATCATCCACTCTACTGCTATGGCCAGCGGTGCCGGTGCCGGCGACGGGGAAAGGCGCATGAGACCGGCCAAAGAACCGGCCTTTGCAGGTGGTTCCTACGTGGGCGGTGAAATGACGAGGAAGACGACAGTGTTCGATCCTTCGAGCGGACGCTGGTCATGCACCCAGTGCAACAAAACGTTCGATAGGGAGAAGGGCGTTCATGGGTGTCACGACCAATTTTTCGGGTGTGAACCACCTAGAGTTTGGCTAATGGATTGTTAAGCCTAGACTTAACTCGGGCTCTCCCAAGCCCATACCAATTCGCGACTTAGGTTTGAATTCTTAACATGCAAATGATTTTTATTAAGGAGTCGCCACTAATCAGTTTTTGGTGGGTCGATTAGAAACCCAAGTAAAGTAATTGGAGACTTACTTTACTCCTATGAACCAGAGATTCTAGATACGGGGACTTGGTTACGCTAGATTCCTCTAACGCCCTTTCGGTACCATTCTTTTATTTTGAAAAAATATTTAGCAAGCAGCTTGAATTGATTTTAATTTATCTCCCTAACATGTGAGGTGATTATGCGGGTGCACAATCCACCAATTTAACACCCAATAAAACAATTAATAAGGTTAAGGGACTTACCTTGTAGCAACGAAAGCATCTGCATCGTTAGATTAAAATCCACATCAACAATCCTAGATATGGTCTCTAATTAACACGCGATTTCTCTTCTTTTTTTTTTGTTTTCACTTTATTTAATGGAATTTAATTTAAATGTAATGCATGCTAATAGCCTAATATGACATGGCAAAATGATCTAAATTATGTGACATGAAATGCAATAATTGCAACTTAAATGACCTAATATGCAAATTTTAATTAAATGACCCTAGAATGCAAATCATGCACCTAATGTTTTTGGATTTTTTTTTTTTTGCCTGAAATTTTGAATTAACAAAAGTCCTAATTGAACTACCCTAAAAAATGTGATTCTAAAAAAGAGTCTAATTTACTAGCCTAAATGCTTTATTTACTAAATCTATATTTCTAATTCTACATGCTCATGCAAGATTTTGATTTTTTTGATTTTATGGTTTTTTATTTTTCTAAAAATTGCAATTCATCCTACAAAGGTGGAAGTAATCTATCCTAAGATATTTGAATGAAATTCCTAACTAAATTAAAATTCTATCCTATTTAAACTAGGAGTTAGGTCATCCTAATTTAAATTAAGACATTGTTTTAATTTAGCAATTTCTAGCCTTATATGCAATCTATCTAAAAAATTGCTCTAAGCTTAAAATTAAACATGCAATTCTATTCTAAAATTCCTGATGATTTTTGTTTGCTTTTTGCTTTTTTTTTTTAATTAAAATTTAACATGCAATTCAACTAGCATCCTAAGTGAATTTTTTGTTTTTTTTTTTTTCTCTTTTTTTCATGACCTAAAATAAAATCCCTAATCTAAGTATGCAAGGCAACAAACCTAATCTTAATTTAAGATTTTTTTGAGTTTTTTAATCTTGAAATTAACAATTCCTAAAAATGCAACCTAAACCAGTTAATTTGATTTTTTTTATTTTTTTATTGTTAAAAAAAAAAGAAATTTCTATCCTAAACATGCAAACCCTAAAACTATATTTTTTTGATTTTTGATTTTTTAAGGAAAATTAGTTCAAACAACTCCAGCAAATCAAGCAAAATTGATTCCCTAAATTGATGAACCATATCTTCGCGCATGAGATTGGATTGGCCAATTTCGCGAAAAATCACAAATCGGATCTCGGGCGGGAGATCGGATTGGCAATTTTTTTCAAGTAATTGCGAGTCGGATTTCGGGCGCGAAAATCGGACTGGCAATTACTAATTTCATGACAATTTTACCAAGGAATTTTAACTTAGCACTAAAGAGACAATTATACCTAAGATAACAAATAATATGCAATGTTAGTAATAAAACAGAAAAATAAATAGCATAAAAGAAAATAAAAGTAAAAATAAAATAATAAAAAATTATCTAATTTTGTTTTTTTTTTTTTTCTTTTTTTCAAAAAAAAAAAAAAGAAAAGAAAGGGGGCCGGCAGCTAGGGCTTCAGGGCGACGGCTAGGGCTCCAGCGCGACGGCGGCGCGGCACTGGGGAGGCAGGGGCATCTCGGCGAGGCTCGGGGAGACAACGGTGAGGCTGGGGCGTCGCGGGCCGAGGGCGTCGGGGCAGCAGGGGCGTCACGGCTCGAGATTTGGGCACGGGGGGCGTCGGGTCGATGGCGCGGCGACTCGGCGACAGGGGTGCGCGCGAAGACGGCTCGGCAGCGGCGGGGGCTTCGCGGGCGGAGAAGTGGCGTCGAGGGGCGGCGAATCTAGAGCGGTGGAGGGCGTCGGCGTCACTGGCTCGACGGCGAGGGGCGGCGCTGCGTCGGGTCTAATTGAGCGGCGTGAGACTGGGTCGCAAAGGCAGGAGGAGCAGCGGGGGTCGCGACTGCGGCGCGGTGGCAATGGCCTTGACGGCGACGGGGGCCGGCGAGGGTTCCCCCCCTTGGGAAGACGTACGATCGCAGGGGGCTTCAGCCCTGTCTTTTTCTTTTTCCTTTTTTTTTTCTTCTTTTTCTCTCTCCCTCAGCTCACCCTCCAATGGCTCTCTCTCTCTCTTTTCACTTTTTTTTTGACTTTCTTTTCCCCTTTTTTTTTTTTTCGAAAAGGAGACCCCCCCCTCCCTCAACCGTACGCACCCCCTTTTATACTCCCAAAAATTGTATCTTTGTGGTATATTTTATTGCCGATTTTGCTCGCGTAAAATTTCATCAGATATATTATTTCACCCTGCGCAATATTTTTTGTATATTCGATCAAAAAATTCCCCTTTTTGCGCAAAAACACATCCGAGTGCATATTACCTAAATCTATAAAAATCTTAATAAAATGAAACAAAATATAACAAAATGGAAAAAATCAAATCTACCTATGCCATGCATTTTTTATTTTTTTATTTTTTAGCAAAAATCAACCCCAAAAATTTAGGTGTCAACAATGGGCACATGAAAGTTCACAAGATACCACAAAAGCAGCAAGCGGAGGGCGGTAAAAAGAAGGGGAAAAATGGGGTGTCCTTCGCTTCGGGCGTGTCCATGTCGTGCAACCTAAGTGGGACACAGTTCAAGAGCCATCAGGCACGTTGTTGGCACATGCACGTCCATAACAACCAGCCCCAGTGGCAGGTGCAGCAGGTACATGAAGAGCAGGATAAGGGACTTGCGCCGATCTTGCTGAAGTTGGCGCAGGGGACTTTGAACGAGACGGAGGACAGGCAGACGAAGGGCGACGGCAGCCCCGTGGCTGAGCGCAGCCCTTCTTCGATGGCGGCAGCAGCAGTGGCTCAAAGGAAGAAGATCCAACATGAAGTTGGATCTGAACGAGGCTCCTGTGGACGATGGGAATGGTGGAGGATGTGAACCATCCAGCCATGAGGAAAGCGAGTCCTCCTTTGTCTAGGGTTCGCGTCAAGGTTGGAACGCGAGCCCTAGACAAAGGAGGACTCGCTTTCCTCATGGCTGGATGGTTCACGTCCTCCACCATTCCCATCGTCCACAGGAGCCTCGTTCAGATCCAACTTCATGTGGATCTTCTTCCTCCGAGCCACCGCCGATGTCGCCGCCGAAGAAGGGCTGCGCAGACGAAGGGCGACGGCAGCCCCATGGCTGAGCGCAGCCCTTCTTCGACGGCGGCAGCAGCAGTGGCTCAGAGGAAGAAGATCCAACATGAAGTTGGATCTGAACGAGGCTCCCGTGGACGATGGGAATGGTGGAGGACGTGAACCATCCAGCCATGAGGAAAGCGAGTCCTCCTTTGTCTAGGGTTCGCGTCAAGGTTGGAACGTGAGCCCTAGACAAAGGAGGACTCGCTTTCCTCATGGCTGGATGGTTCACGTCCTCCACCATTCTCATCGTCCACAGGAGCCTCGTTCGATCCAACTTCATGTGGATCTTCTTCCTCGAGCCACCATCTTGTCGCCGCCGAAGAAGGGCTGCGCGAGAGAGAAGGGCGACGGCAGCCCGTGGGCGAGCGCAGCCCTTCTTCGGCGGCGGCGGCAAAGGTGGCTCGAGAGGAAGAAGATCCAACATGAAGTTGGATCTGAACGAGGCTCCTGTGGACGATGGGAATGGTGGAGGATGTGAACCATCCAGCCATGAGGAAAGCGAGTCCTCCTTTGTCTAGGGTTCGCGTCAAGGTTGGAACGCGAGCCCTAGACAAAGGAGGACTCGCTTTCCTCATGGCTGGATGGTTCAGGTCCTCCACCATTCCCATCGTCCACAGGAGCCTTGTTCAGATCCAACTTCATGTGGATCTTCTTCCTCTAAGCCACTGCTGCTGTCGCCGCCGAAGAAGGGCTGCACTTAGCCGTGGGGCTGCCGTCGCCCTTCGTCTGCTTGTCCTCCGTCTCGTTCAAAGTCCCCTGCGCCAACTTCAGCAAGATCGGCGCAAGTCCCTTATCCTGCTCTTCATGTACCTGCTGCACCTACCACTGGGGCTGGTTGTTATGGACGTGCATGTTCCAACAACGTGCCTGATGGCTCTTGAACTGCGTCCCACTCAGGTTGCACAACATGGACACGCCCGAAGCGAAGGACACCGCATTTTTCCCCTTCTTTTTACCGCCCTCCGCCTGCTGCTTTTGTGGTATCTTGTGAACTTTCATGTGCCCATGAACACCCTTCTCCCTATCGAACGTTTTGCCAAACTGGGTGCATGACCAGCGTCCGCTCGAAGGATCGAACACTGCCGTCTTCCTAGTCATTTCACCGCCCACGTAGGAACCACCTACAAAGGCCGGTTCTTTGGCCAGTCTCATGCGCCTTTCCCCGTCGCCGGCACCGGCACCGCTGGCCATAGCAGTAGAGTGGATGATTGGTGCAGTGCCAACACACAACAAGGCTAGGGGAGGAACATTACCATCGCCGCCAGCCATATCGTCCTCCTTTTCGGGCAGATATTTCTTGCGGGAGGCGGTGAGGGTGAAAAGTTATGGAAAGAATAGGAGTGGAAGAGTTTTTGGAGGGATGCTAAACTAGCAAATTCATCTGGAAGCTCACCCCCGAGACTATTTGAGTTTAAATCAAGATGAACGAGGCAAGTGAGATTGAACAGCCACCCGGGTGAAGTAGAGTTGATGTTATTGTTCGAGAGATCAAGGACCTTGAGCAGCGTGATGTTGATGAATGGAAGAGAAAGAGGAAGCTTTGACAGGAAACAGTTGGGCAAGTGCAACTCTGTGAGAGAAGATAGAAAATTGATAGCTCGAAGCCAATGATCCGCGGATTTACTGAGATCGAGGGCTCCGAGGTTAAGGTATTTAAGGGAGGAAAGGCCAGAAGCCGAGAAGATCATTTTGGCTCGATTCGGCAAAACAATTGCTGAGGTCCGATATCGTAGTCGCAAAAGATTCCCAAGACTTGGAGGGATCGTTCCACCGAAAGATGCACCCGACAGATTGAGGTATCTCACCGCTTTAGCGAACCAATGAATCCGGGAGTTTGGTGCCTCCAAAATTGTTCATGCTCAAATCTAAGTACTTCAACTCTTTTACATCGAGCGAGAGAAGGACTGATCTCACCCCCGGCGCTTGCTCGGCTTAAGATCACTACCTAGACTATCATCCACATACGGGTTGTGGAGATTGATCTCGACGACTCGCCCGGTCAGGTTGCTGCATACAATTCCTCTCCAATTGCAGCAATCTTTCCCGACCCACGAAGCAAGCCGGCCGGAAGGATATGTGAAGCCACTTTTCAACTTGGCGAGTGCTTCTCTTTCGCTTTTGAAGCAACTCAAGCGATTGCCCCATCTTTGGAAAGTGCGGACTTTACGATTCCGGAAATAGAAGTCCCTGATAGGACTAGGAGAGGAAGAAGTTCGGTGCGGGGAGATCTTATGAGCCATTCTTGCGGGCAAAACAAGAATAGATGAGAGGAGGGTAGTATCGAAAGTGCGAGATCAGCCTGTCTAGACATATATACTGGACTAGTGTCCTCCTATGATGCAAAGTGAGGGAGCGTCCATTGTTAGTCTGACTTGACTTGACTTGACTTTGAGTTTGCGGCAAACTAGTTAAGCGTCATCGACCTTGTCATCCAAACTGTTCTCATTTTCCCCTTTCCGAGGATGCATTTTTAACTTGCAGACTTTGATGGCAAGTTCTGGTCCATGGTTTTTATGACATAGAAGTGCCGTCTGGACAATCAGAAGATTATATGTTCCTTGCCCGTGTTGTTGAAAGTTGTCGGAATTTGATAGTTCACCACGAGGTCCACCGAATTAAGTTGATCATGCTGTGGAGTTGGAGCACATGAATCGGTCCGCATAACGATATTTTTCCCATTCACGCTAATGTCATGGGGGAGACACTGTCCGGCATCATGAATCACGTACGCCTGCATCTATCACGAGATGCACCCATGTTTACTCGTATCTGGGATTCGCTTGCTTGGTCATGTTGTTTCTTGGTTTAGGGAATAAGAGCGTGAAGAGTCACAAGTGGACGAGATTGCATCGAGACGATAGCGTTGGACAAGGAAATGATGGAGGTCAACGCATGCCAGGAGTCTTTGAAGGGGATTGACCTTGGAATTTATCGAAGTCTTCTCTCGACCACTCACAATGGCATCTTCTTTTCTTCAGCTTAGGCGGCGAGAGCTCAATACAAGAAGTGACTTTCAAGGATATCATGTTAGAATTTTCCTAATATGTTGACTAAATTAATTGACATTGTTATTTACCGTTTAACGTTTACTTGAGCTTGCACACAAAACCTGTGCCCGCACACACAGACGCGCAAGCATGCCCCTGGCACGCACATGCAACTATAGAAATCACCCCTGTCTCGTCTCGCCTAGTCCAAATTTGTGATTTAATTTTATTTTTTAATGAATAAAGAATTTCGAAAATCACAAATTAGGGCAAGATTCGTACTAATTAGGGCTAATCCATACAATTTAGGCAAAATCAATTAGGGTTCAAGTTCTAGGGTTATAGAGGCTCTGATACCACATGTAGGACGCAAATTGCGCAACCCTAAGATCTCCATAACTAGAACAAGAACACACACCCAAGAGTAGAAGATTAACGCACCTGTTTTAGGATCTCGTTCTTGAAAGCGGAAGCGGAAAGGGATTGCCCACACTCAAGGGGTTTATCCACGCATCAAATCCTTCTCCTCTATTGTCCTCTGAGTCACTGGCTCAATGAGGCGGCCCCTCACGATTGACGTTAAAATAACGTCCCTTAGGTGAGGATATGTCAGATTAGGGTTAGAGGAGAGACTCGAGCACTATTTATAGAGTTTCCAGCCAGTCCCCCTCATTACGGGCCAGACTCAACTCGGCCCACACTAGCCAGCTCCATATTAGACTAATTAAGAAACCTTCTATCTCAACTTAGAGAGTCTAACCACTAAAATAGGAAAGTCCAACTTTCACTATGACTTGGATTTTGTTTAAAATATATAGAGATATGTTTTGGATAAAATCGTTTAAGATAGGAAACGGAATCCTATGAGAAGCTGGCTTAATGGGATACAATCATTATGAGATAGTTATTGAACTATATCTTGAGATAATGAGAAAAACTTTTGTTGCTCATGCATATTCCTTTTAACCTTTGAATGATAGATGTCTTAAGAATCTGTGACCATACTGATTGTATTGATTTACACATCTACTAAGTGTAGGTAATGCATGTTAGTTAAGTTATTCTATTATACCTAAACTCATATGGTCACTGGTTAACGTCTATCAAATTGAATATTTTTATGGTTAAGGAGTATGGCAATATTTATGCAGAGCAATAGTATCTCTTTGTTATAGTTTAGATATTTGGTTTTGTGATTTGACTCAATTTATAGGCCACTAGTTGAAGTAATGATATTCGTTACTTAAAATTGACTAATAAATTAGTTGTTGGCCTTGGAGTCATGTTTTGCCTTATGAAACTCATGAGCTATAATGGATCAGCTGTCAGGCTTTTCGATCTGGTGTACCATGTATTGCTATTAATGTTGATTTATGATAGATTCTCTAGATCAACATTAAAAGAATTATTGGAATCTGCAATTTTGGTGCACAAGAGAAGTTTCCTGTGTTGCTGTGATTAGTGATCTCATTGGAATCTATCTTTCAGATTCTCTCTCTATATATATATATATATATATATATATATATATGTATGATTAATTTTATTAATGAATAAAGCAATGTAATTAGCATGATATGTGATTTCAGTGATATATGTCCATCACTAAAGTTGAAATCACATGTATATGGTGTATGTGAGATGTAAATATATCCCTGGTATGAGAGAATTTCAAGGATTCAATTGAGTATTGATTGGGTTTAAGAAATTTCGGTCTCATATGTTGATTGGGATGTCTCCTGATCTAATGCATGGTCATACTCCCAAAGGAGATGATTGTGTATTAGTTCATGGAGGGATACATGATGGTGTGGTGGAGCGGTGATCAGTCCTAGTGGTTCATCTACCCAAGATTGGAACATATTCTCATAATCGCTATCATGTGGGGAGTGTATAACTGCATGTCATGTATTCTTCCCAAAGGTGATTATATGATTATGCGTGTAACTCTCTGAATGTGTACTTGAACATCAAGTTACACGGTGCTCACATGATGCTAATTATATACATTGCTTATTTTTCAGTCACCTTTTCTGTAATTAATAACTCCACTATTATTGAGATAATAAATTTATTGTTTATTAATAACAAATGTCTCAAGGGGTCTAAATATATGGCGGTCAAATATTTTTGACCATAAAGAAACGGTACAGAAAGGTGACGTTAACATATTTTCACAGATGATGTGGTTGCAGATCCACTAACTAAAGACCTACGCCCATGTGTATTTGAGTGACATGTCATTAGTATGGGCCTAGGAGTATCTTTGGATACTGTTATTTAGTGGGAGCTATTTTGGCTTTACTCTGATAAAGTTCATACATGTGGTTCGTTACATTTAGTAACGGTTTGATATGTATCAACTTTTGCATTCAATAAAATAATTTTGAATGTGTTATTATCGTGTTGAATACATATTGATAAAGTCTCAAGGTATTACCTTGAGTGAAGGCTAGGGGCATCCGGTTATTAGCCTTGTGCATATGTTCTTGTAAAAGGTTAACCATAAGGACAAGACATATGTGGGTTTATTAGAACCATAATTTCATTCTCTTGTGGCACAAACTTTTGTGTCACCTAAGTAAGAAAATGGTTACTTGGGTTCATTAGAACCATAATTTCATTCTCTTGTGGCACAAATTTTTGTATCGCCTAAGTAAGAGAATGGTGACTAACAAATGGATCTCTCTATGAGAGATGTTAGCCATTTGCCACACTACCATATTGAATCCATATCAATAAAGTTGAAAACACTTGTGACCATGGAAGGCTCTGTGTGTATACATGCAGTTACCACCATGATTTGGTGTTGGAGGCTTTATGGGATAGGATTGACTATTAAGAATTATCTCTGGACCAATGTGTGCACATACAATACAATTTCAATTAATATAGTCTAAGTGGGAGAATGTTAGAATTTTCCTAATATGTGGACTAAATTAATTGATATTGTTATTTACCGTTTAACGTTTACCGTTTTACGGGGTTTGGTCTAAGGTGAGATAGAAGGTTTCTTAATTAGTCTAATATGGGGCTGGCTAGTGTGGGCTGAGTTGAGTATGGCCCGTAATAAGGGGGACTGGCTGGAAACTCTATAAATAGTTCCTCTCACCCTAATCTCACATATCCTCACCTAAGGGACGTTATTCTAACGTCAATCGTGAGGGGCCGCCTCATTGAGCCAGTGACTCAGAGGGCAATAGAGGAGAAGGATTTGATGCGTGGATAAACCCCTTGAGTGTGGGCAATCCCTTTCCGCTTCCACTTTCAAGAACGAGATCCTAAAACAGGTGCGTTAATCTTCTACTCTTGGGTGTGTGTTCTTGTTCTAGTTATGGAGATCTTGGGGTTACGCAATTTGCGTCCTACATATCAGAATTATTAAATATTAAATCACGCATTCGTCTAACAATTTAAGCTTTTAGAACAATTAATAGTAGTCTCACAAAATCTTTCAAAGAAAAAGAGAGAACTTGGGGTGGCAAGTTTTGGTGTTTCTGGTTTGCGTTTGGATCTAAATGGAGAACGAGACGCTCCTCGAAATACCAATTAAGAGAAGACTTCTGAAGACGACGTACTCAGTGGACGTGGCTTCTTGACCTAAAAGCCAACCAAACGGTTTGACTACGAACCATGATCACATTCCACTGGGCTGACTCCCAACGTGAAGAATCATGCCAGCTTCTTGATAAGAATCCACAGTAGCGAAAAAAGAATGTGAAGAACTTTACAATTTGCTCGTTAAATGCCATGGTTGCACCACGCCATCGAATTTCCGGATGATATACTTCCAAACATCTATTATCAAACATATAAATCACAATAAAGATGACTTAGACCAATTCGTAGCAAATCTGGAAAAGGATGTTGGGCTGACTGAGTTGCCAGCTGAAATTGACCTAGATTTGAACGCCGACCGCGTGCGACCACCCTAGAAATGACCTTAGTGCTGGAGGTTTCGGACAAATTCCACGAAGTGCATATTACGTTTTTCATCTATGAATATAGTCCACGCATAAACCTATAGAAACCAGAGGTGATCGGGTCCAAGGTGGGTAAGATCTAGATCTGGACTTTGTACCCAACCTTGTTATAACCGGTCCCCAATTTTTGGATCCTGTATTCGACCCACTCCATTTATCTGATCCGATTCCAGGGTTAACTTTGTTTCCACTTGAACATGTTTTGCAACTGTCCGATATTTTATACGGCTTCAAATTTTACATTAATATGTGAGAAAATAATGTAATTCTTATAATTTGTACCGAAACATTAAGCACTTGTAATCAATAAATACATAAATGTTTTGACTAAACAAAAAATTAAGAATCTACAAGGCTAGTTATCATAAATAAAATCATAAGGCAAAGCAAAAATCATAACATTGCATAAACATTAACAACAAATATGGATGTAATAGTAGTCTCATTCCCACAACTACTGCATAAAACTATTCATTTATCTAAAATGGTTAACAAATGTCTACTTTAAGAATAACTCCTCATCCAAAAAAGAAATTAGGTGAGCCAATCCACTTGGTACATAGGAATTTGGCGGTGACGGACGTCGTCCATTTGTTGGACGATATGAGAGCAAGCCGGTGAGGGAGGGAAGCGAGCGAGGAAGAGGAAAGATGAAGGAGAAGCATCATGCGTGTCTGAGAGGGCTGCGAGGAAAAATGCCATGCGACTGCAAAAGTAAGAATAGAAATAAGGGGAAAAAAATAGGATTTTGGATCTCTGCTTACAAAATCAGTCCGAGAACCAATTCTCAGATGGGTAATCACTCAAAACCGGTTCCTAGACCGGTTTCGACGGGAACTGATTTCCAACCCTATTTTACGGTTGGGCCGGTCCAATTCCCAAATCTACTTGGTCCAGTTGCACATCCCCAATAGAAACCTTCCACTCTTCTTCTCTGGCGATTTAAGTGGGAACACAGTGCAGTCCATTTCCATTGCATCGCTAATGAAGACCTCCGAATACCTCCGGCTGTGATGACTTGATCGGAAAGGAAGTTCCTTGGCAGTTGCACTGGCCCCGTTTGGTTCAGCATTCCCAAGGGACTTTCAGCCCCGAAAAGCCCTTGGGAAAAAATTTGAAGCGTTTGGTTCAGCATTTGGGGGGTACTTCGCCAAATGCTAGCATTCCAAATGCTTGTGGAATGCTGAGGAGGGCATTTAATGAATTTTTTTCTTCCAATGTTACCCTCACTGATAATTCCGTTTTCCTATTTTACCCTCAAAAATCACTGTTCATCGTCTTCCTCGTTGGTCTTGGAGCTTCAAGAGTGAAGCTCGGCGCTCAACCAGCCAGATCTACTCGCCCACGCACCGCCGTCGCCATGCACAGCCGTCGCGTGGGTCGCGGCCTCAGGCGGTGTCGCCTAGGTTGTGCAACACGCGATAGGCTGAGCCGTGCTCAGTCGGCCAAATCTGGCCACCCAAGCACCGGCGTCGCCAGATCTGGCCGCCCAAGCACCGGCGTCGCCACGCACTGCCGTCGCGTGGGTCGCGGCCTCGGGCGGCGTCGCACAGGTCACGCGACCCACGCGACCACCGTCGCGTGGGTTGCAGCCTCAGGCGACTCCGCCTGGGTCACGCGACCCACGCGACCACCGTCGCGTGGGTTGCGGCCTCGGCGACGCCGCCCGGGTCGCGCGACCCACGCCTCGCCGCCGCGGGCGAGCGACCCACGCGACGACGGTCGCGACCCGGGCGTGGGTCGCGCGACCCGGCGGCGTCGCCCGAGGCCACGACCCACCGCCTCCCCACCACAGCCACCCCATCATAGCCACCAGCCGCCTCCCCCACCAGCTCCGACTACCTCCCGACCATTCCCCTCTCCTTCAACGTCTCCTCCTCATTTTTCCTTCTTTTCTTTTTTTCCTTTTTCATTTTCACCTCAAAGCTACTTTGCAAAATGCAAATACCAAAATAAGAGTACCCAAACACTTCAGCATTCACCAAATGCCCATTCTTCTAAAGATACTTGGGGAAATGGCTTTGCATTTCCCCAAAGTTGAACCAAACGGGCCTTTTCTGAACAATCAGATAAACAACCGTGGCAGCACGGCATGACCTCAAGAGGCCATTTGTCAAGCACCTCGTAAAAGTCCTCGTGTCCTTTTTCATTCAGGTCTTCTGAAGAGCTTCACCTCGCTTCATGCGTCCGTATCATAGCCTTGGCCTGATTGATAAAATCAATCTTGAATTTTCGCTTGACATGACCCCGAGAGTGTTGGCTGGGTCCACCTTCATGTGAGGCCCAGCTAGCATAAGTAAAACAAAACAAAAAAAAAGACAAGTTGAAAAGAAAGTGAAGGCTTCGCGCGCGCACGTTTATGGGGTGGTGTCCAAAGTGAGGAGAGAGAAAGAAAACCAAAAATTACTGAAATAGGAGAGAATAGAATAAAAGAAAAGGGCGGCAATTTTGTGATCTTGATTCGAAGGCCGAGTATTGATGGAATCGGCTCAAATTTGAATATGTTGTTCGTAAAATCAAGGGATACGAGTTGATGGTTTTTGTTCATCGAGAACAGCCTTCGAATTCTCCAATTGCGGTTAGGGTTTTCTTGCTCTGAATTTATTTATCCACCTATGTGATGATGAAATGAGATTGTAATGTAATGTTCTTTACCCAAAAAAAAAATGAGGTTGTAATGTTGATGTTGTACCTCTAGTGTGTGACTAGAGAAGAATACTTTATGTATCATGCTATTCTTGGTGATTAATAGTTGTTTTGAGTGGTCTGTGATTTTTCCCGCATCAAGTTTTCCACGTTAAATTCTTGGTGTCGTTATTTATTATTTCTACTTATCATTTCGTGCATATTATAATGTTATATATTGCTCGTTATTACTGGGGGTTAAGAAAATTTCAATTGATTTAGTTTCGGAGGAGAAATTGATCCTGAATTGCGTTTAGCTCATAATAAATTATTGTCCTTGAATTCTCCCCAACGGAGAGGTCATTTCTAATTCACATCAAACATAAGATCTCACTTCCTAAATCGAAATTATTGTGCCATTTCACCTACTCAACAGATCCTTAAAGCTTAGTCCACTATTATATCTAACCACACAAATCTATCCATCATTTCTCACTAGTAATGAAGCTACAACTGCCCTTTTGCCAACTCACGGATCTCAGCTCCGGTTCAATTCAGAGTTGGGTCTGGGATGGAGGGTCTGGAAGCTAATCGGGTTCAAATGGATTTCCGGCCCGCCTGATTCCGTGGTATATAAGTCAATAAGACTCAAAGTTGGGCAAAATCCTAAAGGATTCATACCCGAGTTTCAAGATAAGCTTATAGACTCCTAGGAATAAAAAAGTGAAATTTCCTTAGAATTGAGTCTTCTTTCACTGCGCAAAACTCAGTCCTACTCTATACCTATTCTACACTTTTGCCCTGCCTCTAGCAAGGCGTGGGTGTTGAAACCCTTGCGCGTCCCCACCCCATCCCTCCCTGAGAAGGTGGGGGTTTGAACCCCTCACCTCCCCCTTCCATGTTGGAAGGGTGGCTACTGGGGCGAATCCCAGTGGTTATTTTTAAATAACTGCTACATTTATAAGATGTCTAATGATGGTATGGAAGACAGCTTTATGAAAGCACTGAATTGAAATCCCAGAATACATTATTTTAGTTTGTCCAACGTGCGCTGAGTGCGATTAGCTTGTTCTTCATTCTGTCGATGTAACCGTAGTAAGCCTCTCTCTAGGACTTCTTTACCATCATAGTGCCGTAGACACCCCAGAACCCAACAAAGAAACCAAGCCCCATGCTCAGGAAGAGCCAGAAATATTCGAGACCATCGTCTCCATCTTTGCTTTTGCTGTTTCCATGGACATCGTAAGGAGATTGTGGCTGTTTCTCTTCTCCCGGGCATGACTCTGCCAATGGAATCCCACAGAGGTCAACGTTGCCCTTGTAAATAGATGGCTCATTGAGGGTTTGGAACTGGTTAGCCGTTGGGATTTTCCCCGAAAAGTCATTGCACGACAGGTTCAAGTAATTCAGCTTTGTTAAAGTGGTCATGCTCCGAGGAATAAGCCCCGAGAGATTGTTGCTTGATAAGTCAAGTGTCTCCAGCCGCTCCAAGTTCCCAATGTCGACCAGTATTTTTCCAATGAGATGGTTCATGGACAAATTCAAGGTCCACAACCTCACGAGGCTCATTAGCGCTTCAGGAATCTCCCCCGACAAGCGGTTGTCAGAGAGATTCGAAAGATGGCATATCTGAGTAGGAATCTCCCTGGAAAACAAGTTCGATCGTAGGCACAAAATCAGCAATGAAGCAATGCTCCCTGCAATCGATGCCGGAATGTTTCCTAAGAACCTGTTATTGCCGAGATCGAGCGCGAGAGCTGCAGTTCGCAAGGAGGATGGTAGTTCACCGAGAGTTTGCTTTTACCGATTATGAAGAACATGAGAGAAGAAAGCAAGCTGACCTCGCTTGGTATCCGACCCGAAAGGTTATTGTTTGTCAAAAATGTACAGCAAAGGACAAGTCACTCCAGAACCGCGGGTAATTGTTGGAGATGACTAAGGTAGTCAAAGTGGTCATATTCCCAATGGACAAGGGAATGGTACCATTTAGGGCATTTTGAGAGATATCTAAATGTGTCAGGTACGGCATGAGTTTGCCAATGGTGGGAGGAATGGAACCGGAGAAGCGATTATCTACGAGATACGGTGTTGTCACATTGGTAGGCCACATAGTTAGAGGACCTTCATAGGGGTTCGAACTCAAGTCCACATTGGATTGGACGTCTAAGAACATCAACGAGGTGGGTGGCTCGCTGGTGAGCCAATTATACCCGACGTCTAGCTCATCTAATTGCAGATTTAGTTGCAAGAACCAATCTGGTATGGTTCCCTAGACATTAGCGTTGTTCAACACCATGGTCTCAAGGTCGTTGTGATTCCTGAGCCAAGTAGGAAACTCGGGACCCAATTGGCAAGATCGATGTAAAGGTACCGAGATCGAAGGAAGGAATCCAACCGGGGGCTATGTTAAATGCCAAGGAAATGTTTGGAGATGCTTTATGCAAGTTAAGATCCATGAGGCACGAGAGGTTTGCCAGGTGGCGCTCTACACCCTGGGTCTTCAGGTACACATATTGTCCGCTTTGGATACTAAGTCCTCACGGTTTCGTTCTTCTTGGAGCAGCCCATACTATCCTAAGAAAATGGGTATGTACAGTTAGAGGGCCCATTGCCTTATAAGCTAGCCTAGGACTCCCTCCCTCCCTGCGCACATCTTTGGGTCTCAACACAGCTGCGGTCATCACCCCGCGCACCGTCGCTTGAGCTGTCACTGCCACGGTTGGGAGTCGACTCTAATACCACTTGTGACGCCCTGCAGTCATCCCCATTGTACACATATTGTCCGCTTTCCTAGGGGACCGAGGTGCAGACGCACCACCCCGCGCACCGTTGCTTGAGCTGTCATTGCCACGGTTGGGAGTCGACTCTAATACTACTTGTGACGCCCTAGGTCTCCACTGTATATATATTATCTGCTTTGGACATTAAGTCCTCACGGTTTTGTTTTTCTCAGGGCAACCCATACTACCCCAAGAAAATGCGTATGTACAGTTAGAGAGCTCATGGCCTTATAAGCTAGCCCAGGACTCCCTCCCTAGGCAATGTGGGATAAGAGAGGGACCCCTTCCTTGCGCACGTCCGGGGACCGAGGCGTGAATGCACCGCCATCTTTCCTCCCCGCGCATAGTCGCTTGGGTTATCACAAATGGTATCAGAGCCGACTCCCATAGCGTGTGGGCCCATAGCGAGGGTGCTGTGCCTTAAAGGGGAGAGAATGTGACGACCCAGACTCGGGACAGTATGGAAGGACAGACTAAGATTGTCTCGGCAATACGCAGGCGAAACTAAGGGCATGTCTCTAGTCCCACATCGCTTAGGGGAGAGTCCTGGGCTAGTTTATAAAGACTTGGATCCCTCTAATCTACTAACGCGTTTTAAAACACTGAGGACTTAGTGTCCAAAGCAGACAATATTACACAGTAGGGCCCGGGTCGTTACACAACCAATGTCGACAGTTGCCCGAAATTTTTAGGAATCCCACTCATCCTGTTGTTGGCAGCGTAAAACCCTTCCATTGACGACATGTTTCCAATCGATTGTGGGATGAAACCTTGAAATGGATTCTGCCAAAATTGGAGGTACCTTAATTTCTTTAGATTTCCTAGAGAATTTGGAAGGTTGCCAGACAACCTATTGTTCCCCAAGTTGAGATTCTCCAACGTCCTATCGACGCTTCCATTGACGACATGTTTCGAATCGATTGTGGGATAGAACCTTGAAATGGATTCTGCCAAAATTGGAGGTACCTTAATTTCTTTAGATTTCCTAGAGAATTTGGAAGGTTGCCAGACAACCTATTGTTCCCCAAGTTGAGATTCTCCAACGTCCTATCGTTGCATCGAGCTAACCCATTGATAAAATCAGTTATCTCGCCAGTAATTCTATTCAGAGAAAGTTTTAGGACACACTCAAATCACATAAGCTCCCCAGGGATGCTAGATTAGCAATTTCATCTGGAAGCTCACCCCCAAGACTATTTGAGTTCAAATCAAGATGCAGGAGGCGAGTGAGATTGAACAGCCACCGGGGCGACATAGAGTTGAAGTTATTGTTCGAGAGATCGAGGACCTCAAGTGATGTGATATTTATGTATGGGATAGCAAGAGGAAGCGTTGACAGGAAATAGTTGGGCAAGCGCAACTCTGTGAGAGAAGATAGCGAATTGATAGCTCGGAGCCAATAGTCAGCAGCTTTACTGAGATCGACGGCTCTGAGATTAAGGTATCTTAGGGAAGAAAGGCCATGAAGCCAGAGAAGATCATTTCGGCTAGATTTGGCAAAGCAATTGCTAAGGTCTAGATACTGAAGTCGCGAAAGATTCCTAAGACTCGGAGGGATCGTTCCCTCGAAAGACGCGCCCAATAGATTGAGGTAGCGCAGCTGCTTTAGTGAACTGATGAATCCCAGGAGTTTGGCGCCTCCAAAATCGTTCATGCTTAAATCCAAGTAGTCCAACTCTTTTATATCAAGCATAGAAGGACTGATCTCACCCCCAAGTGCTTGTTGCAGCTTAGGATCGTCGCTGCTTTGATTATTATCTACATAAGGACTGCAGCAAGCCCAATCCGGTTGCTGCATACAATTCCTCTCAATTTGCAGCAATCTTTCCTGATCCACAAAGCGAGCCAGCCTAAAGGATCCACAAAGCCACCTTTCAACTTGACAAGTGCTTCTCTTTCGCTTTTCAAGCAACCTCAATTGATTCCAGAAGTGGATAGTGCAAATTTGACAGTTTCAGGAAATAGAAGCCCTCATAGAACCAAGAAAGGAAGGACATCAATGCACCCGTTCCGATGAGCCATCCTTGCAGCCAAAACAAAAATAGACAGGAGAGTACTTGAAAGTTCAAATTAGCTTTGTTTAGACATATAAACTGGACTTGTGTCCTCCTATAATGCAAAATGATGTTGAATCTTCAATATAATGTGTTATATCAAACTAGTCAAGTGCATCTACTGCGTCAAAAATACTGTTCTTGTTTTTCCCTTGCCCAGGACACGTTCTGGACTTGACTGACAAGTTATGTTCTATGGTTTTACGGCATTGAAGGTGCCATTGGGACACTTATGTTTCTTGCCCATGATCGGAAATACGTTAAAATTCAATAGTTCATTATGAGGTCCACTGAACTCAACTGATCATGCTGTAGGGACTTGGAGCGCATAAATCAAGTCCATGTAGCGACTCTTGACAGACAATGTCATGGCAGGCAGTTGTTCAGGTGACACGAATTACGTCTGCTGCATCCATCGCAAAATGTGGGCACGTTTAGGTATCTCCAGGATGGCTTACTCATTCATTGTTTCTTGGTCTACATAATAGAAGCGAGAAGAGGAACAATTGAATGCGATTGTAACCAGTCGATAGCATTGGACAAAGGGAAGTGATGGAGGTCAGCACACGTCAGCCTCTTTGAAGCAGTCTTATTCTAAACCATTCACAATGACAATTTCTTTTCCTGCTTAGGCAAGCCCTTAGCTAGAACTCAATGAAAAAACTTCTTCTTCTTCTTCAGGACAAAGAGAATTTGGACGACGAATCCAAGCACGCTCTTCCAAACCCGAGTCAGCACATGTGGCTTCTTGACCAGAGGCTGACCACACGTTGGTGGAAAAATGATGTGAGGACTTTTACAAGGTCCCCTCAACAATTGGCTGCAGTTGCACTACGCTATCTAACTTCTAGACGTTGTACTTCCGGAGCATTTATTACCATACAAACATATAACTTACAATATAAAGGCTTAGACCTTCCTTTTTATACAAAAGAGCACATAATTATAAAACTTGACAGCTGAGCTACGGACTACAGTGCTGCAGATAGCTGCCATATTGTCAGAAGAGACCTATTGCATTTATCATATATCTCGAAAGGGACGGTGGACTAAATGAGTCGCCGGCTGCAATTGACATAAAGTGAAATGTAGAGCGCATGCGGTCACTCTAGACT
This sequence comes from Eucalyptus erythrocorys, assembly GCA_014182555.1. Taxonomy (NCBI): domain Eukaryota; kingdom Viridiplantae; phylum Streptophyta; class Magnoliopsida; order Myrtales; family Myrtaceae; genus Eucalyptus; species Eucalyptus erythrocorys. The sequence goes on along the minus strand of CM024606.1, from coordinate 31,949,878 downwards.
TGACCTCAATGCTGGAGGTTCGGAGGTTTCAGACAATTGTAGGAAGCGCATTTTACGTTATGTGTTCATGAATTATAGTTCAAGTATGACCGCAAAGAAACCCTCCAACCTTAAGTCACGAAAATTCCTGCATTAAGGTCCACGTTGTCTACACTTTTATTCACTTGGTCTAGTTAGCTCCAAATACCTTGAGTTGTGGGGACTTGATCGCAAAGGAAGTTCTTCAATAGTTGCGTTCTTTGGACAATCGGATAGTATAGCCAACGTCAAATCATGCTTCTTTTTGGTACACCACCTTGACATGTTACGTTAAGCCTGAAAATTTAGGAGAAGTATCCCAAATAGATCAAGAATTGTATTTCTTATTGAAGAACCACATGTTAAGGGTGTGAAAAGTACAAAGATGAAGAAGATAACAGAGATGAAGAAAAAGAAAGAACAGAGAGAAAATGCGAAGCTTCTGTATTCAACAATGATCAAAGAAGTGTTACATCTGAGAGCTTCATCTCACGTTCACTTTTCAACTCTTTATTTATATTACAAGTTGACGAAGCTCAATTAACAAATGAACAACAAACTGACAAAACAAACTAACAGAAAAAAAATAATAATAACAGAATGTATTCAGTTACAACTTAAAGTAGAATATCTATTTTTTAATGAGCACGTGTTAGTGCTGCTGCAGATCCCATCATCTTCATTCCATTTGTCTCTGTTCATAATAGTAGAGCTAATCTTGTTCGTCGACTCAGCATACTGCCTCGACTCAGCATACTGCCTCACTTCATTTCCCTTGTTTCCACCGGAACCCAACTCTTCAATAACAACAGCATATATATTCAACCTATGTCCTTTAACATCCCCCCGCAAATTGGGAAGGGGTAAAGAACCTAGACCCAATTTGGTTCGTATATGAAAATGTGCCAGACGTGACAGAGCTTTTGTAAAAATATCAACAAGATGACAATTGCTTGGAACATACTACATAGTAAGAGATCCTGAGGAAACTTTCTCGCGTACAAAATGGAAATCAACTTCAATGTGTTTAGTGCAAGCATGTAAGATGGGATTGGCAGTAAGTGAAATGGCAGACTGATTATCAAAAAATAGAAGAGTGGGAGATGAAAGGGGGAGACCAATATCACGAAGAACGAAGCTAATCCATGTAAGATCAGCAGTAGTAGATGCAAGAGCACAATATTCTGCTTCTGTAGAAGAGCAACTAACTGTAGGTTGCTTCTTTACTGCCCAAGAAATGAGGTTAGAACCAAGATATGTGCAAAAGTCAGTAGTCGATCTTCTGGTTTCAATGCAGCCAGCCCAGTTAGCATCTGAGAAGCCATAAAGATTCATAGAACTTCGAGAATGAAGAAACACCCCAAAACAAATAGTTCCTTTAACATAGCACGGAACCCTCTTTAGCTTGTGAAGATCTGCAACAATGGGCTTCTGCATTTTCTGACATAACAAGTTGGTGGCATAGGCAATGTCAGAACGAGTTAATGTTAGGTATTGAAGACCACCAACTAGACTCCTATATTCATGAGGATTGAATAGTGGAATGGCATCAGTTTTTAGGATAGCTGGTCTCTGTGAAATTGGTTTACAATCAACCATTTGAGCTCGAGTAAGAAGATCAAGAGCATATTTGGTTTGACAGAGAAACATATCAGTAGAAGTACGCTTAGCTTCAATGCCAAGAAAATAGTGAAGGCAACCAAGATCTTTCATGTGAAACTGAAGACTGAGAGAATGAATTAGTTTAGAAAGTAATTAGTCCGAGCTACTAGTTAAGATAATATCATCAACATAGAGTAACAGCAGTATTGTGTCTGGTCCACCATGAAGTATAAACAAGGATGGATCAGTTGTACTACAGAAAAATCCAGTTTCAAGTAGGAAATTACTGAATTTATCAAACCAAGCACCGGGTGCTTATCGAAGAACATGGAGAGATTTCTTGAGAAGACACAAATGGTGAGGTGTCTGTGACTGTATGAAGCCAGGAGGCTACTCCATATAGACTGTTTCATTCAATGTGCCATGTAAAATTGCATTTTTAACATCAAGTTGATGAATTGGCCATTGTTTCATCATTACTATAGACAGCACTATCCAAAGTGTAGCATGTTTGACAACAGGGCTGAAGGTTTCTATAAAATCAATGCCTTCCTCTTGATGAAACCCTTTAACCACTAGTTGAGCCTTCAACCTATCAAGACTTCCATCAGGTGCAAGTTTTGTTTTAAACACCCATTTGCACCCTATCACATTCATTTGATTAGTTCGAGGAACTAATATCCAAGTCTGATTTTGATACAAGGCATCCATTTCTTCCTTCATAGCTATATACCATCCTTTATCTGCCAAAGCTATTTTAACCGATCTTAGTTCAGAAGGTACTTTATATTCAACAAGACAAGCATATATGGGATTTACCTTTATAAAGCCAGATTTTGATCGAGTATGCATGGGATGAGTTGAAACTGTACCTTGTGAAGCAGAGGGAGAATTTGAATGAGCTTGGTCAACACCTATTTCATTGGATGTTGTATCTTCAGAAACAGGTAGTTCCTGATCTTGTGAAGATGAATGAGCTTGATTAATAGAGGTTTCATCCTATGTTGTTGTTGCTGTACCTTGTGGAGTAGAAGGAGAATTTGAATGAGCTTAATCAACACCTATTTCATTCGATGTTGTATCTTCAGAAGCAGGATTGTCTTGTGCCACAATTTGCAGATGTGATGGAAAGGAAGTACATGGCATTGTGTCTGACTGAGGAGAATGGAAATTTCCTGTAATCATGACTCCATTACCCTGCAAATGTTTTGCATATATTTGTGAAGAAGGAGACATTGGACCTTCACTCATTGAGTCCAGAAATTTAACCTCTTTTGTCCATAGTCGATATAGTGTTGTAAATGGCGTGTACTCTATTACACATGTCTTAGTAAAAGGGAAAAAGTTTTCGTCGAACATGACATGTCGACTAATGTATATATGACCAGTGGCAGGAACAAGACATCTATATCCCTTATGATGTTCACTATATCCAATAAACACACATGTGAGTGATCGTGGATCAAGTTTGTGCTGTGCATATGGTCTGAGACAAGGATAACATGCACAGCCAAAGACTCTAAGATGATCAATAGCTTGGTTCTTGCTGATACAATTTACTATAGAGTGATTGCATTTGCAACTTTGGTGTAGTTAGCTATCATGAATGCATCAACCCAGTATTTCAAAGGGATTCTAGCATGATAAAGCATGGTAAGACTCAGTTCAACAACATGGCGATGTTTTCTTTCAGAGACTCCATTATGTTCTAGTGTATAGGGACAAGATACATATTGTTTAATGCCACAACTCTGTAAATGAGTCTGAAACTTGTGGCTAATGAATTCTTCACCGCCATCACATTGAAAAATCTTGATTTTGCAATCAAACTGATTTTCTACTTGTTTCTGGAACATAACAAAGATGTCATAGAAATCTGATTTCAATCTCATTGGATAGATCCAACTAAATCAAGAGAAATTGTCTACAAAAAATGACATAATACTTGAAGTTTTGAAAGGGACTGACTGGTGAAGGACTCAGATATCACAGTGAACCTTTTCTAAAGGCATAGATGCTACAGACTCTGATAATGGAAAGGGCAGAGCAGTATTCTTAGCAACTTGATAGCTTCTACACATAGTATGTACTCTGGTATTGCAGTGAATCAGTTGTCGATTCTGCAAATACTTCAATGTTTTCAGGTTGGTGTGTGCTAAACGCTGATGCCATATATCCTTTACTACTGCTGTGTGTCTCTGAGTTAAGAATGCATATGTGGTTTGAGGATCTACTCAATACAATCCTTTAACTTCCCTCCCAAGCAGCAAAGTTGTGTTGGTGTAATTGTCCTTTACATATACACCAGTTTTATCAAAGATGAATGAACATGGATAGTCATTTATTAGTTTTGATACTGATAAAAGATTCTTCTTTATATCAAGAACAATTAATACATCATTCAGAGGTAAAGTATCCACTTCAGTATGTAACAATGCATTACCAGTATGGGTAATAGGTAGACATGAGCTATTCCCAATCATAACTGTATCAGTGCCATTATATCTAGAAGAGTTATGAAGTATACCAGAGTTTGCATTGATCTGAGCAGTTGCACCAATGTCTGGATACCATTCATTTCCTTTTGAGTCTTTGAGGTGCATTGCTACTAATGCTGTTGGAATTTCCTCAGCTTGATATGAATTGTCAAAACGATACCAGCAGTGAAGTGCATCATGTCTTGGTCATTTACGACACTCCAATCTAATGTTATCAGATGATTTCTCAGCCTGCAAATCTTTGGAAAAGGTTAGATTTGAAAAGGGATATGATCTAGTTTCTTGATATCTTTGTGAAGAGCCAATATAAGGACGAAAACCTTGATTAGAACCAGAGCCAGAGATATTATTGAACTGCTTAAATCTCTGACCCTCCTGTGCATAGTTGAAGTTATTTGATCTGTAGCAGGGTATCTATAGCCACGACCTCTATTACTGAAAAATCGTCCTCTTCCATAGCTACGTCCTCCACGACTATTAACCCTTGAACCTCCAAAGCCAGAGTTTCCCTAAACAATTTCTCTGTCAAATTCTTCCTTTTGCTAAACTTCAGTTTTTCTTTGACCATAATATGCTAAATTAGGGTTGTATTGGCTTGATGAGTAATTCTATAGTCTTGCTTCAAACCTTTCTAGTTGTTATATTACTTCATCATACTCTGGTTGAGGTTTCAAGCAATATATAGTGGTTTTAAAGTTCTCATATTCAGATCCTAATCCCTCCAGAACCCCAAAGAGCTTTGTTATCTCATCTATGGGCTTTCCTATTGCATTGAGTTGATCACGGATTGATTTATACTCTCTAAGATAAACTGATAGTGCTTGATCTCGCTTTTGACACGCTTGCAGCTTTCCTCTCAACTCGAACTCTCTAGCTATAGATTTTTGCGTGAATCGATTGAGTAAAGTTTGCCATACCTCATATGCAGTGTCCAAGCCAATTACCAGAGTCAGTATATTTTATAAAACGGCTCCACTGATCCAAGATTATACACGTTGATCTGTTTTGACCCAGTCATTGTAGTCAGGATTCACAGCTTCTATAGCATTCCCTTCGACTTCAACCTATAACAGCTGTGTAGGTGGTGGGATTTCTCCATTGATGAAGCCAAATAGCTCCTGGTTGCGCAAGAATCTATGGAATTGTGCTTGCCAGAGAAGAAAGTTATCTTGAGCTAGCTTGATAGTAACGAAGTTAGAGATGTTAACATGGATTGGAAAAGGATATTTTTGAGTTCTTGCTGCCATCTCGCACTTTCCAACTCTAGATGGTACGCAGAGAACAAGTCTATGTTGTATTTGCACGACAGACTCTTGATCGTATTATCAGCTTGAATGAATCTTCAATCTGTTGTGACTTTCGACATTTGAGATGATATATGCTTTCAGGAAGGCTCTGATACCATGTGAAAAGTACAAAGACGAAGAAGATAACAGAGATGAAGAAAAAGAAAGAACAGAGAGAAAATGCGAAGCTCCTGTATTCAACAATGATCAAAGAAGTGTTACATCTGAGAGCTTCATCTCACGTTCACTTTTCAACTCTGTATTTATATTACAAGTTGACGAAGCTCAATTAACAAACAAACAACAAACTGACAAAACTAACTAACAGAAAAACAATAACAAAATGTATTCAGTTACAACTTAAAGCAGAATATCTATTCTTTAATGAGCACGTGTTAGTGCTACTGCGGATCCCATCATCTTCAATCCATTTGTCTCTGTTCATAACAGTAGAGCTAATCTTGTTCGTCGACTCAGCATACTGCCTCACTTCATTTCCCTTGTTTCCACTGGAACCCAACTCTTCAATAACAGCAGCATGTATATTCAACCTATGTCCTTTAACAAAGGGCTTTGTCTCTGCTCATGCATCCACAGACATCTGCCCCCATCGTAGTTCCCAGGTAATGAAGCTAGAACTGCCCTTTCGCCATCTCCAGGTCTTCAACTCTAAGGGTTTTTCACCTTTACTAACTTCCACTAATGACTATCATCAAAGTTGAACCACAGCAAAAGCTGGAGGACGAGGGTACCTTCAAGGAGATTCTCCTAGAAAGTGTACTGGCTTATCTGACCCAAACTGACTACATGAGAGTTTCTTTTATAAGCTAATGATGCAAGTCCAGCAAATGGCCAGATTTATCAACACGAACATGACAATAGTAAGTGAGGGGCACTGGAGCGCGAAGGTCGGCGAGGGTGGCGAGGCCGAGGTCGGACTTAGATGGAAAGACGCTGAAGCGAGTGGTAGCGGAAAGGGAGGAGCTAAGGCAGTAGGAGACAGGTGGCAGGAGGTAATTGGGTAGAGGGAGCGGGAGGAGAGGAGGCACAGTGACATCGGCGGAGCAGGGCGAGCTTGACGGAGCTTCGCTGCACTTGATTTTTGGCCGGTGTGGATAAAATGGAGGCGATGAAGTTAATGAAGAATATCTTCGAACAGCGATGGGTCTGGTAACCGTTCGGGTGCTCCCGGTTCAATTCGGATCTGGGTTTGGGATGGAATCCGATTCAAACGGACTTTGGACCCGTCCGATTTCGAAGCATAAAAAGTAAATAAAACATTTGTTTAGAGGACCGGATCCCATTCCGTATGTTTTACGAAATATTAATAATTTAAAATGCTTTTTTGAAATAATCACTTATATTAAAAAAAAATGAATGGACGAAAATATGTTTAAAATATATTCTATTAACTAATTATTTTAAGTGATACAAGCGAGCTTTTTTAGGAAAATATTTTTCAAATCATTCATTTTTTGCTAAAGTAAATAGAGCCATAGTTATGCAAAATACTACAGGATTTAGACCCCAGTCTCAAAATGAGCTTATGGATTAATTTCCACATAATTCAGTCTTCTCATACTGCCCAAGGCTCGTTTTATTGGCAACGCCAGAAACATGTGGAGTATGTTCCCTGTGCTTAGCTGCTACATTCATAAAATGTCTAATGATAGTAAGCCCTGAATCAAATCCCTGAATACATGCTTGCATACTAGTCCGTCCGAGATGCGACGAGTGCAGCAACAATTAGGTTGTTCTTCATCCTGTCGACGTAACCGTAGTAAGCCTCTCTCCAGGACTTCTTTACAATCAAAGTGCCGCAGACGCCCCAGAACCCGACGGAGAAACCGAGCCCAATGCTCAGGAAGAACCAGATACGTTCGAGATCATCGCCTCCGTCTCCGCTCTTGGTGTTTCTGCTGCCATCGTCAGGAGATTGTGGCTGTTTCTCATCTCCCGGGCATAACTCTGGCAACGGAATCCCACAGAGGCCGACGTTGCCCTCGTAAATCGATGGGTCGTTGAGGGTTTGGAACTGGTTGGCCGTCGGGATTTTCCCCCACAAGTTGTTGTATGACAGTTTCAAGTGATTCAGCTTTGTTAAAGCGGTGATGCTCGGAGGAAGTGGTCCCGAGAGATTGTTGCTTGATAAGTCGAGAGTTTCTAGCCATTCCAAGTTCCCAATGTCGATTGGTATTCTTCCAATGAAATGGTTCATGGACAAATTCAAGGCCCACAACCTCACAAGGGCTGTTAGCGCTTCAGGAATCTCCCCGGACAAGCGGTTGTCCGAGAGATCCAATCTGTTGACGAGTATGGGTATCAAAATGGGTCATTGACCCATTTATAGACCCATTTATAGCTAAATGGGTCGCTAATGGGTCAAGCTTGCACCCATAATGGGTTTTAAAAGTTAAAAGACTGAAATAAATGGGTCTTAAATGGGTCTGAGAACAGACCCATTTATGACCCACTTATCAACCCACTAAAGTGAACCCATTTACTTTTCCTCTTTGACGTCTTTGTTTTCTCGCTTACCCTCCATCGTACGAGCACTCCTCCTTGTGCCGAGAGGCCGAGAGCTCGCCAGCGAATTCCTCTGTCTTTTTCCGAGCACTCCTTCTCCTTGCGCCGTCAGCCGCCACCGTCGCCGCCGTCTTCATCGGCGTCTCCGTCCTCGGCGCCGCGTGGTAAAGATCCTCCCCCCCAAGGGATTTCGGCGGAAATATGAATCGCACGAATCAACAAGCTGCGGGGCGGGGTGTTGATTTGTGCGATTCATATTTCCGGTCGCGTTCTTGGACGCCTTGCACCCTTTCCATTTCTGTGGAATCCCAAATGGAATCGGACGACGGCGATAGCGTCGTGATAGCGGAAACATGCTCGGCCAAAGCTGTGGGTCACCCTTTGATTCGACGCAAGAATACAAAGGGAGGCGATAAAAGGCAAATTAGTTGAGGCACGGCCTCTGCCGACAATAAGCGCCGTTTCAACTTCTCAATGACATTTCACAGGATATTGGCTTCGTCCATTTGAAGAGTTGGTCCTAAGCTTCTAACTGCACGTTTAATAGTTTTGATTTCCTCTTTTGTTGAACACTTGCTTTATACAAAGACATTTCATTTGTTGTTCTCTCTCCTACTTTTGGAGGGCTTAGCAAAATATGTCAACATTTATATATCTATAATCGTATAGAGATAGATGGTAAGCAGCCATTCTCTTGCTTTATCCTGTGACGGTGATCTTTGTGATCCAATAATGAGTGGAACCTCGATCACCCATTTGAATAATTTTGGATTTGGCCCTGGTTTAATTAAAAATTATATTTAAAAAATAATAAAAATAATAATAATAATTAATTTTTAAAAAAATAAGAAATAATTAAAATTTGATTTTTTAAAATAGTTATTTTAAAAATTATAAAAATTGTCCATTAAATTTGTGTTGTATAAAATTATTTTAGCAATACCATTTTTTAAATATATATATTTATATATAATAATAAATTAAGTTTAGTTAAATGGGTCGGGTATGGATCGGGTATGGATCGGGTCGGGTATGGGTCAAAATTTTTGCATTACAATAAACGGGTCATAAACGGGTTAAATGGGTCGATTTGGGTCGGACCATTTATGACCCGACCCAAACCCGACCCGACCCACCCATTTAACGGGTCTATTGACGAGGTAAAGAATGTTTTGATCATATTGAACAAACCGTCCTTTCGCCACCACGGTCAAGCGTCCCTCATACCTCACATCGAGATCATCCGGGAGCTCCACTTTCAAGCCTGATAAGTTTCCAATGCACAGCGGAATTGATCCTGACAAGCTGTTGTGAGAGAGGTCTAATATGTGGAGATTCGAAAGATGGCATATCTGAGGAGGAATTTTCCCGGTAAACGAATTGGACCGCAAGCGCAAAATCAGTAATGAAGGAATGCTCTCTGCAATCCATGCGGGAATGTTTCCTGAGAACTTGTTCTCACCTAGATCAAGACTGTGGATAGAGCTGCAGTTTCGCAAGGAGGACGGAAGTTTGCCAGAGGGATTGTTGTTACTAAGTATGAAGAACATGAGAGAGGAAAGAAAGCCAACCTCTCTCGGTATTGGACCCGAAAGGCTATTGTTGGACATGTCAAGAATATAAAGGAAGGGCAAGTTGCTCCAGAACTGCGGTATTTCTCCGGATACGTAGTTGTTGGAGATGACTAAGGTTGTCAAGTTGGTCATTTTCCCAATGGACAAGGGAATGGTACCATTTAGGGCATTCCCAGATATGTCTAAATCTGTCAGGTGAGGCATGAGTTCGCCGATGTTAGGAGGAATGGGACCGGAGAAGTGATTACTTCTGAGATACAGTGTCGTCACATTGGAAGACCACATAGGAAGGGGACCTTCGTAAAAGTTCGAACTCAAGTCGACATTGGACTGACTGTCTGCAAACGTCAGTGAGGTGGGTGGCTTGCCAATGAGTTGATTATACACGACGTCTAGTTCATCTAATTGCAGATTCAGCTGCAAGAACCATTCAGGTATGGTTCCTGAAATGTTAGCGTTGTTCAACACTACAGTCTGGAGATCGTTTTGATTCCTGAGCCAAGTAGGAAACTCGAGACCCAATTGGCAAGACCTGATGTAAAGGTACCTGAGCTTGAAGGGAGGAATCCAACCGGGGGCTATGTTAAATGCCAAGGAAATGTTTGGAGACAGTTTATTCAAGTTAAGATCCGTGAGACTCGAGAGGTTGGCCAGGTGACGCTCTGTCACGACTCCTTCCCACAAGTTGTGAGAGAGATCCACCGCGACCAACATCGACAGTTGCCCAAAACTTTCAGGAATCCCACTCATACTGTTTTTGGCAACGTAAAACTCTTTCAAAGACGACAAGTTTCCAATCGTCCCTGGAATAGAACCTTGAAATGAATTCTGCAAAAATTGGAGGTACCTTAACTTCTTCAGGTTTCCTAGAGAATCTGGCAAATTGCCAGACAATCCATTGTCTCCCAGGTCCAGATTCTCCAACTGGTTATCGTTGCATCGAGCTAACCCGTTGATAAAATCAGTTATCTCCCCGGTGATTCTATTGACAGAAAGCTTTAGGACACTCAAATCACATAAGTTCCCCAAGGATTTCGGTATCTCACCTTTAAGATAATTCTGGGACAAATCGAGTTTTTGGAGGGATGCTAAATTAGCAAATTCATCTGGAAGCTCACCCCCGAGACTATTTGAGTTTAAATCAAGATGAACGAGGCGAGTGAGATTGAACAGCCACCCGGGTGAAGTAGAGTTGATGTTATTGTTCGAGAGATCAAGGACCTCGAGCAACGTGATGTTGATGAATGGAAGAGAAAGAGGAAGCTTTGACAAGAAACAGTTGGGCATGTGCAACTCTTTGAGAGAAGATAGAAAATTGATAGCTCGAAGCCAATGATCTGCGGATTTACTGAGATCGATGGCTCCGAGATTAAGGTATTTAAGGGAGGAAAGGCCAGGAAGCCAGAGAAGATCATTTTGGCTCGATTCAACAAAACAATTGCTGAGGTCCAGATACTGCAGTCGCGAAAGATTCCCAAGACTTGGAGGGATTGTTCCACCGAAAGATGCGCCTGATAGATTGAGGTATCTCAGCTGCTTTAGCGAACCAATGAATCCAGGGAGTTTGGTGCCTCCAAAATTGTTCATGCTCAAATCCAAGCACTTCAACTCTTTTACATCGAGCAGAGAAGGACTAATCTCACCCCCCAGCGCTTGCTCTGGCTTAAGATCACCGCTTAGACTATCATCCACGTACAGGTTGTGGAGATTGATCTCGACGACTCGCCCAGTCAGGTTGCTGCATACAATTCCTCTCCAATTGCAGCAATCTTTCCCAACCCATGAAGCAAGCCGGCCTGAAGGATCTGTAAAGCCACCTCTCAACTTGGTGAGTGCTTCTCTTTCACTTTCAAAGCAACCTGAAGCGGTTCCCCCAGTGGAAAGCGCAAATTTTGTAGTTCCAGGAAATAGAAATCCTGATAGGACCAGGAGAGGAAGAAGTTCGATGCAGGAGATCTTAGGAGCCATTCTTGCAGGCAAAATAAGAATAGTCGAAAGGAGGGCTGTATCAGAAATTCAGCTTAGCTTGTTTAGACATATATAGTGGACAAGCGTCCTGCCATAATGCAAAGCTAGGCAGCATCCATTGTTAGTCTGACTTGACTTCACGACATCAATATGTCACTCAAGCGTCATCAACCATGCAAAGCTAGGAGTGCGAAAAGTCACAAGCGAAAGGCATTGCATCTAGACGATACCGTTGGACCATGGAGTGATGAGGGTCCACAAACGCTAGGGCTCTTTGAACTTTGAAGGGATTGACCCTAGATATTATCGTCTTCTCTAAGACCATTCACACTAGCATTTCCTTTCTTCAGCTGAGGCGGCGAGAGCTCAATCCAAGAAGTCGCTTCCGAGAGAGAGAGAGAGAGAGAGAACTTGGGGTGGCAAGTTGCGGTGTT